>CM066172.1:16457575-16940075 GCA_033629205.1 Lithocarpus polystachyus | reverse complement strand
TTCAAAAGAAATCAAACTTAGCACAAGCAAACCAAAGAATGCTTAGCCTGCAAAAAATAAGTTTAATTTATAAGGAATTTATTAATACACTTAGTAAATGACAAATTTAGCTAAAAAACTAATTGTACTTAATATCTTTTTATTGAAGGTGAATTTTAACAAATCTACCATTGGATTACATCTTCTTCTTATATCCTCCATATTTGCCAAATTTCTAAAATTCAATAGTCATGTTATCAATAAATTATTTAAATTGTAAATTTTTGTAGTTTAAAATTATGTATAAAATATAAGTTTATAGATCATATAATAAATAATATCTGATTGATACAAAATTTAACATTTGTATTATTAAGAGCGTAAAGAACATGAAATTCAATTGTTAGATTTTTAAAATATGTATTAATTTATATTATTGAATAAGATTATAGTCTTAGATTACAGCCAATTTAATAGCTAAACTTTGTATAGTAACAATCCTAAACAATTTTTTTTCTTCTTTTTAATGGAGAGCTTCTCTAAAATGTAACTTGAATTACCCTCAAACGCGTTGACAATACGTAGCCAGTATCATCTATGCTCCATCCATATATATGCATCAATTACAATTTTTTTTTTTTTTTTTTTTTTTGGAAACTGCATTAAGAGCTTGTACACTTTATTCTTATATTATCTTCTTATGTGTTTCATATATTATCTTAGTAACATGTGTGCCTGTTGATGCTTTATCCAAAAATGTATGGTTGTTGTGTTGATAAGATCAAGGAAATTTTCTCAAAAAACAGATCAAGGAAAGATAGTGATTTGGGATTCAAGTGATAATTGAGTAGTATTGGCCATAATTGTCAAAACGTGAATCGTATCGTGAATCAGTTTTTAATATTTTTGTTTCATGTATTGTATCGTATCGTACTGTGTATCGTAAGATACACAAATACTTAATAAAATTTATAAAAAATTATAAATATACATATATAAAGAGTATATTCATTATAAATTTTGAATATATTCAACTAATGACTAATTTATTAATCACTTATATAATAATATTTAAGAAGCTAACTAAATAAATCAAACTAGCATGTATTTATAACATACACATTCAAATAACTTAAATTCAAAAGTGATAATATATTACAAATGACCCAAAAATAATAATTTATTTCATCATATTCATCAAATTGCCTAATCAACCCCATTTAAGTCAACACTATCATCATATTTATAATTTTACAAATTTATTTCTTCATTAAAATTTTCTTCATCGTTATTCATCATTAACATTTACTATCACTTCTTGTTCTTTTTATTTTAATAATTTTTTTATAATTTTTTTTTTTTTTGGAATTCTAATTTCTTGGACTTATAACAATAACGATAAAAAAAAAATATATATTTTAAAATATTAAAGTGAAAAGTCAGTATATACTGTGTAGTTTAATTGTAGGAGAGAGGAGAAAAAAACTTATGAATATATTATTTTAGTAGGCTAAATTAAGTAAACTAATAAGTTTTTGCTAAAAACAAGTCTAACAACTTGTTAGATTCAAATAAAAGTACAAATTTTAACAAAAAATCTCATTTTAAAGCATTTGTCTATGTATCGTACGATACGTACAATTTTACGATACAATACAATTCATACGATACGCACACTGTATTGTACGATTCATGAGCACTTACGATACGCCAATACGATACGAAACTTTTTTCACACGATACGATACGTATTGTACGATACCTATCGTGTATCGTAAGATACTGATAACTATGGTATTGGCATCCTTTTTGTACGTACTTAGATGCTCAGATTCTAACCCCACCTCTCCTTCTTCATTGTTTACCCTCAAAAAAGTTATTCCTATTTTTGATTGTCTCCTTAATAGTCTTTGTTGCAAATTTGACACGTAAATTATTCTGGGCAAAAGAAATAAAGTGACAACAATATCTACAATTGTTTGCTAAATTGCACAAAGCACAAAAATTGCATCAAAATTGTCTGAAAAATGGCATAATTGCACCACACCGTAAGTAATAGTGAACTGTGTTGCATGGTGCAGTGCAATTTGCGATTTTATAATAAGAAAACCGTACAAATCGCACCGCACTACACCCTCTCTATATATTAGTATATATATATATATATATATATTAAGTATATTATTGATAGTTTAATAACCTTAGTTTCAATAATAATAAAAAAGTTTAATAACTCTAGTAAGTGTTTATTAGAAAAGTCAGCCCAAAATAAAGAAAAATTAGCTTAATAGTTTAAAACTTAGCCCAAAAACAAAAGGAAAAATCAGTTTTGGGCTGGGCAGAAAAACCCAAAATTTGAAAAATATATCGGCTTTAAATTGCATCTTATATACTGTACCGCACATGTGACCACCAAAATAAGGTGCAGTGCGATTATGGTTTTGGTTAAACTTTAAATCGCACCACACCGCACGTGTGGCCGTGAAAATGAAGTGCAGTGTGGTTATGTTTTTGGCTAAACCACATTGCAAGATGTGATGCTAAAAATTGCCTAAAACCGCACCGCTCTAGAGTCCAAATCATCTGTCTCATTCTCTTTGTCTCACTCTATACTCCTCCAATAAATACATATCACATGTCTCTCTATTAAATAAACTCCTACCATTATGCCTTTCCTAATTTCAATTACCTAAAATAAATATAAATAAATAAAAACCCCAACCTATCCCCACCACTACCACCACCTACGCCATCAACGTCACTGGTCATGGCCTCCACCATCACCTGGTCTGCACCACCGCCTCACTATTTTCAAATCCAGACCGCCGTCACACTACCACCCAAAAATAAAATCCAAGAACACAACAATAGTGCGGGTGCGAAAGAATAGTCCAAATTAAAGAAACCAAACCCACAAACCAGAAACAACAAAAGGAAGTGACGGCTCCAATTAGCGCAACACCCACAAATCCCTTTTTCTCATCAATAAAGCTACGGACCTACAGTAGCTTTCTTTTTAATTAATTTTTCCGTTGAGCTCAGTTTTCCTTTAGATACACAATAACGTGAAGGCCTTTGTTCAAGTATTGTCTCAGGCTGAAGAAAATGCTATGTTGGTTATATTGGTAGTTCATATAGTGTGATGGTGGTTGGTGGGTTTGAGAGGGATGGTGAGATTGGTTTGGATTTAAAGAACAGTGAGGCAGTGGTTGGCTTTAATTTTGAAAATCAGTGAGGTGGTGGTGCAGACCAAGTGATGGTGGCTTGCCATGACTGGAAACGTTGATAGTGCCGGCAGCTGGTCCCAGAGAAGGATGGTGGTAGAGGTGGGGAAATAGTTGTTTGGTTGTTTGGTTGGTGGCGCCGACGTTGATAGTTGTAGTGGTGGGGATGAGTTGGGTTTCTATTTACTTTTATTTATTTTAGGTAATTGAAATTAGGAAAGGCGCAATAGTAGGAGGTAATTAAATAGATAGACATGTGGTATATTTTTATTGATGGAGTATAAAGTAGTGCAGAGAGAATGAGACAGGAAATTTGAACTCTGCATCGCGAACACCCAGACAATATTTATGACAAAAACTGCCCAATTGGAAACTCCAGCCAAAGCGGAGCAATTGGAGACTCCAGTCCACACGTAAATTACTTCAAAACAATTCTTTTTTAACGGCTTTTAATGAAAATTTTTAAATTTTTGAGAATTGGCTTTTTATTTGGAAAACAGGGTTTTGGTGAAAATGTCATGAGTTTTCTTTGGAAAGCAATTTTTTATGAGAAGTCTCATGAGTTTTTGTAAAAGGCTTTCCAAGGAAAATCATTTGAAAATTCGGGTCTGTTATAAATTAAAAGAAAGAGCAAAGAGGAACACAGAAATTTTGGACGAGATAATACGTGAATCTTTATTATTTAAGTGATCAGCCACATTCTACAATAAGCCTACTGAAGCCTTTGCATCTATCAAAAGTCCTCTATACAACCTCACACACTCACACACACACATAGGGCCTTCAAAGTCTGTAAAAGTCTGACGAAGAAAGGAATAGCATCATTCAATTAGCTATTGAAGTGGTGCGGTGACAATATGACCACCCAGACAAAAGCTGAGTTTTAATGGTATAAAGCTATATGTAAGTTTTAATTCCAGGACACTTGCTGCCAATAGATAAAGCTAAAGCAATCAAATAGTGTAAAGTGGCCCTTCATGCTAGGAGCTATTTCACAACACTCCTTCCGGATGACTACTTATTAAGAATATGCCTCGTTAAAATATTGGCAAGGAAAAATTCAGTGGGAAAAAACTAGTGAGGAAGAAAAAAGAGTAAAATATTCTTGTGAACCTTTTAAAAATATCACCAAATTTAATGTTTTAATGCCTTTAGGACATCTATTAATTTTCACCTTTTATATATATATATATATATATTATATACTAATAATATAGATAAATTGCTTCAAAGTTGTGAGTTAAGATTTGTTTGGTTGTAATTGTAGAAGAGAAATCAACCCTTATGCGACTCTGCCACAAGGACTAATGGAAAAACGGATTAAGATTAGCAACTGCATCATGTAATTAACCTATTTCACAATTTTTTTTTTTTTTTTTGACTTTCTAAATTTTTAACTTTTACTTTATACTTTTTACTTCTTTTTAATATTTTTATATTTAGTGGTTGAGATTAAAAGTTGTAACTTTCAATCTCAACCTATGGTATTGCACCTGATCTCAATCCGTGTTCCATTGGACTAAGATCAGGTGCAATTGCAATATACAAATGTATCATGCAATTAAACCTCTTTCTTTACAAAACATTTTACATTTTTAATCTTTTAACTTTAACTTTTTATTTATTTTTAATATTTTTTATTTAACAGTTGAGATTGAATGTTACTTCTTCCACTTTTAATTTCAACCCTACCTTGTAGTTACAATTGCATTAGGTGCACAATCCATGGAACACCAGCAATAAATAGTAGGTATTTAATATAATATTAGATTAGGCATGTAAAGGTCAAAAGAGTGGTAATCATTTACAAAACATTCATGGCCTATTTGGATGGAGGGGGGAAGGAGGGGGAGTGGAGGGGAGTATAGTAGAGTTGGTTAAAAATAAGCTAATTTTGTGCTAAATCTACTCTACTTTACTTTACTTCCCCTCCCTCCCCCTCAATCCAAACAAACCATCAATGAATAAAATGAGATGCAGCATTTGATAAAATAAGTAAATTTGATAACGGAGTTTTAATGAATAGGCATAAGAAATTGAGGCCATTTTCGTACAAAATAGAGGTTCTCCTAGCTAATAGTGACCACTGCGCACTCTTGGTACGATGATCACTCCTCAAGCATAAGTGCTTGTGAGGTGTGGGAGGCAAGGGCCAGGGTTCAAGTTTCCAGGAGGAAGCTTCACACACATATACACTTAGATTAAACTGAAGTAGAAATTCTATCTTGTATTAAAAAAAAGAAAAAAAAAAAAGAAAGAAGAGATTCTTGTTGGAAAACTACATGATTGTATCGCATACAAAACAAACGCAGAGAAAAATTAACGGATCTACTTCATTCGCAATTAATAACATGCACTATGTAATTTTCAGAATATAGAATCAAGAGAGTGTACCTTGGTGTAGTGAATTTCAAAACTCAGATTAAAAGTTCTTGGGAACACCTTTAATCTTCACTCTAATTCCACTAACTTTCAAGAAATGTGGTCTCTCAATCAGTTATATGTGTTTGTTCAAGAGAGAATGAGAGAGTGTCCAACACTCGCATACACACCATTTCATGTTCTTACAAAATTTTGTATGTTTCTCTCCTTATAACTGATTATCTAACTGGGCTAATTTTGTGCTAAATCTACTCTACTTTACTTTACTTCCCCTCCCTCCCCCTCAATCCAAACAAACCATCAATGAATAAAATGAGATGCAGCATTTGATAAAATAAGTAAATTTGATAACGGAGTTTTAATGAATAGGCATAAGAAATTGAGGCCATTTTCGTACAAAATAGAGGTTCTCCTAGCTAATAGTGACCACTGCGCACTCTTGGTACGATGATCACTCCTCAAGCATAAGTGCTTGTGAGGTGTGGGAGGCAAGGGCCAGGGTTCAAGTTTCCAGGAGGAAGCTTCACACACATATACACTTAGATTAAACTGAAGTAGAAATTCTATCTTGTATTAAAAAAAAGAAAAAAAAAAAAAAGAAAGAAGAGATTCTTGTTGGAAAACTACATGATTGTATCGCATACAAAACAAACACAGAGAAAAATTAACGGATCTACTTCATTCGCAATTAATAACATGCACTATGTAAATTTCAGAATATAGAATCAAGAGAGTGTACCTTGGTGTAGTGAATTTCAAAACTCAGATTAAAAGTTCTTGGGAACACCTTTAATCTTCACTCTAATTCCACTAACTTTCAAGAAATGTGGTCTCTCAATCAGTTATATGTGTTTGTTCAAGAGAGAATGAGAGAGTGTCCAACACTCGCATACACACCATTTCATGTTCTTACAAAATTTTGTATGTTTCTCTCCTTATAACTGATTATCTAACTGGGCTAGCCTTTTGGGCCTTTCCAATTGGGCTTTAGTATGTGGCTTGGAATAAGACTAAAAAGGAACAAATAAGATACTAGCTCCAATGGGCCTTGGACTTTTCTGTCAACTCTTAACAAGTCCAAAGTTACCATTAATTATATTTAATACCACTATATAAATATAATTGCACTCTAAGCCTTATTAATAAATTATATCCTAAGACTTTATTGTACATGTAACCCCTTCATAAAATATTTGTAGTAATATAAAGTCATAAATGTAGACTACCATTTTATGAATTACTATATCTTAATCCTTGAGTACCCGGTTTAATGCTTTAAAGTTATTCATCATATATTTATGAAATCTAATTTCATAAATATATACTTTAGTAATTTCTTACTAAAGTGATTAGGCCTAACTCTCTAAATAACTGAACCCATTAAACTTATCTCAAAGGAATATTTCGTATCTCCATTAAGAGACTATGAATTCCATCTTGAAAATATATATTCCATCAACACTAAATGTGGCTGCCCAACATACTGAGGTTTTGACCGTTACTTTAGATCTCACTCTTGATATATCAAAGCAACTTACACTTCATGATCAGGTCCATTATTTTCTCAGGATTAAGAGTTCATGCAAATAGAAGTCATAAGATTTATTATTCATTTGACAGTTGTTAGGAGAATAATAAATCTCACAACAGTCCAGTTCAATATGTCTTATCTCTTAAAACATATCAACACATCAACTAGAAATCTCTGCTTCCATGATCAAGACAAATCATCTTAATTGATATGTTATAGTCTTCGCAGATGAAATGCCCAATTTCATCACCGACTGCGAATTAAATTCTAAGTTTACAAAGAACTTGTGACTTATATCTTCTATGACTAAATCACATAAATCACATACTATGCATCTCATGGACTATATGATAATGTCCAAATATTCATGTTACCATTATTTTAGATAATAATAAAACAACTTTATTAATCACAATATTAAGTCATACATAATACCATACATAGCATAATATAATAGGATTTAAGGGCACTAATCCTAACAATCTCACATACTATGCATCTCATGGACTATATGATAATGTCCAAATATTCATGTTACTATTATTTTAGATAATAATAAAAATAACTTTATTAATCACAATATTAAGTCATACATAATGTCATACATAATACCATACATAGCATAATACAATAGGATTTAAGGGCACTAATCCTGAGTTTACAAAGAACTTGTGACTTATATCTTCTGTGACTAAACCACATAAATCACATACTATGTATCTCACGGACTATATGATAATGTCCAAATGTTCATGTTACCATTATTTTAGATAATAATAAAACAATTTTATTAATCACAATATTAAGTCATACATAATACCATACATACCATAATACAATAAGATTTAAGGGCACTAATCCTAACAATCTCACATACTATGCATCTCATGGACTATATGATAATGTCCAAATATTCATGTTACCATTATTTTAGATAATAATAAAACAACTTTATTAATCACAATATTAAGTCATACATAATGTCATACATAATACCATACATAGCATAATACAATAGGATTTAAGGGCATTAATCCTGAGTTTACAAAGAACTTGTGACTTATATCTTCTATGACTAAATCACATAAATCACATACTATGCATCTCATGGACTATATGATAATGTCCAAATGTTCATGTTACCATTATTTTAGATAATAATAAAACAACTTTATTAATCACAATATTAAGTCATACATAATACCATACATAGCATAATACAATAGGATTTAAGGGCACTAATCCTAACAATCTCACATACTATGCATCTCATGGACTATATGATAATGTCTAAATATTCATGTTACCATTATTTTAGATAATAATAAAAAAACTTTATTAATCACAATATTTAGTTATACATAATACTATACATAGCATAATACAATAGGATTTAAGGGCACTAATCCTAATAATCTCTCACTTGCCCTAAAGACTATTGTGCACTAATCTAACTCTCATTTTCTCCAAATGTGACTCGAAAGTCCTTTGAGGCAAGACTTTGGTAAGGGGATCTGCTACATTATTTGCACTTTCAATCTTTGCTACTACTACATCTCTACAAGCAATAATGTCTCGAATGATATGATACTTTCTCTCAATGTGCTTTCCTTTTTTATGATTCCTTAGATCTTTGGATTGTGCAACTGCTCCACTATTGTCGCAAAACAATGTGATGGGAACTTGCTCTATTTTCACAACACCAAATCAAAAATGAATTTCTTAAGCCAAACAACTTCCTTTGCCGCCTTACAAGCAGCAATATATTCAGCTTCTATGGTGGAGTCCGCAATACAAGACTGCTTAACACTCCTCCAACTTATGGCTCCACCTCCCAAGGTGAATACACAATTTGAAGTGGACTTTCTGAAATCTAGATCTGATTGAAAATCTAAATCTATATAGCCAATGTGAATCAAATCCTCACATCGGTAAACAAGCATATAATCTCTCGTTCTCCGTAGATACTTGAGAATATGCTTTACAGCTTGCTAATGTTTTGGTCTTGGATTTGATTGATATCGGCTGACCATACCAACTGAATAACAGATATCTGGTCTAGTACAAAGCATAGCATACATGAGACTTCCTACTACAGAAGCATAAGGAACTTCTCTCATCATTATTTCTTCCTCCTGAGTCTTAGGCCTTTGGTCATCATACAGAGGAACTCCATGTCTGAAAGGAAGTAATCCTTTCTTGGAGTTTTGCATGCTAAACCGTTCTAGAACCTTATCTATATACACAGCTTGTGATAAGTTTAACATCTTATTCTTGTGATCTCGCTAAAGCTTGATCCTTAGAATAAAGTTAGTCTCACCCTAGTTCTTTATATCAAATTGGCTTGACAACTAAACCTTTACTGATGACATTACCCCTACATCATTTCCAATGAGTAGAATATCTTCAACATAAAGTACTAGGAACATAACCACTTTGTCTTGATGTCTTTTGTACACACATGGTTCATCAAGATTTTGTTCAAAACCAAATGTCTTGATTGCTTGATTAAATCCGATGTTCCATGATCTAGATGCTTGCTTAAGTCCATAAATGGACATTTTCAACTTGTATACCGTATGCTTTTGGTTCTTTGTTATGAAGCCTTCCGGTTGCATCATGTAGATTTCCTCTTCAAGATTGCCATTAAGAAATGCAGTCTTAACATTCACTTGACAAATCTTATAATCATAATGAGCAGCAATGGATAAGAGAATTCTGATAGATTTAAGCATTGCTATTGGTGAAAAGGTTTCTTCATAATCAATACCTTCTTTTTGAGTATACCCTTTTGCCACTAGCCTCGCTTTAAAGGTTTTGACATTTCCATCTATCCCTCTCTTCCTTTTATAAACCTGTTTACAACCAACAGATTTAATGTCATTAGGCGCCTCTACAAGATCCCAAACTTAATTGGAATACATGGAATCTAATTCAGATTTCATAACTTTGACCCAATGATGTGCATCTATATCATTCATTGCCTCTTCATAAGTGTAGGGATCCGATTCAGCCTCTTTTGAGATAACTTTATAAGTTTCTCCCAAACTTATAAATCTTATAGGAGGCCAAACAATTCTCCCACTATGATGAGGCACCTATGTACTGGACATCTCATAAGTAATATCTTGTGGTGTATCTAATACAGCCACATCATTCCTAATTCCATCCATTGGTTGTTCAATTATAAGTTCATCTAATTCAACCAATACAACTTTACTTCTAGGATTAAAATTATTCACATAATCATCTTCCAAAAATTTGGCATGAGTGCTAACAAACACTTTGTTGTCCTTATGATTATAGAATAAATAACCCTTGATTTCCTTTGAATACCCCAAAAGCATGCATACTTCTGTTTTAGTTTTCAACTTATCAGACTTCCTTTTCAACACATGTACTGGACATCCCCAAATGTGGAGATATTTCATACTAGGCTTGCACCCACTTCACAATTCCTTAGGTGTGTTGGGAATAAATTTTGATAGAACTAAATTCAAAATATGCATTGTAGTTTTTAGTGCATATCCCTAAAAGGAAATTGGTAAAGTTGAATAACTCATCATGGACCTAACCATTTCCAAAAGAGTCCTATTCCTTTTTTCTGCTACACCATTCTGTTGGGGAGTTCCAAGTGCAGTCAATTAGGATACAATCCCGTTTTGAGTTAAGTAATCCTTGAAATCCTCAAGAAGGTATTTGCCAACTCGATCAGATCGAATGACTTTTATGTGTTTACCCAATTGATTCTCAACTTTAGCCCTAAACTCTTTGAATTTTTCAAAGGTTTCAGACTTCCATCTCATTAGGTACACATAACCATATCTTGAGTAATCATCGGTGAAAGTGATAAAATACTCATAACCTCCTTTTGCTTAGGTTGACATAGGACCACATACTTCCGTATGAACTAATTCAAGCAACTCTTGGGCTCTTCTACCTTTTGCATTAAAAGGTCATTTGGTCATTTTGCCTTCCAAATAAGATTTACAAACTGGAAATTCATCAAAGTCCAATGGCTCTAGGAGTCCGTCTTTAATTAGTCTTTGAATTCTATTTGGATTAATATGACCCAAATGCAAGTGCCAAAGATATGCATCATTAGTAAAAGAAAACTTTATCTTTAATGATTTTACATAAGAGTTATTATCTAATTCAGAATTATAAAATTCATGCTTATCAGGAGTTAAAATATAAAGACCATCAACAATATTGCCAGAACAGATAAACACTTTACCCTTCTTTATTACAACATTATCTTTAAAGATAACACAATATCCATGTTTACCTAAATAAGTTGTAGAAATTAAATTCCTATGAACATTAGGTACATACAGACAGTCATCTAATATTAAAACCATTGACTCAAAATATAAATTAAATACACCAACAGCTACAACTAGAATCCTGCCTCCATCAGCTAAAGTAAGAAACAATTCCCCTTTATTAAGCTTTCTGGTCTCCTGGAACCCCTGCAAAGAATTGCAGATATGATTAGTACAACCTGAATCCACACACCAGGAATCCGTGGGATTTTGTACTAAACATATTTCAAGAAGGAATGAACTATTCATACCCTTATTATTGGTAGCCTTGAACTTTGGACAATTCCTCTTCCAATGTCCTTTCTCACCACAATGGAAACATTTTCCTTTCAGCTTCTTTCCTTTGTCGGCAACCCCTAAAGCAATTTGTTTACCATCTTGCTTGGTGAAGTCCTTCTTCTTCTTCTTCTTCTTACCCTTGCCTTTCAACTTAGGTTGAGAAGTGAAAACTTCACCCACATTGGCTTCAACACTAGAAGTACCAAGGATGCCTTTCGCCACTACCAACTCATTCATCAATTCAGATAAAAAATAAATCTTTTTGTTCACATTATAATTGAGTCTAAATTCCTTGAATAATTCCGATAGTGACTGGAGTATCATATCCACTTGGGATTCTCCATCAATGTCGACACCTAAAATCTCCAATGTATTCAGATTAGAGATCATTGTAAGACAATGTTCCCTCACTAAACTACCTTCAGCCATTTTGGTATTATAAATTTGCCTCATAGTTTCTTGCCTTGCAGAACGACCTTACTCACCAAACATTTCCTTCAAACTTAGCATAATGTCCGAAGCTAGTCCTACATCCTGAATTTGATGCTGTAGAACATTTGAGATGGATGCTAGGATATAGCACTTGGCCATTTCATTAGATTTCTGCCAATGATCATATTGTTGTTTTTCCTCAAGAGGAGCATCTAATGAAGGAAAGTTAGGACATGGTTGAGTAAGCACATATTTGTGCTCTTCAACTATAAGAACTATGCCCAAATTTCTTTTCCAGTCAACATTAGATTCAGTCAGTTTGTTTTGATTAAGAATGGTAACCAGTGGGCTAAATGATGCCATGTTCAAATCTGAAAATAATAAACATGAATATAATAAGCAAACTGTACATTATCAATTTAACATATAAACATATAATATGGAACATTAATAAAACCATAAAATAATATATACAATGACAATCCAATCCATGTCTATAATTCCTTGGTAGCAAGTTTATTATAAACATATTAATTGATTGAGAACTATTCTCATTATTAGTGTCATCATGATAACTCTTATCAAACACTAATAATATGTCGTATTACCTTTAGCCTCTAAGTAATAATGACATAGCTCCTTTGGGAGGTTAACATTATACTTAGTTTAGTGTACACCATTATCTAGAATCATGTGTAGCCACATTTCATCTCCCTTTCTAGTGTTTAAACTTGTAGTACCATGGAACAAAATACTCTCTTTTGGGATCGTAAGGCATATACGCTAAGACGAGGTGCTTGTCCACACTACTTTAAACGGGTAAATTCAATCTTGTAGTACTATGAAGTAAACACCCTCCTTTGAGATCGCGAGGCATATACGCCAAGATGAGATACTTACCCCATATTACTATAAACCGATAATGGAGGCCGTGAGATCCAACCCTTGTATCTCTCTCCCACTAGATGTTTTAAATTAAAGGTCTTTATTAAGAAATCATGTGTAAACTAATCACACACAGCCTTGCACTTTATACATTTGAAAACAGTTAGAAAAAGTTCAAAATTCCCTTCAGTGGCTTTTTCGCGGGAAGAGCTTAGTTGCGAGCTTCTCGCGAAAATGGGTTAAGGCAAAAAAGTGAAAACACAAAAATTCAGACGGAAACTTTAGCGACTGCCTCGCGACTATTTTGCGAGTAAGGCTTACCTGCAAAAACTTCTGTGCTTCAGAGGCATATTTCACGAGTAACTTCGGGGGAAGTTAACCCATGAAAAACCCGTGTTTTCAGTTTTTAAAGGAAAGATTTGAACAATTTTCAACCATTTTCTATGAACAAACAAACATCATATGAACATGATAGATAAAATCTGATATCAAAACTAAATTCCATTGATGTTATAGCCTTAAAGATCAATTTAACATACTTAAATTCAAATTTAAATAACATCATAACATCAATATCAGTTTTTATCAAATTATAGTTTCAACAACCATGTAGAAAATTAAATACATATATAATCTTCTAACATCATGAAACCATTATCTCTAATTCAAAAACTCACAAAACATGTTATACAGATTCAAAATTGAAGACCGCTTTGATACCAGTTGTTGGAAAATTACATATTTGTATCGCATACAAAACATATGCAGCGAAAAATTAACGGATCTACTTCATTCACAATTGATAACATGTACTATGTAAATTTCAGAATATAGAATCAAGAAAGTGTACCTTGATGTAATGAATTTCGAAACTTAGATTAGAAGTTCTTGGGAACACTTTTAATCTTCACTCTAATTCCACTAACTTCCAAGAAGTGTGGTCTCTTAATCAGTTATATGTGTTTATTCAAAAGAGAATGAGAAAGTGTCCAACACTCACATATACACCATTTCATGTTCTTACAAAATTCTGTATGTTTCTCTCCTTATAACTAATTATCTAATTGGGCTAGCCTTTTGGGCCTTTCCAATTGGGTTTTAGTATGTGGCTTAGAGTGGGACCAAAGGGGAACAAATAAGACACTAGCTCCAATAGGCCTTCGGTTTTTCTGTCAACTCTTGACAAGTCCAAAATTACCATTAATTATATTTAATACCACTATATAAATATAATTGCACTCTAGGCCTTATTAATAAATTATATCCCAAGACTTTATTGTACATGCAACACCTTCATAAAATATTTGTAGTAATACAAAGTCATAAATGTAGACTGCCATTTTGTGAATTACAACATTTTAATCCTTGAGTACCTAATTTAATCCTTTAAAGTTATTCATCATATATTTATGAAATCTAATTTCATAAATATATACTTTAGTAATTTTTTACTAAAGTAGTTAGGCCTAACTCTCTGAATAACTGAACCCATTAAACTTATTTCAAGGGAATATTTTGTATCTCCGTTAAGAGACTATGAATTCCATCTTGAGAATATATGTTCCATCAACACTAAATGTGGCTGCCCAACATTCTGAGGTTTTAACCGTTACTTTAGATCTCACTTCTGATATATCAAAGCAACCTACACTTCATGAGTAGGTTCATTATTCTCTTAAGATTAAGAGTTGATACAAATAGAAGTCGTGAGATTTATTATTCATTTGACAGTCGTTAGGAGAATAATAAATCTCACAGCAGTCTAGTTCAATATGTCTTAACTCTTAAAACATATCAACACATCAACTAGAAGTCTCCACTTCCATGATCAAGACAAATCATCTTAGTTGATATGTTATAGTCTTTGCAGATGAAATGCCCAATTTCATCACCGATTACGAACTAAAATTCTGAATTTACAAAGAACTTGTGACTTATATCTTCTATGACTAAATCACATAAATCACATATTATGCATCTCATGGACTATATGATAATGTCCAAATATTCATGTTACCGTTATTTTAAATAATAATAAAACAACTTTATTAATCACAATATTAAGTCATACATAATGTCATACATAATACCATACATAGCATAATACAATAGAATTTAAAGGCACTAATCCTAACAGTTCTCATAGCTAATAGGGGATTTGAATGGAATGAATGACACAATATTCATAAGTTTTGTGGTCTTTCAAAATGTTTGTTTTTATTTGTTACCTTTTATTTCTTTTATTTATTTCTTTTATTTATTTATTTTTTTTAGAAACTTGTTACCTTTTATTTCTAAAAAGTATATACCAACTTTAATGGTTATTTTTTCATATCATATATTATGTGTGTTAATTAAGTGTATCAGTCCTCTTGGGATATTACAGGCCTAACAATGAGACTGTATAAAAGAGATTTTAAAGAAGGTTTTACACACAGACCATTTTACATAATTTTATTCACAGTCCAAAATACAACTGATTTCACTTATTTTTTGAGATGAATGTAAAATATTTTGTGTGCAACAAATATTTCTCAAGTTTTTAATTTTTCTAAGTCAAGACAACAAGATGTCAATCTTTTACATTAAAAAAAAAATAAATAAATAAAAAACAAACACTGGGATGGGAAATTGTGATAGTCTCTGAAGACCTACAAGTACTTTCTCCGATGTTTAACAACCTTCAATTTCGAATTACACCAGAAGTCCTGTTTCAAGAAGTTGCAAATGGCTACTAAAAATAGTAAACAATGCATGCACGTAAAAGTGGAGTCCCATTTTTACCTGTTCTCTAAGAATTTGACTTTCTTTCTTTCTCTTTTATTTTACTCATATATCCTTGTAAGTTGTAAGCCAAGTGACTTTATTATTATTATTATTATTATTATTATTGTTGTTGTTGTTGTTGTTATTATTATTGTTATCTCATACTGTTAATTTGTGTGCTTTCAAAGCAAAAATCATTTATTAAAATATATGGTCTACCCAAGCTATATGTAAACTGAAAAAGCTATATATATATATATATAAACTAAAATAAGTTATAGATTGAGTTTAGACAAACTATATATATATATATATATATATATATCAATTAAAACTACTTCTAAATGTTCAACAAAACTGAATAAGTTTTGTGGTGTAATACAATTTTTTTTATTTTACATTAGAGTTTACCAAGTTTTCAAAAATAAGAAAATTTTAAGTAAAATTTTTTCCTTTAGTAAACAACAAAAGTGCAAATTTTAGGTGTTATTCTATAAGTTCTAGAGTTAAATTTAATCATGTGATTGTATTGACCAATAAATCATATGAATCAATTAATTTTTTTTGAAAACGATAACATTAATCATATAATTAAATTGAACTGAAGAATATAAAATACACCTTAATTGGGACTGTAGTGAAGTTTTTTTTTTCTTTCAAAATCATGTGTTCATGTCTTTTGTCTCATGCCAGACCATGGCCCTAAAGAAATCCAGAAGAAGGTTTTTTTTTTTTTAGATCAAATCCAGAAGATGTTAAGACTAAAGATAGCCCAATTCCCATTTCACATGCCCAAAAAAGCCCAAACTTGGCAATATATGCCTTAAAGCTAAGGGTACCCCCCAACAAAGCGAATGTCCCAAATGCCCAACCCCCCGGCAACGGCCCCAACCAGACAATCAATTGCTCTCCTATTCTCTTTTCACATCATCATCACTCATCAACAAAATCATCATCATCGTCATTAACAACCTCCCTTTAACTTTCTACAAACGCAAACTTGTCAGATCCAAACCCATGAATCTCCCCTAGAACACCTCCAATTCCTAATCATTCCATACCTCCAAAATTATGTCTTATCTCATAGCTAAACATCCTTATAGCATCCGCAGCTAGGCTTTCAAATGCCATATTTAAGCATCAAATATCATTAAGGCATAAAAGTGAGCTCCAGTTGGACTTGTGAAATTGTAAAATTATAAAAAAATTTACAATTGTGCTATAGTACCATCTTAAATGTAAGATGGTACTGTAGCTCAATGCTAAAAATAAATATTGATTTTTAATCACTCTCTCTCAGCACTCTCTCTTCACTCTCTCTCTCTCTGACTGTGTACTCACTCTCTCTTATTATGTGTGGGGCAAAACTTAGATACAGTACCTTAGGTTCCTTAAAATTTTGACATCTGTCCAATTTAACATCTCAACTAAATGCCGTTAAGACTAATTTTTTTTCCCTTCTTCCTTCTTTTCTACAGACGGCTTCTCTTCCAAAACCTTTCTCCCTCATTTTCTCAGTAACCAAACAGGAAAGATCAAAAAATAAAAGCCAGATCTACTGGGTTTCAAACCAAAAAAAGGACCCTCTTCAGCTATACCTGAAACTTCCACAACCATTGTCACAACCTTCATTATTTTGTCCAGAGAGAGAGAGAGAGAGAGAGAGAGAGAGAGAGAGAGAGAGAGAGAGAGAGAGAGAGAGAGAGAGAGAGAGAGAGAGAGAGAGAGAGAGAGAGAATCATAGATCAAAAAAGAAGAAAGGAAGCAGATATACACAGCGAGAGAGAGAGAGAAAGAGGCCGATACACACATCGAGAGAGAAAGAAAGAAGCATAGATCAGAAAGAATCATAGATCAGAAAAGAAACACACACACACACACGCATCGAGAGAGAAAGAGGGAGAGATATGAGAATTTTTTTTTTTGGGTTTTGGGTTTCGAAGATCTGGGTTATGGGTGGTTTGGAAGAGAAAAGTTTTGGGCAAGAGAAAGCTTTTCCAAGAAAATCGGACTCAAAGAAAGAACCAAAGGCAGAAGTAAAAAGCAAAACAAAAAGAAATGTTACTGGCGTTATTTTTTTTCTTATCGAACGGTACCCTTTTTCTTTTAGCTCTTCCCCATTATTTTTCTTTTCTTCAAGTAGCTTCTTTGATTATTTTCCTTTTCTTCAAACTCATTTTATTTTTTGATCTTTTCTGTTTGGTTACTGAGAAAATGAGGGAGAAAGGTTTTGGGTTTGGAAGAGAAGCCGCGTGCAGTACATACAGGAAAAAGAAGGTAAAAGGAAAAAAAAAAAAAAGAGAAAAGAAATTTTAGTTTTAACGGCGTTTGATTGAGATGTTAAATTGGACAGATGCCAAAATTTTAGGTAAAAAATCTAAGGTACTGTACCTAAGATACTGTACTTAAGTTTTGTGCTTAGGTGTGGAATCCAATTTTAACTCCCTAGACAATAAACACATCCGACATGGCCAAAAACTTCAAAAGAAAGTAGCCCACTCCCCCAACTCACATGCCCAAAATAGCCCAACTTAGTAATATATGCTGCTTAAAAGACCAAAGGTTAGGTACCACAACCAACAAATGTCCCAAATACCCAAAAACACCCCCAAACCCAACCACAAAACCAATTTTTTTCCACACCCAGAAAAAAAAAAAAAAAAAAATCAAATTAAAAACGTGCCCTCTTCTTGACTCCGCAAATCATAGTCACTCGTCAATAAATCCTTATCATCATCAACCTCTTGTTTCTCTCTCTCTCTCTCTCTCAGAACTTTCTACAAACACAAACTTTGTCAGATCCAGATTCCAAACCTATGGATCTCCCACCAGAACATCTCCAGTTCTTAACAATCCCAGACATCCTCAAAGAATCAATCTCCATCCCCAAACAGTCTCCAAAAACCTTTTACCTCATCACCTTAACTCTTCTCTTCCCTCTCTCCTTTGCCATCTTAGCTCACTCTCTCTTCACCCACCCACTCCTGACCCACCTCCAAAACTCTCAACCCGACCCGACCCAAACCCGACACCAATGGACTCTCCTCCTCCTCTTCCAATTCCTCTACCTTATCTTCCTTTTTGCTTTCTCTCTCCTCTCCACTGCGGCCATAGTCTTCACTGTAGCCTCTCTCTACACCTCAAAGCCAGTCTCTTTCTCCTCCACAATCTCGGCCATTCCCAGCGTTTTCAAGCGCTTATTCGTTACCTTCTTATGGGTTTCTCTTCTAATGGTGATCTACAACTTTGTCTTCCTTGCTTTCCTGGTCCTATTGGTCGTAGCCATTGATACCCAGAACACCTTTTTACTTGTTTTTGCAGTTTTGATAATTTCCATACTCTTTCTCTTTGTTCATGTCTATATCACTGCACTATGGCACTTGGCTAGCGTGGTTTCTGTGTTGGAACCGGTTTATGGGTTTTCTGCTATGAAAAAGAGCTACGAGTTGTTGAAGGGAAAGACCCTTTACGCCTTTGTGCTTGTTTTTGTGTACTTGGCGATCTGTGGGGTTATTGGTGGAGTTTTTGGGTCAGTGGTTGTGCATGGAGGTGAAAATTTTGGTGTCTTTGTGAGGATTGTGGTTGGAGGGTTCTTAGTGGGTGTGTTGGTGATTGTGAACTTGGTAGGGTTGTTGGTGCAGAGCGTCTTTTACTATGTTTGTAAGAGTTTTCATCATCAAGGGATTGATAAATTAGCTTTGCATGACCATCTTGGTGGGTATCTTGGGGAGTACGTGCCTCTCAAGAGCAGTATTCAGATGGAGAATTTGGAAATCTGAGATAGATTTCATGACAATTTTATGTGTAAGTTTGATCACGTAAAGTTTTTTTTTTTTTTTTTTTTTTTTTGAACTGTTTTAGGAATGTGTAGAGAGAATGAACATTTGGATAATTGAGCTGTTAAATAGTACTTTTAATGATCTGTTGTTAGTTTGGTAATAACTTTATTTCAGCAAGTCATATATTGTAGTTGTTGTGGATTGCTGCTGGATGTTAGATTATATTTCAGCAAGTCATATATTGTAGTTGTTGTGGATTGCTGCTGGATGTTAGATTATATATAAATGCTGTGATAGAATTGGAAATTTGTTGTTTTTACTTTAGATCATAAATTAGAGGATGCTTGGGTTGTTTTTTACAATTCACAATTATGTAGTTGAATAGCAATTTTGAATTTATTGCTATAGAAGGAAAGCCCAAGTTAGATACCTTTATTCATTTTTGTTTCTCACAACGAGTGTGGGAGGGGGGGGGGGGGGGGGGTTTGAACCCAAGTTAGATATTTATTATGACTTTATTCTCTACATTTTTTAAATGAAGTAATGTGTTATGTGATGCTAAAGTAAATAATCTGGTTACTTTATTTGAATGAACTGATCCGACTATCGGCGGGATAGATAACGAGAGGATGGTTATGAGTTATGACTATGGGATTTCTCTTTTGTGTTTCCTCTAGTTATGGTGTTTTCATTTGTCTATAGTATATTTTCAGGATTTTTTTTCTTAAACTTTTGCTATCTCTTCAATCTTCATACATTTACAGATACTCTTTTTATTAAAATTCTCTTGGTTTTGAGGGATTATGCCTCAATTCAGAACCCCAGCTGTTTGATACAGGATATCCGTTGGTTCTGGTGGATTAGATAACTGATCTAGGTTAACATTTTGGTTGGATTTATTTTAAACCTTCAGTTTACCCTGATCTAGTGGCTATCTCACCAGAGGTTGACTCTGTTCTATTATTATTATTTTTGATCAAATTGATACTGTTTTTCATTGGTGTATGTTTCTTGTTTTAAATTTTGTGCTGTGCTTAAAGAATGTGTGTGTGTGTGTGTGTGTGTACATATATATATATATGTATGTATGTATGTATGTATGTATATGCTTTTTATTGGGTCCAGTTTACCTGGATATGGAAAGCCCAGTTTTGTAACCATTGAGTTTAATTATTTATTGAGTGATAATGACCACGCCTGAGATCAATTTAGGGGATAAGGTCAATGTGCAATATGTAATTTTAGTAAAACCATTCCCCCCTGCCCCCCTCTTACACACAGATAAATACAATAAACAGCTATTAGTTTTTACTGATGTTGATTGACTGGTGTAAGTGGCTCCTCTTTTTTTTTTCCTCCCTGAGATGGCAGGATTCATGCATTTGAAAAACAGTATATCTGATGCTTTGGATTTGTTTAATTTATATTTGAAGACACCATAAGGACTCCCCAGTGATTCTTTCTTTAGGATTTGGTTTCCTGTTGTTATAGACTACAATCAGACAATGTGATGTTTTTGTTTGCCATTGAATTATGGGCTGGATGAGCAGGAATACTGTGAGCAGTTATATTTTAAAAGATTGAATCTAGAATCCTTTTAGTTGGCTCAATGGATGATACAATAGGAATTGATGTATGTAATATATGTGTTTCAATTCCTAGGAGTAGACATTATATATTATAAAAGATTGCATATAGAATCCCAGGAGTTAGCTCAATGGGTGATACTGTAGAAAAATGTAAATAAATAAATATATGATGTATGTAATGTATGTGTGTCAATTCCTAGGAGTTGACATTATATATTATAAAGGATTGCATATAGAATCCCAGGAGTTAGCTCAATGAGTGATACTGTAAATAAATAAAAAATGTGTGTATATATATATTATATTTATATTTATATTTATATATATATGTTGCTGACTTGGATTTTGGTTTGCATAAAGAGGGTGCACTGTGTACGACCTCTTTTTATGTACAAAGCCAATTTAGAAGACAGTGTGAAATTGAATTAGTTGCATGTTCTAGCTTCTTATCAAGAGGAAGTTTGAAGTATGATAAAAGAGATATCAATTTTCATGCTTCATCTGGAAAGTTGGCTTGCCGCTGATTTGAAGTGAAGAGAAGCAATAGAAATGTTGCGTTATTGACCAATTGATATTTAAAATAAAATAAAAAAGGGAATGATAATTTAGTTTCACGAGCACAACTTTGCCACGTTTCTGTTCCTTAATTAAAGAGTTGCCTATTTTCAAGTGTTATCTCTTACTTTATTCTTGTATGCATCTTGTGTACTATGATGAAAACCTTTGCATTTTTTTAATGAAATATTTATTAAATATTAAAAAAAAAAGTGTTACCTCTTCAATTTGTTTTTATATTGTAAATTAGGTTAAATTGGAGGATTTTGAGTATTTTAATGTTGAGGTAGTCTTCAAGAAGCTGAAAGCTTATTTTCTATGTTCATATGTTGATCAGGTTACTCACTTAATTCGTTAAAACTTATTCTGTGTGCGTGTCTACTGTGAGGGCCAAGATGTCATTGTTTCAGTCACACTGACTGTTGAAATATGGATTTATATATGGCTAGTTGGGTTGCACAAGGTACTTATGTTACTTCCATTAAATATCTGTATCATTATCCTTTCTCCATGGAACGCTTTGATAAAGAACTTTATGTCCTTAGGAGAATTTCATACTACCTGTCAGATCCTAAGATCTAACAGGCATTTTTACCAAAGAGGTGTCACAACTTTGAGTTTGAAAACTTTTATAGGTAATATTACCAATGCTGTTGTAGTTGTTTGTGTCTCCTTTGTGCTTTTTTACTTATTTTTTCTTGGGATCTCCCATGTAGTTTTGTCTAGATAAACCCTTATGCTGAAGAATCCATATCCCTCATTTGTGGTTTAATTTATGGTTAATTATAAACTGCATAATCCTGGAATGGATAAATGAAAATTTGGCATTGGTTATCCCGGTTTTTTATTGTTTTACGCTTTATGAAGACAACCCAAAAGGCAAATCATCCATGTTTGAGGTTGCTTTTAGGTTGTCATATGTCATGAGCAAAAATCCTTTTTATGTTATTTTCTTTAAAATGATTTCATGAAAAGGGAGTAGTCTTATTTAATTTCATTAACCCTAATTTCTATTTAGAGTTTTGAATCTATGAATACGTGGCATGGAGAAGTCATAAGCCACATTATGTACTATTGCATTAATTTAATCCTAGGATGAGTTTTTTAAGAAACTTAAGATACCTTGAGTGTAGGTGGGTCAAAATTGGTTGGTAGAGATGCTAAGAGTACACTGAAGGTAAGCATTTCATCAGCTGATTTGTTCTGGATAAATATTTTAGAATACCCACTTTATGTGTAGGCTTGACCATTTTTACATGTATTGTTTGTGGCTATTGGATATTGTAAGATAGAGAATTATTTCATTTATAGCACTTGGAAGTTGGTCAGAATAAAACAGAGAGGGATTATTTTTTATTTGCTTAGTGAAGCAAAATGTCAAATTTCATTTGCTGGTTCTTTCATTAGTAACTTCTGCATACAACTTAAAGTCATGTTTTAACCATCCTCCATACCCGCTTAGGTTGTGGTTGTTCCCAACTACCTACCAAATGGGTTTTCATCTAGTGATTTTCTTGACTGGTAGTTTAAGAGTAGAAAGTATGTTATTTCATTTTGCACTACTTTTTTATGTAAGGAAAAGTATCTAGTTTTCACATGATTAGCATGTGATCAAAGGACCTATTCAAAAAGTATGTTATAAAATTGTGTTCTAAATATACTTTGAAGATGCCTAGCAAGTGTTAATGTCCTCATTGTGACTTTTGTTTACTAGGCCCAGTTTATCTCTGGATGCCCTAGTTAGAACACAAATGGGTTGTGCTGTACCTTTTTTTGATAGATATTAATCTAAATTTTGATAGGTATGGGTTGTGCTGTACCTAAAAAGATTAGATCCTCTTGAATTCTTTGCGTTACTCTACTATGGAATTTCAAAAATATTATCCATTTCAAATGTTTGAAATGAGAGAATTTGATTTTATCATATCTTCACAATAATTGAAACATATACGTAAATTGTGATTTGTGAGTCAACATTTATTTTTGTATAACTTGGTAAAATATAATCCAATCATATCAGAACACTTATGGATAGCATTTTAAGCAAGTACCCTATCATAGATTTACCCTAAAAGCAAATAGGGAAAGCATTGCACAACTGCTAAGATTTAGATTGGCGGAGCTAGAAACAATAAGGTAGAGTTGGCAAATGCTTAACAGCTAACACATAAACATGCAAAATGTTTGTCCAAAAAGGCAATATAAAAAAATAGGTATCTAACTGCTGAGTGAGCACAAGGACCAAATAATTGTCATATATGAATCTAATATTTTCATCTAATTGGTTCTGTACTTGTTGCCTGCCCTATTACCTTATCTCTGGGCCAAATTATGGTTTATTACCTTTCTTAAAATCATTGGATATGTTATAGGGGAAATTATTTTCACAATGTACTTTTCAAGATTAACTTTTCAGTAACTGCAACTTCAAAGTGCAAACAAACAGTCCACTTCTATGCACGCCTTGCGTTTTACCCTTTTCTAAAATGCAATGTTTACATTCTTTTTGAGATTGATGCTAATCCAATAGGAGAATATTAATGACCAATGTACTCTTCATACGAAAGGGTTGTGGTTCTAGTCTACAATCCACACGCACTTATTGCTAATTGAAGTGAACTTATCTGCATTAAGAGAGCAGCCAATGCGATGAGAGGACCAAAGGACAAAATCCAATTGAATCGTTATAGCTTGCTCTTAGGAACCCCAACTGCTCTAGACCTACTTTCCACTGCTCGAGACAGCTGCTTCACCGCCTCTTTGGGCAGATTGCGGGGACTGCTCAGCCATTGTCCTCCATCAACCACCAATGTTGTTCCATTCACATATTTTCCTTAAAAGCATAAGACAGGCACATAAGATTCTCGGTGTACAGCAATATGAGCATAAAAGGAAGAGTAGCAAAATTATTTAAAACATTTATAAATTCCCAAAAAAATATCTTTAGCTTGAAAATTATGCAGTTTTGAAATCATGAACATAAAAATTACTGCAGTGGAAGCACTTATTGTTGCGAAATGGAAAAAGCTCAATATCCCAAAATGTAACTTGTAGACTCATAAAATTAGAATGAAAAGCGATCATCATAAAATGTGCATAATAAGTTGAAATTTTATCGTATTTATAAGAAAAAAAAAAATTAAAGTGAGTATAATTTCATCAGAAAAGATTACAATACTTCCCAGGAATACATAGCACCTAGAGATAAGGAAATAAGAAAGAAGGCAACGGCCTGTATTGGTGAAAATAGAATACGACTGTGTTTATCTAGATCTAGACACATCATGCCTACATTAGGAGTCACAAAGAGATCCATCACAACCAAAATGCCTATAGCAGGAAATTTTTTTGATAAGTACCTATACCAGGAAGTTTCCATTGACATGGCTCAGAAGTTGTTAGAGAAATTAAAGTAAACATTGAGGAGAAATGAGGTTATTTTTTCCGCATATGGACTTCAACTAACACATTTATACCCAACGGAAATGACAACATCAGCCCATAAGCAAATATTGTAAGGCGTATTAGGGAGTAATTCAAGAGAAAAAGAAGGGTAAAAAAAAGTTTGTAGGAACAATGAATCAATTAAACTTGCGTAATCAGCCTAAGGAACAACCTATTGCAAGCTAATCAAATAAAGCTCCTTCATGAAGAACAGTTTGTGGAATCAATCAAGATGCAAGGAGAAGTAAAGACAAATTAATGAGAAGAGTTCAAATGAATGTTCCTATTTCATTGAATATTTTAGAAAGTTACATGCAGGGGCTATGAAAACTGCTCTTCATCCAACATTGTCAATCAAGAGAGAAAAGAGGAATGTATGTGTGTGACAGAACCCTAGAATGGCCAGAAGTAAATGAAGTTGTCTAACTTAGTCAGAAATGGATCCTGGAATGACAAAAAATAAGTTTCATAAATAAATTTGCGGGTTTTATTCAAATGTCTAATTGCAAGTTATGATAGACAGGTTATGAAGGGATTCTTACCATTTGACCAAAATGAAATGCATTCTTGGGAATCCACACACACACACATGGCATAGAGGAAAAAAAAGCTTAAGGGAAAAAAAAATTACATTACATAAAATTAGTAAATTAGATTACTGACCAGCATCAGATGCAAGATAGAGAGCAGCCATAGCAATATCCCATTTCTCACCAAATTTATACAAAGGCTGTGCCTCTCTAGCTTTGCTTATAATTTCTTGAGGTAGAAGTTTACTAACACCAGCAGTGTCTTTAATAGGTCCTGGTGCAATCCCATTGACTCTAATGTCATAGTCTGTTCCCCACTCCAATGCCAAGCTTCTTGTAATGCTATCAACAGCTGCCTGGTATAAAAGAAAAGAATGTGAAGATATTGAATACAGTCAATAAGAAATATTATTGACAAACTCACAAAACCCAGTTTACAAACCTTGGCAGAAGATACATGGATTTGATACCAAGTGGCTGTGTAATGCATAGTTACGCTTATATTTATGATTGTTCCACCATTAGATGGGTGTTTCCCTGGTCCCCCTTTCTTAAGGTACTTAAGTGCTTCGTGGCACATTGTAAAAGTGCCAACAGAATCTATGTCTATTACTGCAGAAGCCAATCAAAAAAAAGGAAACATTCAATTATAAACTCTAAGAGTCTTCATGTACTGAAAAACCTGGAATAATAATGTAATATTTTCCCGGAGTGACTGAAATCATGTGATATATATATATATATATATATATATATATATATATAAGTTGCAATTCTCAACCTAGTTAACTAGAGGAACCACCAATTGACATAAGGCACACCCCATCATGTTTAGTCTGCAGATGGGACACTCGTTTTATTTGTTTGGAATTTGAAACAAATCAACTTTAATGATGTCATAAATCAATTTCATTTCATGAAATGGAATTCTTAGGAGTTCATTAGTTTCATCTTTGAATTGGCTCCAGTTTCTTCAAAGATTTGATTCTAAAGGATTGTGTCCTACCCTATAAAAATAGAAACTGCACTCATTTCATTTTTCTAGATCACCCAAGAAAGACCTCAATGAGTATGTGGATCCATATACTAGAATAAGTGAAAAACATATTCACTGATACTTTCAAACTTAAAAAATAAATAACAAATATATAAAGCTTCCCCTGCTTTTGAAATGAATGTTAAGCATAATCGTGATCTATCAGTATTTTCCGTTGTCAGTTTTGATGTTCATGACCCAATATATACTAGTTGCAACTCAAATCAACTTAAACAACTTAGCTTTAATTCTTGGAATTTATCATGGACATAAAAATATGAACAAAGATAAAAATTCAATCAAATTATACAGTGTAGGATAAATCTCCAATACTCTTTATTGAATCAGAAGGAATATTTTGGATCCACACTTCTAAAGATACAACCTGTTCGGAAACCATTAGTGGTTAGATCCTCTGCTGGTACAAGGAAATTGCCGGCTGCTGCATTTACAAGAATGTCAAGCCTGCCAAAATGCTTAATAGTTGATTCCAGAACTCTAATTGCATCTTCCCTTTGGCGAACATCTCCCTCTAGTCCAACAGCCTGCAAGAAAAATATTCATGAAACCAGACATCAGCATCCAACTAAAAGAAAGCATAGTAGAAACCCTGCAATAGTTTTAAAGCAGCAATCAGAAGAATTCTACAATGTGGGAGTTTAGTTAACCTATCAGAGTCAGACAACAATCTATATTAATAACACATCACTAACACTAACATCAACATTCCGGTCGTCTCAACTATGCTTCATCATTTATTCTCATTAATATACTCAGATGATTCTATAACAATTTTTTAATACAAACATAGGTGGGAATCTGTTAGAACAAGTCATGACAAGAGCTTGTTCCAAAGCTTCTCTTTCAGTTTCTTGATCTTTTTTTTTTTTTTTTTTGGGGTCAAAAGATGAAAGTTTCTTAACCTTTTAACCTACCCTATTATTCCTTTTTTTTTTTTTTTTATTCATCCAAGGTTTTGTTTCGACCATTTTGTTTTGAACCTTAGACTCGATACTTACCGTACGTAATTCAACAATATCAACACTAGTGTAGTTCTGTTTGTCTAATACACTGAAGGAAAAAATCTGCTAGTAATGAACTTATTTCGACAATGCAAATTAACCTCCTATTGTTTATCTTAGTACTCCTCGGCTGCCTGTTTCTAGGTTCATGTTAATTTGTTTGTATGGTTTGAGAAAACCCGTTTAACCCCACTTGTAGATTGGGCCAGATTATTTCCTCAAGTGGAACTTCCCAGATAATATATATTTAACAAAAAATTCACTGAAATTTATCAACACTATTCAACTAGGAAATAAATATATTTATTAATCATATTATTTAATATACAAAATACACATGGTGTATCCTGATTAGTCAACAGATCCATAGCCAAGTTATCGTATAAGTTTCTGTTTGTTTGTTAAATCCTGATTAACGTATAAAATCAAATGGTTGTTCATACCAGATATTCGTTAAACTCCAAGTTCAGTAATAAGAACAACAAAAACTCATGATTTCATCTATTTTCCTAACACTTTTCTCAGAAACCAAACAAGAACCCAACTTCCATTCCAAAAATAAAAGAGAAAGAGAAACTCATAGATATGAAACAAACCCAGTTGACAAAAACAGTGTTACAAACTAGCTGATTAATAAAATAAAATAAAAGGATTCTGGGAAGTGAGAGAAAATAAATTACATGAATTCCATGAGATCTAAGGGAGTCAACAGCAGAGTCAAGGACATTCCTGCGGCGGCCCATGATAACAATGGAGGCTCCATGTTTTCCCAACTGATATGATATCTCATACCCAATTCCTGACCCTCCACCAGTCAACAACGCCACCTTCCCCTTCAGTATGTCAGCCTTGAAGGGAGACTCCATTGCCACGAGTTTCTGTAAATGTGTGTATGTGGTATGTTAGTTCTATATAATGAGTTTTTCTCTCTGAGAAAAGCTTGTCTGTTTTTTGACTGTTTGTCTTTCTGAGAAAACAATAATGCCTTACTGTTTGAGACTTGAGTTTGTTGATAACGACGTAGAGACTAATACTGAACCACATAAACATATTACGTGCGATTTACGGTCTGTTTGAATATCACTTATTACTGAAAATTAAAAACTAAAAATTAAAATTATGATAAAAAAATAATTTTTAAATATAAAAATAGTGACGTGAGACTCATTTTTAATAAAAATTTTACTGAAAAAGAGATTTGTGAATCCTGTAAATAGTGTATGAGATTCCCACGCAAAACGCTGGACGCTCAAACACTGGACGCTTGCCGCTAGTCAAACGTTCACTTAGTGTTTATTTGGCTAACTTATATTTTGCCAATTTATTTTATTATTTAGCTTATTTTTGCTATTATTTATGGGTCTCACTGTACTTTTTGATACTATTTATGGGTCTCACTGTATTATTTTAACTAATATTTAACTTTATCTACAGTACTTTCAACTAAAAAAATTTCAGTATCAGCAAAAAAAGCAGATCCCAAACATAGCCCTTTGTTTTTCCGTCGGGCATACGTTAGATTTCGATTGATTTTGTTGTACTAGGAGTCTTGGAGCCCTATTATTTTTTTCTCTTTTGTTTCTTAGTGAACAAAAGAAAAAGGGAAAAGAGATAGTTGTGATCTCAAAATTTTGTAAACATGACCATTCCTTAATAAGTAGGATAAATAAATATAATGAAGTTTCTATTTTCTTATTGAGTGACTTTATTTTTGGAGAACTTTTACATCCACAACATTTTCACAATATTTTTATAACATTATTACAAAAAATTCTAAGTGGTAGATTGTTACAAATTGTTATTGATAGGGCAAAAAAGTAATTTTAATGATAGATTCAAATTATAACCAATAATAACTAATCATTTATAATTTGTTGTGAAAATATTGTGAATGTAATAGATCTCATATTTTTTGTGGAGTAAGCTACAAAACTTTCACCTTTATTTGGGCTTTACTTTCCAATGAAATACCTATTTTGTCTTTAGTTACCTAATTAACCTAGTGCAAATGCAAGTCAAGGTACAAGTTTCTCTCTAAATAAAAAAGCTAATAAATGTTGCAGGATTTTACAACAAAATGTATTTTCAGTGACAAAAAAATTCGTCACTAAAAGTCCAGTTTTTCGTCGCTAAGAACCTTTAGCGACGAAATCTACTAATTAACGACGACACTCATTTCGTCGCTGAAACCCCATCGCTAAAAGTCCTAGAGACGAAAAATTTCGTCACTAAAAGTCCGATTTGTTAAAAAAAAAAAAACTTTTAGCAACGAAAACATTTCGTCACTAAATGTTTTCCTCGCTAAAAACACTATTTAGCAACGAAAATATTTCGTTGCAAAAAACACTTTAGTATATTAAATCATATTTAATGATGAACAATTTCATCACTAAAACTATTTTCAGGTATGACAGGCCAAGAATGTATTGACCCCTTGTGATGTATTAATCAATTAATTAGCCAAGTTGATTAATTAATTCAATTTACATGCAAAACACATGACAGCACAAACAAATCACCAATTAAACTAAATATGCAGCGGAAAATAAATGACACAGTGATTTGTTTACGAATGAGAAAAACCAACACAGCAAAAACCCCCACCAAGTGATTTTAAGGTTACCACTCTCAAGAATCCACTATTATCACAACAAGCAGTTACAAGTAAAGGAATCCCAGTACCTTATACCAACCTATAGTTGAACCTTTACCCCAATACCCAATTAGACTTATTTTGTAGTGACATTCTCTCATTTTCAATGCACGGCTCCTAGTACGTGATTAACCAATTGTGCGGATCCCAGTACGCGACTTCAATCATCAACTAAAGAAGGATGTTAGCTACAAAGTTCTTCAGTTCATCACACGATGAAGATCAAGAAGCTCCTTGGTCACAAAACCCTACGGTGTACAAAATACAGCAACTTCTTCACAAGAAAGATGAACTAAGGCATATTCTATCTTTGGTCACAATTTGCATGAATTTTGGCAAGTGTGTAACCTGTGACGGCCCTTAAAACAATCCTTATATATGTCTAGGGTTGTGAGAAAAGAAATCCCAAACATACATTCATGGATTGCATGAAAAACAGTCCTAAAAAATTGAACTTCATAAACCTCGACAGATACCCTATCTGTTGAGAAGCTGTCGAGCCATGGGATTCAAACAGCTCTTTAAACCTCGATAGATGCTAGCTGTCGAGTTTTAATGAGCAGCACTTTCACACTTGATTCTTGGACAGACTTGCATGGCTTTAACACTTGAACTTGAAACAAGGTTTCTTGAAGCATTAAGCACATCCTAGATCTACCCAATTACATGTAAAGTGTGTTTTGTCAAAAGATTAGCCAATTACATAGAATGATGATATATGTTCCTAACAATAAATCACATATGTCCTAACAGGGTACATATAGTGACGAAAAAGTTCGTCACTAAAATTATTTTAAAAAAAATCTAGGCATATATAGTGATGAAAATTTTCGTCACTAAAACCATTTCTTACAAAATTCTACTATATTTAGCTACGAAATATTTCGTCACTAAAACAAATTTTTTGTTGCTATATTTATGATAAAAAAATTTGTCGTTAAAACTTATTTTTTGTTTTTATTTTTTTCATGGCTTTGATATTAACCCGTAACCTGTTATTACATTATTAAAACCTCACATTTGAATAACACATTTATTTCAACAACAAATTTATAAAAAAATCGATCCATATATTCCACAAATAAAAAATAAAACAAATATCCAATTTAAACTCCTTCCATACAATAATTGTTTGCAACACATACAATAACTCAAGATGTTTTTTAACAATACAAAACGTGTAGCATAATATAGTTAGAACCAACGGAAGATGTCCTCATATGTCTTCAAGTAACGCCAAAAGTAAATCCCCTAAAATCCACCAATAAGAAATTTGCACAAATATAAAAACAATACTACATTGAAATCATAAAGTAAAAACATTAATTATGTTATAAGAAACATTTCTAACAATGCATTAAGAGTAGCCACACCAATGAATTAAAATCACAATTCCTAGTGTATAAGTTGTAGAAAGCAGATATAGATTTTCAAGTGTGATATAATACAATTAGTTTCAAATAATGCATCAAAAATAGTAGTCACACCATGTAGTGCAGGTCAATTGCTAAGATAAAGTCCTAACCAATAAGTGTTTTAAATTATAGATGAACCACCCCCATAAGTAAGAGTGTCATCATAACCCTTACTCCTCAAAAGCTAAGAATATTCTTTTAGACCTCTTCTTACTTAGCTCGCGCCTCTTACTCCCTAGCTCGCTTCTCTTCGTCCTTAGATATTGCCTCTTTGAGCTTAATTATGTCACTTTCTAGTCGATGGATATATTCCACCGAGGAACTAGATGAGGTGGTGGTTACTAAAGAAGAGGAAGATCTCATGCCAAGTCCTTTTACAATACCGGACTTCTTCTTAAAAACCAAGTTAAAGATCTCCTCGTGTAAGGAGAATTGCATTAGGATCTTGAAAATGATCCTCTTGCAATTTGAGAATAGTTTCCTATCATTTGAAAGAGAGAAAGAAAAAAACAATCACAACATTAATACTACATATGTTATAGGTTTACAAACATGATAGTGACGGAATGATACACATACATATGCCGCTTCATCCTCATGGTGTATCCACATATTTGTATTTGGATTGAAATGAACATCTTTGAAGATTTTTGCCAATTCAAGAACTTGACCGCTGATAAGCCAAGAATGTTTTGACCCCTTTTGATGAATTAACCAATTAATTAGCCAAATTGATTAATTAATCAGATTAACATACAATATGTATGGTAGCACAAACAAATCATCAACTAAGTAAATATGCAGCGGAAAATGAATTGACACAGTGATTTATTTACGAATGGGGAAAACCTACATGGCAAAAACCTTACCGGGTGATTTTAAAGTCACCATTCCCGAGAATCCACTATTATAACAACAAGCGGTTACAAGTAAAGGAATCCCAATACCTTATACCAACCTACAGTTGAACCCTTACCCCAATACACAATTGAACTTGTTTTGTAGTGACAATATCTCGTTTTAATGCACGGCTCCTAGAATGCGACAAACCAATAGATGTGCGAATTCCAGTACACGACTTAATCACCAACTTGAGAAAGATGTTAGCTGTAAAGTTCTTCAATTCATCACACGATGAAGATCACGAAACTCCTTGGTTACAAAACCCTACGGTGCACAAACATAGCAACTTCTTGAAAAGAAAGATGAATTAGGGCATATGTCTTCGGTTCACAATATGCTTGTGAAAAACTTTTTCATTGATGTGCATACATCAGTTGCGACGGCCCTTAAAACAATCTTTATATATTTTTAGGGTTGTGAGAAAAGAAAGCCAAAACATCTATTCACGGATTGGAATAAAATCAGATCTAGAAAACTGATTTTCATAGACCTCGACAAATACCCTATCTATCGAGCAACTGTTGAGTTTCGGGCTAAAACAGCTTTTTAAGCCTCAATAGATACTAGCTGTTGAGCTTTAAAATCCAGCACTTCTTCACTTGATTCTTGGACAGACTTGCATGGCTTTAACACTTGAACTTGAAACCTTGTTCCTTGAAGTATTAAACACATCCTAGATCTATCAAATTACAAGTAAAGTGCGTTTTGTCAAAGGATTAGCCAATTCTATATTGACATATATACCTAACATGAATCACATATGTCCTAACAATCTCCCTCTTTGGCAATCTGTGACAAAACCACAACAAACAAATGAACATATGAGAGAAGTCATAATTCACTCAACTCATACTTGTTGAATACAATCAAATCTATCCTAACACAAACTCTTGAAAAACTTTGCAAGAAGAGAGTTCATGGTAAAAAGACTTTGACAACCTGTATTTCTAAAACACTTTAAACATAACTCATCACTGTATCTTAGTGTAAAACAAAAACAAAAAGATTGCATACAAGTAATAAGAAGCATGTGTATATAAAGAGAAAAGAAACAGCACATGTAAAGATAGGTGAAAGAACTATAATAACAACCTCATCATATATATATATATATATATATATAACATCATAAGTACAAGGTTTACTATCACAAAGTAAGAACAATGTATCTCTAAAAGAAGAAAAGAAAAAAAAATACATAAGTCCTTACTACATCCCTCAAAAAAATGAACACTCCCCTTAACAAAAATCATCTATGCTAACTCTTCCTCTATGTACATGACTACTCTCATACCCAAAATTACGCCCCCTTTTTGTCACAAATGACAAAGGGAAAGTGACTCAAGTAGTAATCTCATTGTCGCTGGAAGAGCTAGCATCCTCATCCTCATTACCATCATCATCAGAGTCACCATTGTCATCCTTGTTCTCAGAAGCCTCTGGAGAAGGAGAGGGAGACTCTACGTGTTAGGATATGTGCCCTTAAATCCTATTGTATGATGCTATGTATGATATTATGTATGACATTATGTGAGAAATGATGTATGACTTAATATTGTGTTTAATAAAGTTGTTTTATTCTTATCTAAAATAATAGTAATATGAATATTCGAACATTATCAAATAGTCCATGAGATGCATAGTATGTGATTTATGTGATTTAGTCACAGAAGATATAGATCACAAGTTCTTTGTAAACTCAGAATTTTGGTTCGTAGTCGGTGATGAAATTGGGCATTTCATCTGCGAAGACTATAACATATTAACTACGATGATTTGTCTTGATCATGGAAGTGGTGACTTCTAGTTAATATGTTGATATGTTTTAAGAGTTAAGACACATTGAACTGGACCGCTGTGAGATTTATTATTCTCCTAACGACTGTCAATTGAATAATAAATCTCACGACTTGTATTCACATGAACTCTTAATCCTGAGAGAATAATGGACCTGATCATGAAATGTAGGTTGCTTTGATATATCAGGAGTGAGATCTAAAGTAACGGTCAAAACCTCAGTATGTTGGGCAGCCACATTTAGTGTTGATGGAACATATATTCTCAAGATGGAATTCATAGTCTCTTAACGGAGATATAAAATATTCCCTTAAAATAAGTTTAATGGGTTCAGTTATTCAGAGAGTTAGGCCCAACCACTTTAGTAAGACTAAAGTATATATTTATGAAATTGGATTTTATAAATATATGGTGAATAACTTAAAAGGATTAAATCGGGTACTCAATGATTAAGATGTAGTAATTCACAAAGTGACAGTCTATATTCATGACTTTGTATTACTACGAATATTTTATGAAGGGGTTGCATGTATAATAAAGTCTTGGGATATAATTTATTAATGAGGCCTAGAGTGCAATTATATTTATATAGTGGTATTAAATATAATTAATGGTAACTTTGGACTTGTCAAGAGTTGACAGAAAGCCCAAGGCCCATTGGAGCTAGTGTCTTATTTGTTCCCTTTTGGTCCCACTCCAAGCCACACACTAAAGCCCAATTGGGAAGGTCCAAAAGGCTAGCCCAATTAGATAATCAGTTCTATGGAGAGAAACATACAGAATTTTATATAGAATGAAATGGTTTGTATGTAAAAAGGTGATGAAAATAAGGGAGAGAGATACTCTTTCATATTCTCTCTAGAAAACATAGAACTGATTGAGAGACCACACATCTTGGGCATCAAGTGGAATTGGAGTGAAGATTGAAAGTCTTCCTGAGTACTTCTTCATTCGGTTTTGAATTTCACCGCATCAAGGTATACTCTCTTGTTCTTATATTCTAAAACCTACATAGTACATGTTATCAATTGCGAATGAAGTAGATCCGTTTATTTTCCGCTGCGTATGTTTTGTATGCGATACAAACATGATGATTTCCTAACATTGGTATCAGAGCGGTCTTCATTTCGAATCTGTATAACATGTTTTGTGCGTTTTGGAATTAGAGATAATAGTTTCAAGTTGATAGAGGATTATACATTTAATTTTCTGCGTGGTTGTTGAAACTATAATTTGATAAAAACTGATATTGATGTTATGATGTTGTTTAAATATGAATTTAAGAATGTTAAATTGATCTTTAAGGCTATAGCATCAATACATTTCAGTTTTGATATCAATCTCTGTCTATCATTTTCGTATAATGGTTGTTTATTCATGTAAAACCGTTGAAAACTGCCTTAGAAGAATTTCTGAAAATTCGAGTTTTACGAGTTTCGATCGATCGAAATTTACTTTCGATCGATCGAGTAAAACAGAAACCAATCTTTTGAATCGATTAATATTCGATTGCTAGTCGATCGATCAAATTTTCTTTTTGATCGATCGAGAGGCGATCGAGTATCAATTGAACAAGACAGAAGGTCAAGTTCGAATTGTTTAATTTTTTCGACCGATCGAGGGGCACATTCGATCGATCGAAAGAAAGAAAATCTGAATTTTTTCTAAGTGTTTTCAAACTTAAAAAGTGTGTGATTAAATTTTGTGTTTTCACTATTTTTTCTTACACCTTTTTCGTAAGAAAAAGTGCTTAGTATAAAGTGCAAGGCTGTGTATAATTAGTTTATGCATGTTTAAAGATAAAAACCTTTAATTTAAAACATCTAGTGGGAAAGAGATACAAGGGTTGGATCTCACGGCCTCCATTATCGGTTCATAGTAGTGTAAGCTAAGCACCTCGTCTTGGCCTATATGCCTCGCGATCCCAAAGGAGGGTGTTTACTTCATAGTACTACAGGATTGAACTTACCCGTTTAAAGTAGTGTAGACAAGCATCTCGTCTTGGCGTATATGCCTCGCGATCCCAAAGGAGGGTGTATTGTTCTATCGTACTACAAGTTTAAACACCATAAAGGAAGATGAAATGTGGCTACACATGATTCTAGATAATGGTGTATACTAGACTAAGTTTAATGTTAACCTCCCAAAGGAGCTATGTCATTATTACTTAGAGGCTGAAGATAATACGGCATATTATTAGTGTTTGATAAGAGTTATCATGATGGCACTAATAATGAGAATAATTCTCAACTGATTGATGTGTTTATAATAAACTTGCTACCAAGGAATTATAGACATGGATTGGGTTGTCGTTGCATATATTATTTTATGGTTTTATTAAGGTTCCATATTATATGCTTATATGCTAAATTGATAATGTCCAGTTTACTTATTATATTCATGTTTATTATTTCAGATTTGAACATGGCATCATTTAGCCCACTTGTTAGCATTCTTAATCAAAACAAACTGACTGGAACCAATTATGTTGGCTGGAAAAGAAACTTGGACATAGTTCTCACAGCTGAAGAGCACAAATATGTGCTTACTCAACCATGTCCTAGCTTTCCTTCATTAGATGCTCCTCCTGAGGAAAAACAACGATATGATCGTTGGCAGAAATCTAATGAAATGGCCAAGTGCTACATCCTAGCGTCCATCTCAAATGTTCTACAGCATTAAATGCAGGATGTATAACTTGCTTTGGACATTATGCTAAGTCTGAAGGAGATGTTTAGTGAGCAAGGCCATTCTGTAAGGCAAGAAACCATGAGGCAAATTTATAATACCAAAATGGTTGAAGGTAGTTCAGTGAGAGAACATTGTCTTACAATGATCTCTAATCTGAATACTTTAGAATTTTTGGGTGCCGACATTGATGGAGAATCTCAAGTGGATATGATACTCCAGTCACTACCGGAATCATTCAAGGAATTCAGACTTAATTATAACATGAACAAAAAGATTTATTCTTTGTCTGAATTAATGAATAAGTTGGTAGAGGCGGAAGGCATCCTTGATACTTCTAATGTTGAAGCTAATGTGGGTGAAGCTTCTACTTCTTAACCTAAGTCGAAAGGCAAGGGTAAGAAGAAGAAGAAGGATTTCACTAAGCAGGAGGGTAAACAAATTGTCTTAGGGGTTGCCGACAAAGAAAAGAAGCTGAAAGGAAAATGTTTTCATTGTGGTGAGAAAGGACATTGGAAGAGAAATTGTCCAAAGTTCAAGGCTGCCAATAAGGGTATGAAAATTTCATTCCTTCTTGAAATATGTTTGGTGCAAAATCCCACGGATTCCTGGTGTGTGGATTCAAGTTGTACTAATCATATATGCAATTCTTTGCAGGGGTTCCAGGAGACCAAAAGACTTAAAGAAGGAGAGTTGTTTCTGACCTTGGCTGATGGGAGTAGGATTCCAGTTATAGCTATTGGAGTGTTTAATTTATGTTTTGAATCAAGAGTTTTAATATTAAATGACTGTCTATATGTACCTAATGTTCGTAGGAATTTAATTTCTGCAACTTATTTAGGTAAAAATGGATATTGTGTTATCCTTAAAGACAATGTTGTAATAAAGAAGGATAAAATGTTTATCTGTTCTGGCAATATTGTGGATGTTCTTTATATTTTAACTCCTGATAAGCATGAATTATATAATTCTGAATTAGATAATAACTCTCATGTAAAATCATTAAAGAGAAAATTTCCTTCTACTAATGATGCATATCTTTGGCACTTGCGTTTGGGTCATATTAATCCAAACAGAATTCAAAGACTGATCAAAGATGGTCTCTTAGAGCCATTGGATTTTGATGAATTTCCAGTTTGTGAATCTTGTTTGGAAGGTAAAATGACCAAACGACCTTTTAATGCAAAAGGTAGAAGAGCCTAAGAGTTGCTAGAATTAGTTCATACGGATGTTTGTGGTCCTATGTCAACCCAAGCAAAAGGAGGTTATGAGTACTTCATCACTTTCACCGATGATTACTCTAGATTTGGTTATGTGTACCTAATGAAGTCTGAAGCCTTTGAAAAATTCAAAGAGTTTAGAGCTGAAGTTGAGAATCAATTGGATAAACACATAAAGGTCAATCGATCTGATCGTGGTGGCGAATACCTTTTTGGGAATTTCAAGGATTAGTTAACTCAAAATGGGATTGTATCCCAATTGACTGCACCTGGAACTCCCCAACAAAATGGTGTAGTAGAAAGAAGGAATAGGACTCTTTTAGAAATGGTTAAGTCCATGATGAGTTACTCAACTTTACCAGTTTCCTTTTGGGGATATGCACTAAACATTGCAATGCATATTTTGAATTTAGTTCCATCAAAATCTGTTCCCAACACACCTATGGAATTGTAGAGTGGGCGCAAGCCTAGTATGAAATATCTCCACATTTGGGGATGTTCAGCACATGTGTTGAAAGGGAAGTCTGATAAGTTGGAAGCTAAAACGGAAGTATGCATGTTTTTAGAGTATTCAAAGGAAACTAAGGGTTATTTATTCTATAATCATAAGGATAACAAAGTGTTTGTTAGCACTCATGCCAAATTTTTGGAAGATGATTATGTGAATAATTTTAACCCTAGAAGTAGAGTTGTCTTGGCTGAAATGAATGAACCTGTAATTGAACAACCAATGGTTGAAACTAGGGATGATGTGGCTGTATTGGATACACCACAAGATACTACTCATGAGATGTCTAGTACACAGTTGCCTCGTCGTAGTGGGAGGAATGTTAGGCCACCTATAAGATTCATAGGTCTTGGAGAGACTTATGAGGCTATCTCAAAGGAGGACGAAACTGATCCTTACACTTATGAAGAAGCAATGAATGATATAGATGCACATCATTGGGTCCAAGCTATGAAATCAGAATTAGATTCCATGTATTCCAATCAAGTTTAGGATCTTGTAAAGGCGCCTAGCGGTATTAAACCTGTTGGTTGCAAATGGGTTTACAAAAGGAAGAGAGGGATAGATGGAAAGGTTGAAACCTTTAAAGCAAGGCTAGTGGCAAAAGGGTATACTCAAAAAGAAGGTATTGATTATGAGGAAACCTTTTTACGAGTAGCAATGCTTAAATCTATCAGAATTCTCTTATCTATTGCTGCTCATTATGATTATGAGATTTGGCAAATGGATGTCAAGACTGCATTTCTTAATGACAATCTTGAAGAAGAAATTTATATGAAGCAACCAGAAGGTTTCATAGCAAAGAACCAAGAGCATATGGTATGCAAGTTGAATAGGTCCATTTATGGACTTAAGCAAGCATCTAGGTCATGGAACATCAAATTTGATCAAGCAATCAAATCATTAGGTTTTGATCAAAATCTTGATGAACCATGTGTGTACAAAAGACATCAAGACAAAGTAGTAATGTTCCTAGTGCTTTATGTTGATGATATTTTACTCATTGGAAATGATGTAGGTGTAATGTCATCAGTAAAGGTTTGGTTGTCAAGCCAATTTGATATGAAGGACTTGGGTGAGGCTAACTTTATTCTAGGGATCAAGCTTTGGCAAGATCGTAAGAATAAGATACTAGGTTTATCACAAGCTGGATATATAGATAAGGTTCTAGAACGGTTTAGCATGAAAACTCCAAGAAATGATTACTTCCTTTCAGACATGGAGTTCCTCTGTCTGATGACCAAAGGCCTAAGACTCAAGAGGAAGAAGATATGATGAGATAAGTTCGTTATGCTTCTGCAGTAGGAAGTCTCATGTATGCCATGCTTTGTACTAGACTGGATATCTGTTTTTCAGTTGGCATGGTCAACCGATATCAATCAAATCCAGGACCACAACATTGGCAAGCTGTAAAGCATATTCTCAAGTATCTACGGAGAACGAGAGATTATATGCTTGTTTACCATTGTGAGGATTTGATTCCCATTGGCTATACAGATTCAGACTTTCAATCGGATCTAGATTTCAGAAAGTCCACATCAGGATGTGTATTTACCTTGGGAGGTGGAGCCATAAGTTGGAGGAGTGTTAAGCAATCTTGTTTTGCGGACTCCACCATGGAAGCTGAATATGTTGCTGCTTGTGAGGCGGCAAAGGAAGCTGTTTGGCTCAAGAAATTCCTTTCTGATCTTGGTGTAGTGAGAATGGAGTAAGTTCCTATCACATTGTTTTGTGACAATAGTGGAGCAGTTGCACAATCCAAAGATCCAAGGAATCACAAGAAAGGAAAGCACATTGAGAGAAAGTACCACATCATTCGAGACATTGTTGCTCGTGGAGATGTGATGGTTGCAAAGATTGAAAGTGCAAATAATCTAGTAGATCCCTTTACGAAAGCCTTGCCTCAAAGGACCTTCAAGTCACATTTGGAGGTAATGGGAGTTAGATTAGTGCACAATAGTCTTTAGGGCAAGTGAGAGATTGTTAGGATATGTGCCCTTAAATCCTATTGTATGATACTATGTATGATATTATGTATGACATTATGTGAGAAATGATGTATGACTTAATATTGTGTTTAATAAAGTTGTTTTATTCTTTTCTAAAAAAATGGTAACATGAATATTCGGACATTATCAAATAGTCCATGAAATGCATAGTATGTGATTTATGTGATTTAGTCACAGAAGATATAGATCACAAGTTCTTTGTAAACTCAGAATTTTGGTTCGTAGTCGGTGATGAAATTGAGCATTTCATCTGCGAAGACTATAACATATTAACTACGATGATTTGTCTTGATCATGGAAGTGGTGACTTCTAGTTAATATGTTGATATGTTTTAAGAGTTAAGATACATTGAACTGGACCGCTGTGAGATTTATTATTCTCCTAACGACTGTCAATTGAATAATAAATCTCACGACTTGTATTCACATGAACTCTTAATCCTGAGAGAATAATGGACCTGATCATGAAATGTAGGTTGCTTTGATATATCAGGAGTGAGATCTAAAGTAACGGTCAAAACCTCAGTATGTTGGGCAGCCACATTTAGTGTTGATAGAACATATATTCTCAAGATGGAATTCATAGTCACTTAATAAAGATATAAAATATTCCCTTGAGATAAGTTTAACGGGTTCAGTTATTGAGAGAGTTAGGCCTAACCACTTTAGTAAGACTAAAGTATATATTTATGAAATTGGATTTTATAAATATATGATGAATAACTTAAAAGGATTAAACCGGGTACTTAAGGATTAAGATGTAGTAATTCACAAAGTGGCAGTCTATATTCATGACTTTGTATTACTACGAATATTTTATGAAGGGGTTGCATGTATAATAAAGTCTTGGGATATAATTTATTATTGAGGCCTAGAGTGCAATTATATTTATATAGTGGTATTAAATATAATTAATGGTAACTTTGGACTTGTCAAGAGTTGACATAAAGCCCAAGGCCCATTGGAGCTAGTGTCTTATTTTTTCCCTTTTGGTCCCACTCCAAGCCACACACTAAAGCCCAATTGGGAAGGCCCAAAAGGCTAGCCCAATTAGATAATCAGTTATGTGGAGAGAAACATACAGAATTTTATATAGAATGAAATGGTTTGTATGTAAAAAGGTGATGAAAATAAGGGAGAGAGATACTCTTTCATATTCTCTCTAGAAAACATAGAACTGATTGAGAGACCACACATCATGGGCATCAAGTGGAATTGGAGTGAAGATTGAAAGTCTTCCCGAGTACTTCTTCATTCGGTTTTGAATTTCACCGCATCAAGGTACACTCTCTTGTTCTTATATTCTAAAACCTATATAGTACATGTTATCAATTGCGAATGAAGTGGATCCGTTTATTTTCCGCTGCGTGTGTTTTGTATGCGATACAAACATGTATATTACCTAACACTAAGAAACCACCAAGGCGAGCCTGCCGTCGAGCAATATGGCCGACACGGATGTTCACCTAACACAACTCATCACTGAGAATGTCAAGGCAAGCATCCATGCACTACAGCTTCGCCATGATCACATCAAGAGTCACTCCACCTGCAGAAGAAGAAGGAGCGAATGTGGATGGAGCTGAAGAATCCAGAGGAGCTGCTCTCTCAGCTTGTCTCCTCCTTAAGTGAAGCTGAGCATCACTCCATCTAACGGTAGCAGCGTCAATGGAACCCATGACGAAAAAGTGATTAGACTTAGGATAAGGGATGGAAAAATGGCGAATGATTCGCGTGATAGCCGAAGGAAAATTGAGCTTATCATGGGCTGCCGTATCCCTATAAACATCTATAAGGGATAAGATGAAGTGAGAACGGAATTCAATAGAGATGTCCTCTAAAAGGGATAACAAAAATCGAGCATGAGACTCTGTGATAGAGTTATAGTGAGACAAAGGATGGAGAACGAATTTCATCACCATGTTAAGGAATCTCGGACCTTTAGCACAGGTCGAGCATCTGGTGTTTTGATGATCACCCCATGAAGATGGTGTCTCACAAAATAGAGACATGAGTTCGTCTTTGGACACAGTCCTCAAACGATCGTAAATGAGGTAGTCAGGATGCACTACCCTAGGAACATGTAGCACATCGGATATAAGATCAAGAGTAAGTACGATGCACGTACCCCAAACGCGAGTGAAGAAATGAGGTACAGAATAGTTGAATTCGTGTATATTGGAGTAAAACTCCTATATGATCACGGTTCACGGAGGGATAAGTGATTGGGACGCCACCCAGTGACTTCCAACCCCGACTGTAGATGACAGTGGGAAGGTCAGTATCGGAAAAGTCCGATAAGATGACTTGGCATTCTAAATCAATGCCTCGTCTAGAGAAGTTCTCTGAAAAGTCCTTTCAGACTTTATCATCACGAAACCTAATATGTAAAGGAGTAGAATCAGAAGAAGATGCCCCGGAACGAAGAGGGTTCCAAGATGGAGCAGATTTTCACTTAGGTGCCATGGGGCAACTAACTGAGAGAAAAAGAGAGAGGGAGAAAGAGAGACATGTAGAAAAACACCAAACAAATCAATATAAGAATATATATATAAAAAATGAAAGTATGTTTGCATGAAAATGCATGAGCATGTGATATGCAACAAAAAAAATATATATATCATGGGCTCAGCCCAATCCAAACCTACTAGCACGCATTATTGCAACAAAGTAAACACACTTCTAAGATGCATGAGACATTGTTATAATGCAAATGTGATGCAATGCATGATGATTTCAATCATTCAAGTAAAACCCAAACTAAAAATTTTGAGAAAAACTTATCAATTTTGAAAAACTCCAAAAATTTTCAAAAACTCCAAAAGTTAGGTCAGAAAACATGAAATGCATGATAGAATGAGTGAAAAAGACCATACCAAATGAAAGAAGATGATCTTTAGGCCAAAAAATTTTTGGGTTTAAGGTTTAGAGAGAGAGAAAAGAGCTTAGGTAGGTGAGAAGACAAGTTATGTCAAGAGAGATCGGGGAGAAATGAGAGAAAATGTCGCGTAGGCTCAATATATATAAATCTCAGTTTCTCGATGGATCGAGAGGTGTCGAGAGCTATCAAGAATTAAAACGCGAGAAATAGCTATCAAGATGCTATCGAGGATCTGTCAAGAGGTTTCCACAGCAAAAAGAGCTCGATGGGTCGAGAAGCTGTCCAGAATCTATCAAGCATCTAGAAACTTTCTCGATGGATCGAGAATCTATCGAAAAGCTATCGAGACTGTGATAAAAAGAAGTTGAAGAGCTCGATAGATAGCCTAGCTGTCGAGAGGTATCAAGAAGCTGTCGAGATTGCTTAAAAACAATTTTTCAAAGAAGAGAAAAACACAGACATATATACAATCAAACATGCTACTAAACCAAAAATCCAACCAACATTTTAATCTCTGAAAAATATCTCTCAACAAGAAAAATGTCAAGGTTTTAGATCCAAAACACGCATACACACTAAACAAGTCTAACCAATTTTATATTTCAAAAACAAGTTAAGACAGTTTAGTGAGCATACATTAACACATGTATTCCTTGTGATGGCTAAATCATATTGTACCTGTACATATATCAAGAGTAGCAAAGAATATTGCGTGTTGTGTGTGAAAAACATTACAAGATTGCATAAGTGTTTACATGTTATGATGATTTGAGATATGAGAAAATCACTTTAACTCACACACAATTATAACTGCTTGATGGGGATTATCACCTTCGAGGTACATCCTATAATTCTCACATCTCCTAGAAAACATGCTTGCAGTCATATATAAAGCATTTTATTCTTTTTGCTTTTATTTTTCTTTGCATATATTTCTTTTATTCAACATATCATGCATGGGCATATAAGAGAGAAAAAAGAAATACCCAATTATGTTAAGCTTTTGACATTGCACTTTTACTATGCCGAAGCATACGGATGTCATTTCTGTTGGGGTTTATGCTCTAAAATCCAATTTATTGGCATGTTATAAATAGTTAAATTGTTTAAGTATATGAGACTACCTATAAATGAACTAATGGGACATTATCTTAGTTCACGAGATGCATAGTATGCGATTTATGTGAAAAGTCACAGAAGATATAAATTGCAAGTTCTTTGTAAACTCAGAATGTAGTTTGTAGTCGGTGATAAAATTGGACATTTTATCTGCGAAGACTAGAACATATCAACTAAGATAATTTGTCTTGATCATGGAAATGGAGATTTCTAGTTGGTATGTTGATATGTTTTAAGAGACCATTATGAGATTTATTATTCTCTTAACGACTGTCAAATGAATAATAAATCTCACGACTTCTATTTATATCAACTCTAAATCCTGAGAGAACAATGGACCTGATCATGAGATGTAGGTGCTTTAATATATCAGGAGTGAGATCTATAAGTTACAGTCAAAACCTTAGTATGTTAGGCAGCCGCATTTAGTGTTGATGAAACATTTATTCTCAAGATGGAATTCATAATCTCTTAATGGAGATATAAAATATTCCCTTGAGACAAGTTTAATAGGTTTAGTTATTTAGAGTGTTGGGCCCAACCACTTTAGTAAGGAGTTACTAAAGTATATATTTATGGAATTGGATTTCATAAATATATGATGAATAACGTAAAGGATTAAACCGGGTACTCAAGGATTAAGATGTAGTAATCTTCAAAGTGGCAGTCTATATTCATGACTTTGTATTACTATGAATATTTTAATGAAGGGGTTGCATGTATAATAAAGTCTTGGGATATAATTTATTAATAAGGCCTAGAATGCAATTATATTCATATAGTGGTATTGAATATAATTAATGGTTACTTTAGACTTGTCAAGAGTTGACAAAAAAGCCCAAGGCCCATTGGAGTTAAAGTTTTATTTATTCCCTTTTGGTCCCACTCCCAGCCACATAACTTGAGCCCAATTGGAATGGCCCAAAAGGCTAGTCCAATTAGATAATCAGTTATATTTAAGGAGAGAAACATACAGAATTTCATAAGTCTTTTCATACGTGTTTTTCATTAAGATTACACAAAGAATGATATGGTTTATATGTGAGTGTTGGACACTCCTTTATCCTCTCCTTAAAAACTGATTGAGAGACCACACTTTTTGGGCATTAAGTAGAATTAGAGTGAAGATTAAAAGTCTTCTCAAGAACTTCTGATATTTGGTTTTGAATTTCACCGCACCAAGGTATGCTTTCTTGTTCTTAAATTCTGAAACTTTCATAGTACATGTTATCAATTGTGAATGAAGTAGATCCGTTAATTTTCCGCTGCGTATGTTTTGTATGTGATACAAACATGTATTTTTTCCAAAATTTCATGATTGGCGGGCAACAGTGGTGAGATGGTTATTTATGTCTTTCTCTTAGGATTTTCTAGTCCTTTCCGTCAAAAAGGGTGATACGAGTGTTAAGTACAAGAGATTACTTAATCTTACTCATCACAAACACGAGCCACAAAGCTCACTTGCTTAGTTATGCATAGAGATGCTCATCTAAGTTACAAAAAATACAAAGTTTAGAAAACTTTATTTCAATAGTCATTCAAGGTACACAAGTACCAATGTACACAAACACACATTGTTTTTGTATTTTTATAATTTTTCAATTTTTTTTATTATTATGAAAAACAAAATAAATCAAAACTAAAAATAAATAAACAAAAACATGTTAAGTATAGCAAAGCATAAAACTAGATGCAAATGCATGAGGAAGGAGAAGGAGAAAAGGAGATCAATCCATGGAGATAACACCAATGTTTTGGCGAAGGAATTCAAACCGTTTGCTATCAAGAGGTTTGGTGAACAAATCAACCTTCTGATCATTATTGTGAATGAATTCAAGAGTAAGAGTACCATCTTCGACAAGCTCCTGAATAAAGTGATATCGAATCTCTATGTGTTTCGTTCGAGAATATTGAACTGAGTTCTTAGAGATGTTGATGGTGCTGGTATTGTCACAGTAGATAGTGAGATGCTCTTGACAAATATTTTAATCAAGGAGAAGTTTTTGCATCTATAGAAGTTGGGTGTAACAACTACTAGCAGTGATGTACTCAGCTTCTGCAATGGATAATGAGATGGAATTCTGCTTTTTGTTCATCCAAGAGACAAGATTATTACCCACATAAAAACAACCCCCCGATGTACTCTTTTTATCATCAGTATTCCCAACCTAGTCTGCGTCAGCATACCTAGCTAAGACATCATTTGTGTCCTTGTTGTACCACACACCAAAGTCGGCAGTGGTTTTGACATACTTTATGATTCTTTTCAAAGCAATCATATGAGACTCTTTGGGATTAGCTTGATATCTAGCACATACTCCCACACTATAACTAATGTCAAGTCTACTAGCAGTAAGGTAAAGAATACTATCTATCATGCTTCTGTAAAGAGAAGAATCAACACTTTTACCCAACAAATCAACTGTAAGATTAACATTTGGGATCATAGGGGTTCTAACAGTACTAGCAAATTCCAAACCAAACTTTTTCATAAGATTTTAAACATATTTAGATTGAGATAAGAATATACCTGTATCTTGTTGACGGATCTGCAAACCAAGAAAGTGAGTCAACTCTCCAATCATGCTCATCTCAAACTCGGCCTGCATAAGTTTTGAGAAACTATGAGCAAGTTCATCCTTAGTCGACCCAAAGATGATGCCATCAATATAGACTTGAGCAATTATCAACTCACCGTCTTCCCTTTTGATGAAGAGAGTTTGATCAATGTTTCCTCTTGTGAACCCATGTGACACCAAGTATTGTATTAGCCGATCATACCAAGCTCTGGAAGCTTGCTTTAAACCATAAAGTGCCTTCTTGAGGTACAACACATGATCCAAAAAGTGTGAATCAATAAATCCTTTTGGTTGAGCCACATAGACATCTTCTTTAAGGAACCTATTCAAGAAAACAGTCTTTACGTCCATTTGGTAAAGTTTGAACTTCAAGTGACATGCTAGGGCTAGGAGAATTCTGATGGAATCCATACGGGCTACTAGAGAAAATGTCTCATAATAGTCTACTCCTTCTATTTGAGAGTATCCTTGAGCTACAAGACCAGCCTTTTTGCGGATCACATTACCCTCCTCATCAATCTTATTGCGGAATATCCACTTTGTGCCAATGATGTGCTCACTCTCCGATCTAGGTACTAGAGTCCAGACATCATTCCTTTGAAACTGAAGCAATTCAATATGCATAGCTTCAACCCAGCTTTCATCCTGAAGAGCTTCCTAAACTTTAGTGGGTTCAACCTGTGACAAATAGCAAGAATAAGACACAAAGTTAGCAACACATTTATCAACTGTACGCTTTCTTAGTGTAAGTTCATTCATGTTTCCCATAATAACTTCAAGAGGATGATTCAACTTGATCCTGGGAGAAGGTCCTTTCTCTTCGTGGGATTTAGAATTACGAGAAGGAGGTATGTCTGCTGAACCTTCTATAACACTTGGAGTGTCAGGAGTACTCGGAGATGCGAGCTCTTAATCAACAATTTCTTGAACGTCCTTGGGCTCAGGAGAAAGAATTTCTTTGGGGATTACCTCACTAAATTTTTTAGCACCAGACTCTGAAGATTCATCGATAACAACATTCACAGTCCATTACCTTCTTGGTTCTTTTGTTGTATACCCAATAAGCCTTACTTGTAGAGGAGTATCCCAGAAATATTCCTTCATTGCTTCAGGAGTCAAATTTTCCCACATTCTCCTTATCCTTGAGAATGAAACAAGTACTTCCAAAAATCCTGAAATACTTAACATTTGGCTTCCTTCCCTTCCATAACTTATAAGGAGTCTTTTTGGTACCGGGTCTAAAATACACTCTATTAACCGTATGACATGTAGTGTTAATGGCTTCTCCCCACAAGTTTCTAGCAACATCCCTGTTGTGCAACATGGCTCTAGCCATCTCTTGAATAACCTTGTTCTTTTTTTCTACTACACCATTCTGTTGAGGAGTAATAGGAGCAGAGAATTCTTGAGATATACCTGATCTAGTGCAAAAGGACTCCATGTATGAGTTCTCAAATTCTTTACTGTGATCACTTCAAATTCAATCAATCTTCAAGCTCTTCTCATTCTGCAATCTTGTGCACAAGGCTTCAATGTGCTCAAGAGCATCAGACTTGGATCATAGAAGGTTGACCCAAGTATACCTAGTGAAGTCATCTACCATAGCCATGATGTATCTCTTTCCGCCAAGAGACTCAGTTCTGGTTGGACCTATAAAATTCAGATGTAGTAGCTCTAATGGTCTAGATGTAGCGGATATCTGAGTGCCCGGATGTTTAGCTTTCGTCTGTTTTCTAAGCTGACATGATCCACACACCACATTGTTCACTCTACTGAGCTTTCGGATCCCCAAAACTAACTCATGCTTAGATACAATTGAAAGATGTTTGTAGCTAGCATGTCTCATCTTTTGGTGCAATAGATCTTCATTTGGTAAACGAATGCTATTGCATGCAATATCATCATCAAAAACTAAACCATAGCAATTGTCTAGAGTGCGAACACCACTTATGAGTTTCTTTCCAGACTCATCCATGACAAGGCATTTACCTTTTGAGAATAGTACCAGAAAGTCTTAATCACATATCTGACTTATGCTCAATAGGTTCACTTTCAGACTTCTACATATAGAACATTTGCAATGTCTAGCAGTCCAGGTAGAAAGATAATTCCCTTTCCTTTAATCTGCGATTTGCTCCCATCACCAAAAGTGACATTACCACCTTTCTTAGACTCGAAAACCTTGAAGAGAGATTGGTCTCCAATCATGTGTCTTGAGCAGCCACTGTCAAGGTACCACAAACACATGTCCATAACCTTAAATGCAAATTTCATCATGAAGCACACTTCGTGCTTAGATGACAGATCAGTGGGAATGGTATTTTCTCTCATCTGCCTTTTATGAACAAAGCCTTTAACTTTTACTCTTCTTAGACGAACTCCTTTGCACATTATCATTTTGAGACAGTCTAGTTTCTTCTTTGTCAATCTAAGATCTGTACCAATGATCATCATGATAGAATTCAAATAACTTTTAAACTTGCATTTTCTGATACACTCAAACAAATAGAGATTAGAAAAACAAGATGTATTTGAAAATAAAAATCTTTTCATGCTAGTTGCAGCCATGACAACAGAAGTTAATGGAACACACAGCAAAGATTAAAACCTAATCAGAGTGTGCCTGCTCTGATACCATTTGATAGGCCAAGAATGTATTGACCCCTTGTGATGAATTAACCAATTAATTAGCCAAGTTGATTAATTAATTAGATTAACATACAATATGCGTGGCAGCACAAACAAATTGCCAACTAAGTAAATATGCAGCAGAAAATAAATTGACACAGTGATTTGTTTACGAATGAGGAAAACTTACACGGCAAAATCCTCACCGAGTGATTTAAAGGTCACCACTCCCGAGAATCCACTATTATTACAACAAGCGGTTACAAGTAAAAGAATCTCAGTACCTTATACCAACTTACAGTTAAACCCTTACTCCAATACACAATTAGACTTGTTCTGTAGTGACAATCTCTCCTTTCAATGTACGGCTCTCAGTACGTGACTAACCAATAGATGTGTAGATCCTAGTACACGACTTAATCACCAACTTGAGAAAGATGTTGGCTGCAAAGTTCTTCAGTTCATCACACGATGAAGATCACAAAGCTTCTTGGTTACAAAACCCTACGGTGCACAAACACAGCAGCTTCTTGAATAAAAAGATGAACTAGGGCATGTGTCTCTGGTTCACAATATGCTTGTGAAAAAATTTTGCATTGATGTGCATTAGCTGCGACAGCCCTTAAAACAATCCATATATTTAGGGCTGTCCCAAACATCTATTCACGGATTGGAGTGAAATCATATCTAGAAAACTGATTTTCATAAACCTCGACAGATACCCTATCTATCGAGCAGCTGTTGAACCTAAAGCTGAAACAGTTTTTTAAGTCTCAATAGATAATAGCTGTCGAGCTAGCTATTGAGCTTTAAAATCCAGCTCTTCTTCACTTGATTCTTGGACAGACTTGCGTGGTTTTAACACTTGAATTTGAAACCTTGTTCCTTGAAGCATTAAACACATCCTAGATCTACCCAATTACAAGTAAAGTGCGTTTTGTCAAAGGATTAGCCAATTCTATATTGACATATGTTCCTAACATGAATCACATATGTCCTAACAACCGCCATTATTATTTGTCTGATTAATTAACATTTGAGTGTTAGATAGATATAGTTAATTAATCGCAACATGTAATATACTAAGGTTTAAGAAAATGAAAAAACGTGCACTTCCTCATTAACCCTAACAGCAAGTGCCTTTGTCTCACATCTATGTTTTCTTGAAGTTTTGTTCCTATTTGCAGAGTTCTTTTTCTATTTTTTTTAATAAAGAACATTCAAAATATTTATTAGATCATGAATAAAAGAATATACATTCACTTCATCAAAGTATTAAGCTAATCATTTGACAGCATAATATAGTAAACATTGGATAATAATAATAATAATATACGCATAAATAATTTACCAGTCATTCCTCATTGGTCCATTTCCCATCAAGGAGTTTAGTCCACCGCTTAATTGTGGCATTCTTTTGTGGGTGGCTTCTTATATAGTCAGTACCATGAGATTATACTAGCTTTTTTAAGCTTAATGCAACTTGTTGGAGCTGCAACTCAATAATCTTCCACATTTTGCATTTAATGTTTTTGTTACCAAGTTGGAATCTCCTTCTAACTCAAACTAATCCTGCAAAATGAAGTGTATATGTATTATAAAAATATTATTATATAAATTTAATATGCTTAGTGACAACAAAGACGAGTTAGACGTTATCAATGTAAATTTTTTGCGATATTTTGAAGCACCACATCTCTAGTAGCAACATCAACATTTTTCCAATTTTTCACCAGCATACTCTACAGCTATACATACTGACAGCTTACCACTTTTTTCAACAAGTGCCCGTACTTCTATATCATGTGTTGTTGCACGGGTATTTCTGCTAGTAAATCCTATTTAGACATTATCAATATTAAAAAATTATACATTTCATATACATTATAGCTAAATTAAATGAAGTATAATCTCAATAGTAATGACAGGGTGCAGTTGTAATTAAGTATGTTCCATGTAATTACCAATCGTGTTAGTTAATGCGCCAGTAGCCTGCGCCTCTGCACTAGAAGAACTTTGGGCAGGAGGATTTGTTTCAGGAGGTGTTTCTGCAGATTGGACCACCGGGATAGATGCCTCACCTCACGAGTGTGTAACTCATCCTAGTGCCATCTGTAACTAACAAACATACATATAATGGAACAACAAAGTTATTACAAATAATGGAACAACAAAGTTATTATCATCTATTGTACCCTATGGAACATCTATTGTACCTTATAGATTAAAGAATTAGATGACTCATCATCATTATCATTGTCATCGTCACCAATAGGTGGTACATAATCATCATCTACCACAACACTAGCTCTACTTCTTTTCCCTTTTGCACAGTTGGACTGAGCAGAATCTTTTAGAGAATTTGAGATGTGCTTTAATCCCAAAACATCAATTCTCTCTTAGTTTTGCCTTATTCTATCCAATCTTGCCATCTCATACGTCAGTATATTATGAGTGTATTTGGCATTTTTTGAAACTATGTATTGACATGAAAGATAAGTACAATTGGTACTAACTTAAAATCATAGTCCACACCATTATCCATATCAAGCAATTCACAAGTGCAAAATTTGAACACAATTGCTACCAACTCAACACAACAAATGACCACATCAATATCCATATCAAGTTCGTCGATAAGTACAAAACATCTCAATAACAAAAACTACTAACTTTACATATCATAGTTCACACTATTATCCATATCAAGCAATTCACAAGTGCAAAATTTTAACACAATTGCTACTAACTCAACAAAACAAATGACCACATCAATATCCATATCAAGTTCAAGATAAGCACAAAACTATAAAACAATTGCTACTTAGACAAGCATAAAACTTTAAGACAATATCAAGTATGTTATGGTCTTCATTTTGAACTCTACATATCATAATCCACATCAAGACCAACATCAGGTATGTCATGGTCTTTATTTTGATTAGCATCTCTTGAAGTTCTACCTTCAAGAACAACTTCAGTTTCAACATCATCCATACAATACTCAATAATATTGTCCTCAAAATTAATAGAGACAACATCAACAATCACTTCTTGTTGGAATGCGTCACTATCTTCTGTATTATCATTGGATTCTCCACCCCCAACTTCCAGGATGTCAAACACTCCCCTATGTTGGATGGATTGCACAATTTTCCTAGGTTCACCTAATTTGGTATCTTGAAGATAGAAAACTTGTCTCGCTTGACTAGGAAGTATAAAAAAAGGTTATTTTCATACTACCGACTTGTAACATCGATGCTTGTGTAGTGTGCATCGGTTCTTATCGTTCTCTTTCGACCATTGGTACCAGTATTGTACCATTCACACCAGAACAAAACAATTTTATGGTGAAACACACACTCTAATTCCCAAATTTTGTACACATTACCATAGAAGTCGTGCATTTCTCCCTCATGGTCCCCTTCGGTACATACACCACTATTTTGGGTTACACAACGATTGTCTAGGTCCTTTGTATGGAACTTTACACCATTAACCATACAAACTATGTACTCCTTCACTACGGCTTAGGACCATTTGCTAATGACCATAGCTGTTTAGTAGCTTATGGTGACTCGTTAACTTTTAGTCTATTCATCTATAATGACATATAGCAAGTGATATTAATTAGTAATAAGCAATGACGAAACTATTTAAATGTTTAATTTTTATTAGTGCGTGATTAAATTTCAATGTCTTACACGTTCTCTAAACCACTTAGGAAACTCCTGTTGGTTGGATTTGAGTTATGGCTTCTCTAATAGGATTATGCAATGTGCTTTTGTGTTCATTGTTAAAAATAAGGTGGTTTATTTTCAGCTAAGCATTGCAGATAATATTCAAAACTTGATCAAACAATACATGCATATGAAATCACATACTTTAAATAAGGCTCTAGCTCAGGACTGTTGTACAACAAGTACCAATGAGCAGTATCAAGCAATGCACGAGACAAGTTGTTATCATTCCGCCTATCACTTGTAGGTCAGGCAGTCTGTGAAAAAATTATCAATCCTTCACTAGATTCACCAAAATCTTCATTTCTTTCTCTTCGATTATGCACAGTTTTGATCCTATCAATCTACAAAGACCATTTGTTAATACATTCTTTGAGAATGTAAGCCTCTGCAATCGAACTTTCTGGTCAAGCTCGGCTAAAATCGTATCTTTTCAATTTTTCAAGGTACCTACGAAGAAAAAAAATTTGGAGTAAGTGATTTTATACCACATGGAAAAGATGCAATTAATGGATGCATCAAATGATCAAATTACCTTTCAATTGGGTACATCCATCGATATTGTATCAGGCCTCCTAGAATTGCTTCTCTAGGCAAGTGAACAACAAGATGGACCATAACATCAAAGAATGCTGGAGGACAGAACCTCTCAAGCTTGCATAGTATAAGAACTATACATTCTTCTAATTTCTCCAATTCACTCCGCTTTAGGATCCTTGAGCATAGGTCTTGGAAGAAGTTGCCCAATTCAAACAATACAATACTAATGTCTTTATGTGCAAACCCTCGCAACCCAATTGGAATTCATTGTAGTAGCAAATGATAGTTGTGGCTTTTCAAACCAGATAATCTACCATTTTTTGCATTCACTAACCTTGATATGTTGGCCGCATAAGTCATAAAAACTATCCCTTTCATTTGGGCTTGATGAAAAGAAAGCCTAAGGCTTGTCATATGATCCATCAGGATGTTGTTTCAAATGCAACATGTGCCTAAAGTCCATATTTTGCAAGTCTATCCGTGCCTTGTCAGTGTCATTGTTTTTCCCCTCCATGCCTAACAAAGTACTATAAGTACTCTCACTAATGTTTTTCTCCACATGCATGACATCAATGTTGTGCTTAAGTTTCTTATCTTTCCAGTATAGAAGCTTGTACAAAATGCTTATCTTTGACCAATTTGGCTCTCCAATGAGTTGTCTCTTCTTGTTACTTTAATGCTTTCCTAAAATTATATTTGGCATTCTATCTAGCTACTTTTGTATCTTTCCCACCGATAACTCTAAAGATCTCTTCCGTTTCTCCGATAAACCATTATGCAACCAACTATGTCTCTAACGATGTTCCATAGGCAAATAAGCTCGTTGGTTAATGAATCCAATTTTACTCTCCAAAGCTTCTAAATATGGTTCATCGTTATGAGTGTAACAAGAATGATAATCCTTTATCCTCTCAGACACGTCACCAAATCCAAGATAGTCATTTATTGTCTACAACAAAGTTGCACGCATCTGAAAATGCTCTTTACTATAAGCATAATAAGTTTCTACACCTTCCCACAACTCCTTCAACTCGTCAACCAATGGTTTCAAGTATATATCAATCTCATTTCCCGGTTGATAGGGACCAAGAATAAGCAAAGACCACATAAAATATGGCTCTTCATAACCAACCAAGGCGGTAGGATATAGGGGATAAGTATGACAGGCCACATACTATAGTTGTTGTTCATATTCCCAAAAGGGTTAAATCCATCTGTAGCCAACCCCAACCTTACATTGCAAGGTTTGAGGGCAAAATCAGGATGTTGCAAATCAAACTCCTTCCACTCCTCACTATCAGTTAGATGCGTCATTATCCCATCATCTACATGTTTGTCTATATTTCATCTCATGTCCTTAGCTCTTTGGCCTGACATGTACAATCTCCTTAGTCTCAGTGTCAACGGGAAGTAACGCAATACCTTATGAGAAATCTTCTTACCTTGGGCACGTGTATCCTTGTACCTAGGTGCCTCACACACCGAACATTTATTAAGGTTTTCATTTTCCTTCCAAAATAGTGCACAATCATTTTTGCATGCATTTATATGCTCGTATGACATGCATTTATACCTTGGGCACGTGTATCCTTGTACCTAGGCGCCTCACACACCGAACATTTATTAAGGTTTTCATTTTCCTTCCAAAATAATGCACAATCATTTTTGCATGCATTTATATGCTCGTATGACATGCCCAAGGCACGTAATATCTTCTTTGCTTGACCTTGGAACCAAGCTACCTTTCGATAAAACCTTTGTCAGCAATTTTAGCATCATATCAAGTCCCTTCTTACTCAAGTTGGCCATTACCTTTACATTCAACATCTCAATAACAAACTTCAAGATATTATAATCAGTGCAACCCAGATACAATTCATGCTTTGCATCTTCCTCAAGTTTGTCAAAATTACGCACTTCCTCATCTTCAGTTGCATTTCTTGGTTCCCCTCTAATTCGGTCACCTACCAAGGCATCGATACCATTCATATGATCAACATCTGACATTTCATTATCATGAATGTTCTCATTCAGTACACGAGGTTCTTCATAATTATACCAATTAATGTAAGATTGCATAATCCCACGATGAAGCAAATGGATACGCACAGTATGAGGAAATTGTCGATAGCAATTCACACAGTGAATACACGAACACAGAATATTACCACTCAAGTCCACAACCGTTCTTGCAAAATTAATAAATGCATTGACCCCTTCAATATATGGATGACTTAATCTGCCATCGGGTGTCTTACCCATTGTCATCCAACTATTATCCATGTTTGACTACAATTACAAAGTGAATGCTACTTTAGTAAAATAAGGATAACTTATGCATAATGTATTCTAACATCTAAGTCTATAAGTTACTTAGATAAAGTTCTATCCCATTTATGAATGCACAAGTCTATATTAATACATAAACAAATATGCATTGCTCACTCAAACACTCCCAATATGAATTTAAACTACCTTATAACACCATGCAAGTCACCCGATTACTCCAACACAACAACCCACCACAAAACCAATCACAAACACCGCAAAATCAATCACAAACATTACAAGTACAATGCTTACAAGTATTGAAATCGAATAAAGTAATATTCATCATATCTAATTAACAAGTTCCATTCACATTTGCAAGAAACTAAAAACACTCTCAATATGAATTTAAACCACCTTATAACACCATGCAAGTCACCCACTTGCTTCAACATAACAACCCACCACAAAACCAATCACAAACATCACAAGTATAAAGTTTTTACAAATATTGAAATCAATTAAAGTACTATTCATCACATCTAATCAACAAGGTCCATTCACATTTGCAAGAAATTAAAAACACTTCCAATATGAATTTAAATCACCTTATAACACCATACAAGCCTCCCGCTTGCTCCAACACAACAACCCACCACTAAACCAATCACAAACATCACAAGTATAGAGTTTTATACTTTTTTAAATAGATTTTACTTACTATGATGAAGCTAAATATACAAGTCTGATTTGTTGGCTAAGCTTTGGTCTTTGACTTTCTGTAGATCTAAGCCTCTTTCTATTCCCCCACAGGAACCCAAACAATCACTAACCTTGTCATCACATTCAACCAAAAACCATTAAATTTCTTCTACGGTACATGAATAAAAAAACACAGTCCAATTATGGCTTAATTAACACTTGGTTATGAAGCTAGAATTATTAAATATATCATAAGGCTTCAGCCTTTTTGTTCTATCAAACATTCCTAATTTGTATTTACTTTTGATTTTATATACATATATATAGAAGTTTTGGCATTATTACACAAATGGTGTGTCCACTACACCTACCTAATGCACAGTACTTAGAATTCTTAGCTTGAATTCTTACAATTTTTTACCTAACAAAGTTGAAAGATTCACTCTTTAAACCTAACAATAGGCAAGGTACAATGTATCATATAGCATATTAGAAAAAGTAAAATAAAATAAAAGATGCAACTTGTCATGAGTCATACTCTTTTTATAAAACTTCTATATAAAGTCAATTTAGCATTATGAAAAACTCCAAAGGGTTGGTGGACATGTTTTCAAGACTCGTGATCAATAAGGTTAGTTTACGTCTCTTAATCAAAATACATTGGGATTACTTAAAAGAAATTCATTCTTATAATTATGTTTTTGAGATAATCCCTATAATAATTTAGTGTGTATTTTGAGATTTTATTAATGACCAGTGAACACTTCTATTAAAAAAAAGCATTATAAAATTCACATTAAAAAAAAAAAGCTATAAAAACACTCCCAATAATATGAATTTAAACCATTTTATAACTTCATGCAAGCCACCCACTTGCTCCAACACAAAAACCCACCACAAAAACAATAATCAACATCGTGATATATAATGCTTACAAGTATTAAAAACAATTACATAGTATCTGACGAACCAAAAATTTATAGTCGTCATTACATAGAGTTCGTCATTCCCCAGAGAAGACGTTACGCATTTATTATGATTATTGATGACAAAACGCAACTGACGGACCAATGGTCACAAAATGAGCTGTGGCCTCCAGACAAAGATTCTATAACACACTAGCCGTTAAGCTTAAATACAGCACATCATTGCTCATTAATGAGGTGTACAACTATAAAAGAGAAGATAACAGAAACCTAAGGTATGCCATATGACACACAAATACTTTACAAAATCACTCTCAACTCATTTTCTCTCTAGAATCTTCTCCCTTACTAACTTAAGCATTGGAGACGGTTTGGCTGACGCCACACCAGCGTGTTACTCTTCCCTTTGGTTCATTTTGCAGGATTCTCATCTACAAAGACGATCTCATTTACAACATCATCCATCCACTACAACGAGGAGCTCAACTGCTTATTTTTTGCATCATCAGTTTGGCGTTGTCTGTGGGAAACACTAATCATTCAACCCATCTTTCCCAGTGACAAAAGAGTTCCTCGAAGTACGAAATGGAAGCAGAGACTAGACCTCAGCCAGATGCTGTGCAACAACAACAAATCCAAGCCCTTTTGGCAAATGTGGAAGAGCTGGCTTGCCAGAATGAAGAGTTACGAAAGACCATGGAGTCTCAAAACGCAGAACGTCGGCAAACAGGTGAAAAGCAAAATGAAGAAGAATCAAATTCTCAAGCCAATAGGCAAGATAGGACTCCAGGAGAAGATTCCATTAGGGTGGAGAGTGAGCTTCACAACATGATGAAGGAGGTGGACGAACTAAAAAGTTATATGAAGGACAAAGGCGGAGAAAATCTAGATGGGATGATTCGAAGGATAGACTTACCCTTCACTACTGAAGTACTGAAGGGTTCATATAACGGTTCCAAAGATCCCTTGGATTACATTGAATCATTCAAGACACTGATGCTATGACAGATGACCCCAGATGAAGTGATGTGTATGGCATTCCTGACAACACTGAAGGGAGCAGCTAGAGTATGGTTCAACAAAATACCCCTAGGAACCATTGCAGACTTTGAACAACTCAGCAAGGGCTTTATTCGTCGTTTCATTGGTGGGCAGAGGCACAAAAAGCCAACTGGCCATCTTCTCAACATTCAGCAAGCAGAAGGAGAATCACAAAGGCAGTACGTCACTCGGTTCAACAAGGAACTGCTGTAGGTAGACGAAGCTGAAGATCAAGTCATCCTAACAACCTTCCAAGCAAGATTGCTACCAGGAAATTTCTTCTTCTCTATTACTAAAAGTCCACCAAAAATAGTAGCGAAGTTGCTCCGTAAAGCCCAGAAGTACATGAATGTAGAGGATGCAATGCTCGTAAAGGAAATGAAGGCGAAAAGGAAGAGAAACGAAGGAACAAACAGCAATCGGGATAAGAAAAAGGAGACACAAAGTGGTGGACAGACCACAGGAAAAAAGAAGGATCTTCCAAATAGGAAACCCAAGTTTACCAACTTCACTCCTCTAATAATGCCAATTGAGCAGGTCCTTATACAAATAAGAAACGATCCTTCCCTGCAATGGCCGAAGCCAATTAGCACTCCAATAGAAAGAAGAGACAAGAGCAAGTACTATAGATTCCACTAGGACCACGGGTATCGTACTGATGAGTGTAGACACTTGAAAGACCAGGTGGAAACTTTAATCCGGCAAGGGAAGATGCAAAAATACGTCAGAAAGACGGAGCCATATAGGTACCAACAGAAAGATGACCAAGACAAAACTCTAGAGATGGGGGACATCAAACCTCCTACAAGAGAAGTAAAGACAATCTTGGGAGGAATAACAGCAAGTGGAACATTGAAATCCCTAAAAAGGCGCAGGGAAAGGAGATAAATAGCATCCATTCATGACTCCCTCCAATGAAGATGCCAAAGAATGACAAACCCGATATTGTCTCCTCAAAGAGAGACGGTCATGCCATCATGCAACCCCATAACGATCCACTTGTAATCATGCTTAGGGTAGAAGAGTTCAACATCCACCAGGTGCTAATTGACAATGAAAGCTCAGCAGATATCATCTACTTGTGCTGGATAAGAAGAAAATCAGGCCTTTCAGCTCACCTCTAGTAAGCTTCACGGGAGATAGAATCATCCATAGAGGCATCGTCACTCTAACTATGATTGCTGGAACTTATCTAGCACAAGTCACCAAGGAAATTGATTTCCTTATAGTTGATAGTCCTTCAACATACAACATTATCTTGGGAAGACCTGTACTCAATAGACTAAGAGCAGCAACGTCAACATATTACTTGAAAGTGAAGTTTCCAACAGCCCATGGGGTAGGAGAAATCAAAGGAGACCAAGTTTTGGCAAGAGGATGCTATCAAGCTGCCTTAACATCTGGAGAGAATCACACATGGATGATCAATAAACCAGAGCCCATTCTTGAATCGTCAGAAACACCACAAGAAGTGGAGATCGTCTTAAAAGACTCGACGAAGATATTGAAGATCAGAACGGCACTTCCAACCCCTGGGAAAGAGAAAATGATCTCCTTCTTAAGGGCAAACCAAGATGTTTTCGCTTGGAAACACGAGGATATGCCTGGGATTGATAGGAAGATCATACAATATCGTCTTAACATCAACCCGAAATGCAAACCTATACCGTAGAAGCAAAGGGTGTTTGAACCAGAACACAACAAAGCTGTAATTGAAGAAGTGGAGAAACTACTAGAAGCTAATTTCATCAGAGAATTCTTCTATCCAGATTGGCTTGCAAACGTGGTTATGGTAAAGAAGAACAATGACAAGTAGAGGATGTGCGTTGATTTCACAGATCTGAATAAGGCATGCCCGAAGGACAGCTTCCCCCTGCCAAGGATTGACCAGCTAGTAGACTCAACTATTGGACACAAACTCTTGAGTTTCATGGATGCATTCTCTAGATACAACCATATTCTTATGGATGAAGATGATCAAGAGAAGACCTCATTCGTCACTAGCCAAGGGTTATACTGCTACAAGGTTATTCCCTTTATACTGAAGAACGCATGAGCCACCTACTAAAGATTGGTGAACCGTATGTTCCCTCACCAAATTAGAAGGAATGTGGAGGTATATGTGGATGATATGCTGGTGAAAAGTAAGGAGGAAGCCAACCACTTGGACAATCTCAAAGAAGCCTTCAGCATACTACATAAGTACAATATGAAATTAAACCCTGCAAAGTGTGTTTTTGCTGTTGTTTCAGGAAAATTCTTGGGATTCCTGGTGTCCCAACGGGGAATAGAGGCAAATCCAAACAATGTAAAAGCAATCATCAAGGTCAAATCACCAAAAACAGTGAAGGAGGTACAGAGCCGGACAAGAAAGGTTGCAGCCCTGAACAAATTCGTCTCTAGGGCAACGAACAAGTGCATGCCATTCTTCAAGGTATTAAAGAAGGCCTTCCAGTGGACTGACGAATGCAAAGAAGCTCTTGCCAAATTGAAAGAGTACTTGACGAAGCCACCACTATTGAGTCCTTCAATGATGGGAGAGAAGCTATATCTCTACCTAGCAGTATCCAACACTACAGTAAGTTCGGCACTGATCAAAGAAGAAAGGAGCATCTAGAAGCCAATATATTATACCAGCCAAGCATTCCAAGGAGCAGAGGCAAGTTACCCAAGGATGGAAAAGATAGCTTTCGCATTGTTGATTGCCTCCAGAAAGCTCTGTCCTTATTTCCAAGCATACCCCATCGTCGTCATGACAAACCAACCCATAAGAAAGACAATGAACAAGATAGACACAGCAGGACAACTCATTTAATGGGCAATTGAATTGGGCAAATTTGACATCGAATATTGGCCCCAAGTAGCAATCAAAGCCCAAGTGCTAGCAGACTTCATTGCAGAATTCAATTACCCCTGCAAGGAGGAGGAATCCCGCATGGAAATATGGACGGTCCAAACAAATGTGTTAGCCACGAAGAAAGTGGGAGGAGTAGGAATAGTTCTTATACCCCTAGAAGGAGAAACATTGAAATATGCAGTTAGATTGTAGTTCCGAGCAACGAACAACGAGGCAAAGTACGAGGCATTGCTGATAAGGATAAGCCTAGCAAAAGCTCTAGAAGCAAAGAGTCTCATCGTCTAAGCTGATTCTCAACTAATAATAGGACAAGTGAAGGGGGATTATGAAGCAAAAGAAGTGTTAGGTAATATACATGTTTGCATCGCATACAAAACATACGCAGCGGAAAATAAACGGATCTACTTCATTCGCAATTGATAACATGCACTATGTAGGTTTCAGTATATTAGAACAAGAGAGTGTACCTTGATGCGGTGAAATTCAAAACCGAATGAAGAAGTACTCGGGAACACTTTCAATCTTCACTCCAATTCCACTTGATGCCCAAGATGTGTGGTCTCTCAATCAATTCTATGTTTTCTAAAGAGAATATGAAAGAGTATTTCTCTCCCTTATTTTCATCACCTTACACATACAAACCATTTCATTCTATATAAAATTCTGTATGTTTCTCTTCACATAACTGATTATCTAATTGGGCTAGCCTTTTGGGCCTTCCCAATTGGGTTTTAGTGTGTGGCTTGGAGTGGGACCAAAAGGGAACAAATAAGACACTAGCTCCAATGGGCCTTGGGCTTTCTGTCAACTCATGACAAATCCAAAGTTACCATTAATTATATTTAAATCCACTATATAAATATAATTGCACTCTAGGCCTCATTAATAAATTATATCCCAAGACTTTATTATACATGCAACCTCTTCATAAAATATTCGTAGTAATACAAAGTCATGAATATAGACTGCCACTTTGTGAATTACTACATCTTAATCCTTGAGTACCCGGTTTAATCCTTTTAAGTTATTCACCATATATTTATAAAATCAAATTTCATAAATATATACTTTAGTCTTACTAAAGTGGTTAGGCCTAACTCTTTGAATAACTGAACCCATTAAACTTATCTCGATGGAATATTTTATATCTCCGTTAAGAGACTATGAATTTCATCTTAAGAATATATGTTCCATCAACACTAAATGTGGCTGCCCAACATACTGAGGTTTTGACCGTTACTTTAGATCTCACTCCTGATATATCAAAGCAACCTACATTTCATGATCAGGTCCATTATTCTCTCAGGATTAAGAGTTCAAGTGAATACAAATCGTGAGATTTATTATTCAATTGACAGTCGTTAGGAGAATAATAAATCTCACAGCGGTCCAGTTCAATATGTCTTAACTCTTAAAACATATCAACATATTAACTAGAAGTCACCACTTCCATGATCAAGACAAATCATCGTAGTTAATATGTTATAGTCTTCGCAGATGAAATGCTCAATTTCATCACCGACTACGAACCAAAATTCTGAGTTTACAAAGAACTTGTGATCTATATCTTCTGTGACTAAATCACATAAATCACATACTATGCATCTCATGGACTATTTGATAATGTCCGAATATTCATGTTACCATTATTTTAGATAAGAATAAAACAACTTTATTAAACACAATATTAAGTCATACATCATTTCTCACATAATGTCATACATAATATCATACATAGCATCATACAATAGGATTTAAGGGCACATATCCTAACAAGAAGAAAGGATGCAAAAGTACTTAAAGATAGTCCAACGACTGTCACAACACTTTGAAAGTTTAAACTTTGTGTAAATCCTTCAATCCAAAAATGCAGAAGCTGATTTTCTAGCAAGATTGGCCTCGTCAAATGATTATAATCTGACTTCCGAGCTATGTGTAGAGATTAGGGGGCAGCCAAGCACAGAGGGTGAACAAGTCCTGACGATAAAAGAGCAAGGCAAGTGGATGGTTCCCATCGTCCGTTAGCTGAAAGAAGGATGGCTCCCTGAAGATAAGACGGAAGAAAGGAATATACTGATTAGAGCAACTTGATTCATCATTATTGACAACATGCTGTACAGATGAGGATATTCGCTCCTATATCTAAGATGCGTCAGTTCAGAAGAAGCAAATTATATGCTCCGCAAGATACATGAGGGAACCTGTGGAAACCACGCTGGGGTAAGATCCTTAGCAGGAAAGGCGCTCAGAGCAGGATATTACTGGCCAACCCTACAGAAAGTCGCATACAACATCATCAGAGCATGCAACAAGTGTCAACGTTTTGCAAATGTCCAGACAAGACCAAGAGAGACGATGACACCCATCTCCTCACCCTGGCCCTTCACCCAATGGGGAATTGATATTATGGGTCCATTCCCTCTAGGGAAGAAGCAAATCAAATTTCTAATAGTTGCAATTGATTACTTCACAAAATGGGTAGAAGCAGAGCTAGTGACGACGATAACAGAGGCTAAAGTCACAAACTTTGTGCGGAAAAACATCATTTGCAGGTTTCGAGTCCCACACGTCATAATATCAAACAATGGAAAGTAGTTTGACAATGCCAAGTTTCAAAAAATTTGCCAAGACTTAGGAGTCAAGAATCACTATTCTTCTCCTAGACACCCTCAGGCCAACGGCCAGACAGAAGTGACGAACAGAAGCTTGCTCGAAATTATCAAAATTAGGCTTGAGGGAGCAAAAGGGGCATGGCCTGAGAACTACATTATGTCCTTTAGGCATATAGGATGACCACAAGAGTTCCAACAGGAGAAACACCATTCAGATTGACATTTGGCACTAAGGCCGTCGTACTAGTGGAGGTAGGACTAATGAGCTACTGAGTCAAAACATATGAAGACCAAAGGAATCAGCTAGAGCTTAATAGCAATCTAGACCTAATTGACGAAGTCAGAGAAGAAGCTATAAAGCGAATGGCCAAGCACAAGGAAGCAATGGCCAGATACTATAACAAAAAGGTTAAGGCGAGAAGATTCAACACAGAAGACCTCGTCCTTAGGAAGGCGTCACAAGCAACAAAGGACCGATCCTAAGGGAAACTGGGACCAGCGTGGGAAGGCCCCTACGAAGTAATCCGTCATTCCAAAGAAGGCTCCTACCACCTGAAGTCCTTAGACAGCCAGGATTTACCTCGACCATGGAACATAGAACACAAAGAAATACTACCAATAAGGAATGCTTTACATTTTCAAGTTGCTTAATCTTTATGTTAGCATGTATGACGACCATTACTTTCGTCATTCATAAGATCAATAATACATGAAAGCATTATCCACGCGTATTTATCAATGATTACCCATGACTTGTCAATACGTATTTATCAACAATTATCCATGATCTATCACTATCAAAACATGTGCAACGCTTAGGAGTCATCCTTGGGAGACGTCTCAAGGGTCTCCGTCATTAAAATTTCAAGTTAAAAGCTATTCGCACACAACCAATGGCATCATAGCCATTGGAGTTGTTCACACAACAAATACCAAAGTCAACTAAATCAAAGTTGTTTAAACACAACCAACATAATCATCATTCAAGACAAAACAAAAAATGGTTAACCTAAAAGACGCTCCAATACCACAACCCTGAGTCACGAGTAGAGCGCAAAATCGTTATTCAAACATGACTCAATAAAAAGCTGTTCAAACACAGCTAATACTAAGTTGTTCAAACACAACTAAAATCATCATTCAAACATGACTCAATAAAAAGCTGTTCAAACACAGCTAGAAATACTAAGTTATTCAAACACAACTAACATTGTCATTCAAACATGACTCAATAACAAGTTGTTCAGACACAGCTACAAATACTAAGTTGTTCAAACACAGCTAACATCATTATTCAAACATGACTCAATAACAAGCTGTTCAAACATAGCTAGAAATACTAAGCTGTTCAAACACAACTAACATCGTCATTCAAACATGACTCAATAACAAGCTGTTCAGACACAACTAAAAATACTAAGTTGTTCAAACACAACTAACATTGTCATTCAAACATGACTCAATAAAAAGTTGTTCATACACAGCTAAAAATACTAAGTTGTTCAAACACAACTAGTATCATCATTCAAACATGACCCAATCAAAAGTTGTTCAAACATAGCTAAGATACTTAGTTGTTCAAATACAACAAAGATCGTTAGTCAAATATGACTCAATAGAAAATCATCCCACCACAACCAGATGCAAGGAGCTATTCATATGCAAGCTAAGTATGAAAAAGCTACTAAAACACAGGCTAATCATAAGAGGTTTCTCAACGCAACTAACCTCATCATGAAAAGTTGTCCAAACATAAAAGAGTTGTTAAAAGCAAGAAATCCATAAACCTATCTATCATCGTCAAAGGAATTGTTTAGTTGCCCAAAATAACTTGCCCAAAAGAGAAATATTGTTCTTGCCTTGCAAGGAAATAAAAAAAGAAAGTAGAAAAAATAAAAGATTACTGATCTTCAAGGACAGGGTCAACGGGGGACAACAGTGGCCTCCTTCACTCCTTCAATAACGTCTGTGGCCTTCTCCGTCACATTCTCTACTACAGCCTCAGAAAAGCGATCAGACATAAGCTCTTTTTCAACGTCCTCGACAGCCAAGCCAAAGAGGTCCAAGCCAAGGTGATGCTTTGCCATCCACTTCACAAGAAGAACAAAGCCCTCCACGTAGTACTTGCATAGTTCATCAGAGTACTCGTCAGAGTCCTTAAAATCCTATACTGCCGTGGCCCCAACCTTCTGTAGCTTTAGCTCCAAGTCACCAATCTGCTTGTCCTTTAGCTTGCAAAAGTCCTTCTCCACTTGTAGGCTATTCTCCAGGGTCGCCATGCGCTCTTTGTCATTCTCAGCTTCAGCAGCAAGGATGGAAACCCTATTCTTAAATGTGTCATTCGTAGCGGATAAAGACTTGATCAGAGGCTCAAACAAAGCCACCTTCTTTTCCAAGTCCAAGAACTTCCCAGAGATGAAGAGAGAATCCCCCAAAGCTTTTAGAAAACTTACCTTGGCAAAAATAAAGCAAAGGAAAAGAAGAAGTAAAAATGACCGACAATGCTTACCTGTCCAAGCTTCTGAAAGTGAGACAACATCACCTCGCTGGACGATTTACCATCATAGGGCCCAGATCGTCCACAAAAAGTGCCTCATGGGCCTTCAGAGCCACTGCATCAGCATCATCCCAAAAAGTAGGAAGGAAAGATTTACCACCTGACTTCTTCTTCTTCCTAGCCTTCTCTCCACCAAAGGCAATCATCTCTAGTGACGAAGTGGGAGAGGCAGGACGCTTGGCAGGAGGAGGTGTTTTCATGGATTCTTTCTTAACAACATCACCAGCTTTCTTCTTGGACAAAAAGCCACTAACGGTTCCACCGTTGGCCTTCTTTTCTTGAACTTCGGCTAACTTATGCTTGCTAAACCTAGTCGTCATTCCTGAAAGGACGAAGAAAAGGTTTTAAAAAATGAAGAAAATGAGCACTTACTCTTTTTCACAACTTCCAAGTCTTTCCGAACCTTAGTAGACAGTTCAGGACCCAAAAAATGAAGAAATAAAGACTGAGGAGAGACGAGCTCGTCAAAGTCCTTGAAGGTCTCCAAGTATTCCCTCACTTTCTCCACACGTAGCTAGTACCTCTTCATCAGACGAGGACGCTGGGAAACTGCAAAACAAGAATATGAGCAAGTTACATATCACCGTCATTCCTATAAAAATAAAATAAAATAAAAAAGGCTAAAAAGACGAGGAAGACGCAGCAAACATGGGAGCTCCCCAACTACGAAAAAATTTGGGGGCTTCGTCCAAGTCCTCACCAAGGACGAACTCCCAACCATTTCTAGAGATAAAAAAGAAATTTGGCTTCCAGTTTCAGATAGACGAGGGTTAATCAAGGATTAACCTAGAAGCCCTATCCCACAACTTAAACTGATAATAGCCGGGGTCCTTAGACTTCCTCAGCTGATAAAAATGGAGGAATTCGTCCTTCCTAATGACATCACCCTCATTGGCAGACATCCATACCACCATGCAAGAAACAAGAATCCGCCAAGAGTTAGGCACCAATTGCGCCGGCGCAAGATGCAAATAGGAAAAAGATCCCTAACAAAGGGATGAATAGGAAAGCGAAGGCCGTTGGTAAAATCGGCCTCGTAGAAACAAACCTCATCAGCATATGAGTGACAAGCTTTTTCTTCGTCACTCGGGATCCTAATTTTTACAGAATTAGGGAACTGAAATCTGCCCCTAATCCCTTTCTCGTCCTTCTCAAAGAGAGAACACAAGATGTTCCAGGCCTTATAGGGGGTAGAAACAAAAGTGGCCCCCGAAACCCTAGAACGATCATTAGACGAGGATAACCCCATCTCTAGATCACTTGACCTAACCTCAGACATCCTCAACAATCTAGCTACCTCAGCAGAATGGGAAACCAAAGGAAACAAGGAAGTAAGAACAGAAGTATATGGACAATCATTTCCTACAAAAGAACTAATCCCTTCAAGACACTCCCCCTCTACAAACTCAAGTAAACTACCTAAATAAGCAAAGAAGAATGCTACGAAAGGACAATCCACTCTAACAGTAGAATAATCTACCATGGAAGAATCAGAAAAGGAGAAGGAGCACGAAGGACTTACCAGGAAACGTAGAACAGAGAAGGGAAGCTCAGAGAAAAAAACCCTAGAATGGAGAACTAAATAAGGAAAAACACAGAAGAAAGGAAAGAGGGAAAAATGCAAAACAAGTTCCCAAAACTCACGCAGAAAACCGAGACATGTTCGCACGTCGAACACATCCTGGCCATACACATGTCACCCAACCACCCAGACATCAAATCGTCATAAATGCGCAGCGCATGAAATACGAAGTGTCAGACGAATTTGTTCTTATCTCGTCTAAAAGACGAGATAACAAACAAGGGGGCAGCTGATGAACTAGAAATTTATAGTCGTCATTACACAAAGTTCGTCATTCCCCAAAGAAGACGTTACGCATTTATTACGATCATTGATGACAAAACGTAACTGGCAGACCAACGGTCACAGAATGAGCTATAGCCTCCAGACAAAGATTCTGTAACACACTAGCCGTTGAGAGCGTAATTACAGCACATTATTGCTCATTAATGAGGCATACAATTATAAAAGAGAAGATAACAGAAACCTAAGGTACGCCATATTACACACAAATACTCTACGAAATCACTCTCAACTTATTTTCTCTCTAGAATCTTTCTCTCTTACTGACTTAAGCATCGAAGGCGGTTTGGCTGACACCACACCGGCGTGTTACTCTTCCCTTTGGTTCATTTTGCAGGATTCTCATCTACAGAGACAATCCCATTCACAGCATCATCCATCCACTACGACGAGGAGCTCAACTGCTGATTTTTTGCATCATCAGTATACATCACATATAAAACAACAATATTCATTCACGATTCCAAAAAATAAGACACTCCTAATATAAATTTAAACCACCTTATAACTCCATGCAAGCCACCTACTTGCTCCAACACAACAACCCACCACAAAAACAATAATCAACATCACAATATATAATGCTTACAAGTATTAAAAACAATTACATCATATCCATCACATATAAATCAACAATATTCATTTACAATTCCAAAAAATAAAACACTCCCAATATAAATTTAAACCACCTTATAACACCATACAAGCCACCCACTTGCTACAATACAACAACCCACCATAAAACCAATCATCAACATCACAAGAATAAACTTTTTTAAGTATTTAAACAAATTTTACTTACTATGCTCAAGCCAATCATACACCTTTAAGAAAAAAAATCCAAAATTATCACAAATAATGAATATTTAACCTGCAAAAGAAAAGTCTAATTTATAAAAAATTTATCAATACATTTACTAGCTATCATAGCATAATGCTCAACATCTCAAAAAATAACAACCAACAATTAAGCATGAAGTTAGGCAAACATTGCCTAACTTCAATCCTAAAGGGCAGCTGTTTCTTCGAAAATCGCAAACAATTTTAGGAAAAATAAAAAGAATAGAATTTTCCATTTCTTGTTTAATTTACTTATTCCCACAATCAAGAACCGTACCTTATGACACAATCACACAGGACATTGTTGGGATGGGGGAACCCAGGCACAATCACCCTCTTCCACTTATTATAAGCATTAATAAATAAAGAAATAAAAATTAGGCAGTCCCACACTCCTTACACGTGCTATTTATCAAAACTTCATAATAGTTTAACCAGTAGTATCAAGATGACTAAGAAGTTTTGAAATTTAGCAGGATTTAGATATGAAGTCTCTTTCAAATATACTAATGGTGAAAAAATTCGTCGCTATAGATCAATTTGGCTTCACGCCTACACTTTTGTTTGGCGCCCTTAATTCAGCACAACCTATAGCGACGAAATCTATGTTTCGTCTCTAATTGTTACTAAATTTTTTTTTATAAATAGCGACAAAATATATATTTTGCCACTATAGGGTACTTTTTGGCAACGAAAATATTTTCATCACTAAAATTCATCACTGTAGTTACATTTTGTTGTAGTATATAGAATCTTCAAATTAATTTATGTAATTTTTTATATTTTTTATTTTTATGTAATTTTTGTTAATTTAGGTTTAGGGCAATTATTTCCTTGTTTTTAGGTGCTTTTAATGCTTTTTAGGTCAAATTTAGTTCTTATAATGGTTAGGTATTAATTAGGACTTATTTTAGAATATATTTTTTTTTCTGTCAAGTTTTACGGAGCTCCTAAATGAATCCTCCATTAATAACAAGCGTGACGTTTAATACACCAAACAAGCAAAAGCATAACTGAAGGACCAACGGGCAAAAGACCACTAATGATAATAAACGCCTCTGCATTCAATGCTATTAAGACCGTCATTGATCAAAGAAGACGTTACGAATTTATTACGCTCATTAATGATAAAGAGTTACGGACGAAGCAACGGTAACGAATGAGCTGTACACATCAGACATGAATTCCGTAGCGTATTAGCCATTGAGCATAAATGTAGGAATGCATTGCCCATTAACACAACAAACAACTATAAAAGGATAATGTCAGTTCGTTTAGACCCCTTAAACCCAACAGATTAACCTAGAGAATTAGCCAAGTGATTAACTTAGGTAATTTAATTAAAACTAGGTTAACACAATTAAGCAAAAATAACAAAGCAGCGGAAAATAAACAACACAAAGATCTGATGACCCAGGAAACCACACCGGTAAAAACCTGGGGAGGATTTGACCTAGCTATCCTCAAGGTAAACTGAATCCACTATGAAAGAATCGAAGTTTACACAATAGACTTAGACCACTAACATCTTATTGCTACCCGAGTGTAGGAAACTTACTACCATGACCCCATGATAGCTCCGAGATCCACGGACTCCTTCTTTCCGGAATTCTTCAGCAAATCCACAAGCGCACCTGCTTGTATATCTTTGTGTTCTCTTGATTCTGCAACTGTAACGATCTACACAACTCTTGACATAAATCTCAAGTTTGTAAACCCTAAGTGTATGTGAAGATAAACACCTCTAGATCTCACAATGAGATTCACAAACACAGCAAAACAGAACTCTAAAAACGTGGCTAGGGTTTTCCCTTTTATACTTAGGGCAAAACATAAAACCCTATACATTAAACGGGCTTGGGCTGAGTTGGAATTTTCTGCAGAAAAACGTTCTGCACGATTTTCGATCGATCGAGTCTAATTTTCGATCGATCGAGTCATACAGAAAGTGAACAGTACTTCTGCATAAAAACTCGATTCCAACTTTACAATAAGACCCATACTTTGAGCAAGTCTAACACACGACTAAACATTGTTTTGATTATGGTTTGCCAACATACAAATTGAAGTTCTAAATACATTAGTTCCTAATTTTTAGAACCTAACAAACTCCCCCTTTGGCAATCCGTGACAAAACACAGACTTAACAAAAAGCTCAAAGTTACAAATTGAAATAGCCCATTACAATAAAAATAGCCACTTAACAATCCAACCTAAACCACTATCTAACAGTTGCAAGGTAGACAGCAGCTTGACTGAAAGCAACCTGTATATTCCTATAACACTTAACAAACACATAAACGCATGTGTGGAAAAAAAACAGGAAATACATAAATAAAAATTTCTTAATTCCACATGACACAAAATAAAGACATATATCATGAATAACATCATCAATATATATCAATAAGCAGAGTAGTAGCATAGTGAAATAAGAAACATATACATACAAAAGTATCTCAACAGATTAAATCTCCTAAACAAGAGCTAAAAATGAGAATACACAGTGAAGCATCTAGATACAATCTAATAACTCCACAAGCTCCGCAGTATCACTACCAAGTAAACAAAAACTCCCCCTAAAATGTAAATCTCCACAAAAAAATCTCCTAGATACAATGAACTATGTACTCCCCCTTTTTGTGACGAATTGCCAAAGGGCACTCACTCATCATCAAAAGGTGGAGGAGGAGATCGACGAGAGCTCGCCAAATCCGCTCGCAACGCACGTAGCTCATCAAGGATGTCCACCAAAAGCTGACCATGAGCCGCCTGAATGGTCACGACAGTATCAAGAGTCCGACGAAGGTCAGAAACCTCATCAAACGGTGGAGGAACATCAGCAGCAGCAGCAGCAACAGCAGGATCAGAAGAAGTCCCAGCTGCATGAGTATCTGTAGAAGAAGAAGGGGGTGGAGTGACATCGGAAGGCTCTACCCTAGAACGCTTAGAGCTAACTCAACGTTGAGCAGCCCTTTGCCTCAAAAAGGTAGCACCGATAGGAGCGACAACATGTACAGGCTCAGAAGCAGGATACTCACCAAAACCAAGAAAAATGAGAATCTGATGAATAAAAACAGGAAAAAACAAAGCATGAGCCGCAGAACTAGATCGATGAACCTCGTTCAAAGAACGAAGGAACAGATGCGGAAAACTGATAGGAGCATCAGTGACCAAAGCATACAAAAAGACACACCTCTCAAGAGGAATGGTGTGGACATGCGAAATAGGCCACAAAGAATGACACGCTATCCTAAAGAAAAGATAGTGCAGCTCAGACAGCTCAGCAGAAGTGATCCGAGGATCAGAACCCCACTGGATAGAAGACCCAGTGATGTATGACAAGACGTCATCAAGGGGAGGAGACTCCTCGTAAGGAAAAACGAGATGGTCCACAATGGGCACCCCAAGAGCATCAGACACTACCGAAGGGGTAATGCGATACTCCACACCACGTAACCACACCTTGACCAAGGTGTCGTTATCATAGACATGAATAGAGAGGTTCGAATTGAACTCTCTAATCAAGGTGGCAGGAGGAGGAGAATGCTCATACTCGAGCAAAGGTAACTAACCCCGACGCTCAAAGTTACGTCGCACCTCAGGATCCAACTCATCTAAGATAACCCTACGCTCAGCCCAAATCTGACGCCTAAGGTTAAGAGTCTCATAGGTGACTTGGTTTGACTCACTAGGGAACAGCTCAGTGTCAAAAGAAGGAGAAGGATCAGAAGTCCTATGGGCTCTAGTTTTCCTAGGCATAGTGCTAAGGAAAAGATAGACACAGAAAGAAAAGAGCAAAAACAATACCAAGGGCAGACTGCAAGTTAGCACAGCAAAAAAATAGAATATAAAAATTCTATATGATGCATGAGCATGAACATAACATGATGCATGTACTAATGCAATGACATGTTCAATTGTGATCCAAATTAATAAAATTGACTTGAGCAAGCAATATTTATCAAAAATACCCAATTTGAAAAACCCTAGTTTTCAAAACACAACAAATTGATAAATTGATCAATACAATAGTCAATTAACACAATATAATGATCAAATTAATCAATCTAACAAGCCAATTTCATCTATTTCAATCAAATTAAACAAAACCCCCAATTTACTCAATTTCAAGCCCTAGAATTTCAAATTTCCTTCAAACCACCAAAATAATCCAATTAAACCACATGATGTGCTTAGACAAGGTGTCCCCACAAAAACCCATAAAGAATTGGAGAAAGAAACATTCAAAAACAATCCCAAAAATAGAAAATTCCTAAATGCCGAAAATACCCAAATATGCATGAAAATAATGCATGAAAATAGAAAATAAAAGCAAAGGAAAGGGTATAAAGGACTTACCACACTTGGGAGAGAGAGATTGTGCAAAAGAATCGGAGAAAAACGACAAAAACTCCAAGAGAATCGTTGACCGGTTGGTAGGAAACCAAAAAAAATTTTGAAAAGTTTTTGAATAGTGAAAAGTCACTTGAGAAACTCCTTTTTAAAAATAGCCGGCCCGATTTTCGATCGATCGAATATTACATTCGATCGGTCGAAAACTCATTCGATTGATCCAAAAACAGCTTGGATCGATCGATTCAACCAGAGAGTTTTCTGAACATTTTAAAACATTTTCGATCGGTCGAAAATCAGTTTCGATCGATCGAAATTCTGAAAAAAAACATATTTTTGAAAAACCAAACGTTTTAGACCAAATACTCCTCAAAGCAACAGATTTGAAAAATCAAATGCATGAGTATGAGATGAGATGTTTTCCAAAAACACATGTATTCACCCCAGATTTTCCAAAGCATAATTTTCTCTCAATATACTCAAAAACAAACAACAAACAAGCAAACATGTTTTGCATCAAATTACCAAAATTCTCAAACATGGTTGGTCAGGCCAAAAACACACACAATATCATGTACACAATTCTAGCAAAGAATAGCTTGTGTAGTGTGTGCAACTAGCATAAGTTTGAGAAACATGTGAGGTGATATACATATAGAGATCAATCACAATTTCTACAAAATCCATCACATGAATTTGAAAGAGACTATCACTTAAAGAGTTACATCATATAACTCCCACATCTCCTAGAATAAGAGCTTGCAATCATGTAAGTTTCTTGATTTGCCTCATTATTCAAATTTATTGATTAGAAACTTAATAAAAGCCGGGATAATGTACACACCAATTTTATTTAGAATTTGTGAGATTATTATAGCCCAATAATGTACACACCAATTTTAATTAGAGGCTACACCTTATGTTCTTTTTGTGCATGTGCTACACTTTCTCGAGCACAAAATCTTACGATATGCACTAAGGTGTTCATGATTGGCTAATAAACAGTGGTGAGATGGTTATTTATGCCTTTCTCAATAAGTTCAAGTCCAACAATCAAAGACATAAGACTTCAAGATCAAGATCATGTGATCAACAAATATAGCATCTTCCCACACAACATGCACAACAAGACTTTAGCTAGTAAAGTGCAATAGAAATAAGTGCATCAAAGCTAAACAAGGTACATACATATGACATGTAAATTTTGATTGACCAACCTTGTTTTCAAATTTAAGGAAAAAATAGCAAAACACAATTTGCAAAAAAAAAAATTTTTTTTTTTTTATTTATTAAACAAAGAAACAAACATCCTAGAATGAAATGCATGAATGTAATGCGATGCAAATCCTAGAAACAAAGGTCACAAAAGATTGAGCAATGAAGCACAAGGACCATGAAGACAAGAATGACTAGGGACAAAGAATCACACCAATGACTTGACGAAGAGTTTCAAACTTTCCTCTATCAAGCGGTTTGGTGAAAATATCAGCATTCTGACGTTCAGTTGGAATATATTCAAGAGCAACAATTTTCCTTTCAACAAGATCCCTAATGAAGTGATATCTAATCTCAATGTGTTTGGTCTTAGAGTGTTGAACAGGATTCTTAGATATATCTATGGCACTAGAGTTATCACAATAAACAACCATGGTGTCCTGAGATATACCATAATCACTCAAAAGTTTCTTCATCCATAGAAGCTGAGAACAACAACTCCCAGCAGCAATATATTCTGCCTCAGCAGTAGATAGAGAAATAGAATTTTGCTTCTTACTCATCCAAGCAACCAAATTAGCACCAACATAAAAACAACCACCAGTTGTACTTTTTCTATCATCAGCATTACCAACCCAATCAGAATCAGAAAAACCAGCAAGAGAAAGGTTTGACTCTTTACTGTAAAATAGACCATAATCACAAGTTCCAGCAACATATTTTATGATCCTCTTAACAGCATTTAAGTGAGAGACCTTAGGATTAGACTGAAATCTAGAGCAAATACCCACACTAAACGCAATATCAGGTCTGCTAGCAGTTAAGTACAAAAGACAGCCAATCATGCTTCTATATAGAGTAACATCAACAGACTCACCTGAGGGATCATTTGTTAATTTCACATTAGCAGCCATTGGTGTCCTAGCATGTGCAGCCTTGTCAAGACCAAATCGCTTGACCAAATTTCGTGCGTACTTTGCTTGGTTGATGTAGATTCCATCATCCGTTTGCTTTACCTGCAATCCCAAGAAATAAGTTAGTTCGCCAACCATACTCATCTCAAACATGGCCTTCATTTCATCTGCAAAAGATTGAGCAAGAGAATCATTAGTAGCACCAAAAACAATATCATCAACATAAATTTGAGCAACTACAAAATGATTCTTATCCTTTCGTATAAACAGAGTGGTGTCAGCAAAACCTCTCTTGAAGCCATGATCCGTGAGATATGCAGTTAATCTATCATACCAAGCCCGTGGAGCTTGTTTCAATCCATAGAGAGCTCTCTTCAACTTGTAGACATCATTTGGCCTGTGAGGATTAATGAAACCTTTCGGTTGTTCAACATATACCTCTTCTTGTATCATGCCATTTAAGAATGCACTCTTGACATCCATTTGATACAACCTGAAGTTCATGTGACATGCAATAGCCAAAAGATTGCGAATGGATTCCAATCTTGCTACGGGTGCAAACGTCTCATCAAAATCAATTCCTTCTACTTGTGTGTATCCTTGAGCAACAAGCCTAGATTTATTTCTGATAACAATTCCATGTTCATCTGACTTGTTCTTGAAGATCCACTTAGTTCCAATAACATTGACTCCCTCAGGTCTAGGAACTAATTCCCACACATCATTTCGAACGAACTGATGAAGTTCTTTATGCATAGAATTGACCCAATCAGCATCTTGGAGAGCTTCATCCACCTTCTTCGGTTCGAATTGGGATAGGTAGCATGAGTGAGTAATCACATTTAAAACTTTGGATCTCAATCTCATGTTATCATTCAAACTTCCCAAAATATTAGTAGCAGGATGATTCAACCTGACTCTTGATGATGGACCTTTGACCAATGAAGTAGTGGTACCTTTCTGATCTGATGGACTTTGAACCTCTCTCTGTTCTTGTGGAACTCCATGAACTGGTGTTGAAGGTTCTGAACTTGATGGCACAGATGCTGTATCATTCAAAACCATTAACTCTTCCTCTGTAGGCTTTCCCACATAGTCTTCAGGTAGAGAATCATCAACTTCCATCATCTTTTCTTGAACTGGAGGTGCATGTTCTGAATGGCCTTCTGAGTTTAATTCATCATTGATCACCACATTTGAGGATTCCATGACTGTTTTAGTTCTCAGATTGTACACTCTATATGCTCTACTGGTGGAAGAGTATCCCAGAAAATAACCTTTATCACTCTTAGCATCAAACTTCTCCAGGTTCTCTCTATCACGCAGAATGTAACAGTCACTGCCAAATATTGTGAAGTACTTCACTACAGGCTTCTTTCCTCTCCAGAGTTCATAGGGAGTTTGCTTGGAATTTGGTCTGAAATATACCCGATTGAGAGTGTGACATGCAGTATTAACAGCTTCTCCTCAAAAAGATTTAGGCATCTTCTTATTATGGAGCATGACACGAGCCATTTCTTGTACAACTCTATTTTTCCTTTCCACAATTCCATTTTGTTGTGGTGTTTTGGGTGAAGAGAATTCCTGACGGGTGCCTTGATTATCACAAAATGTAGCCAGTTTGGTGTTCTCAAACTCTTTTCCATGATCACTTCTAATTCTGGCTATCACAGTTCCTTTTTCTACTTGCAATTTCTTGCACAGATGAATCATTTTTTCAGGAGTCTCAGCTTTATCTTTCAAAAGTACAACCCATGTGAATCTTGTAAAGTCATCCACAACAACTAGAATGTACTTCTTTCCACCTAAACTCTGAACTCTGGCAGGACCCATGAGATCAATATGCAGCAACTCCAAAGGTCTCGTAGTTTGAACATCAGCTACAGACGGATGTTTGGACTTCACTTGTTTACCCATCTGACATGGTCCACAGATGCATTTTTCAACTTTCTCAAACTTGGGCAACCCAATTACCACATCACATTTTGAAATCTTCTCTAATTGCTTAAGGCTGGCATGTCCCAACCTTTGATGCCATAAATCAACTTGATTGATTTTAGCACTGAAGCATTTGTTGCTTATACTTGGGGTGATACCATAACAGTTGTCAGCTGTTCTCACACCAACACACATACAATCACCCCCTTCATCAAGTATTTCACATTCTTGCTTGGTGAAGAATACATTAAGTCCGTTGTCACAAATCTGGCTTATGCTGAGTAAGTTTGCCTTCAACCCATCAACATACCACACATCTTCAAAAACTGGTAGTCCCGGAATGTCCACAGTAGCAATGCCTCTAATCACAGATTTACTTCCGTCTCCAAAGGTAACTGTCCCAATCTTTCCTTCGAAGAGTGTCTTGAACAAAGCTTTATTTCCTGTCATGTGCCTGGAACAACCACTATCCAAATACCAAAGACAAGAATCACGTGCCTTTAAGGCGGTTAAAGCAGTATAGCACATGTGATTATTTTCATATGTAATTATAGTAAGACACTCAAGAAAAACTTTAACAAAGATTGTAAAGGACAAGCACACCAAGTAGATAATGTGACAAACTAAGGAGAAGATTTTAGAGAAATCCATAACAACAGGGGTCAAGGATCAGCTAGAAGATCAAATGATCAAACAAAAAGCTACCCGCTCTGATACCACTTGTCAGTTCGTTTAGACCCCTTAAACCCAACAGATTAACCTAGAGAATTAGCCAAGTGATTAACTTAGGTAATTTAATTAAAACTAGGTTAACACAATTAAGCAAAAATAACAAAGCAGCGGAAAATAAACAACACAAAGATCTGATGACCCAGGAAACCACACCGGTAAAAACCTGGGGAGGATTTGACCTAGCTATCCTCAAGGTAAACTGAATCCACTATGAAAGAATCGAAGTTTACACAATAGACTTAGACCACTAACATCTTATTGCTACCCGAGTGTAGGAAACTTACTACCATGACCCCATGATAGCTCCGAGATCCACGGACTCCTTCTTTCCGGAATTCTTCAGCAAATCCACAAGCGCACCTGCTTGTATATCTTTGTGTTCTCTTGATTCTGCAACTGTAACGATCTACACAACTCTTGACATAAATCTCAAGTTTGTAAACCCTAAGTGTATGTGAAGATAAACACCTCTAGATCTCACAATGAGATTCACAAACACAGCAAAACAGAACTCTAAAAACGTGGCTAGGGTTTTCCCTTTTATACTTAGGGCAAAACATAAAACCTTATACATTAAACGGGCTTGGGCTGAGTTGGAATTTTCTGCAGAAAAACGTTCTGCACGATTTTCGATCGATCGAGTCTAATTTTCGATCGATCGAGTCATACAGAAAGTGAACAGTACTTCTGCATAAAAACTCGATTCCAACTTTACAATAAGACCCATACTTTGAGCAAGTCTAACACACGACTAAACATTGTTTTGATCATGGTTTGCCAACATACAAATTGAAGTTCTAAATACATTAGTTCCTAATCTTTAGAACCTAACAGATAAAGAACCAGAAACCTAAGGTACGACCAATTACACATAAATACTCTATGAAAATCACTTTCCAATCTGTCTCTCTAAAATCTTCCTCCCTTACTGACTTAAGCATTGGAGGCAGTTTAGCTAACACCACACCAGCGTGTTACTCTTCCACCCAATTCATTTTGCAGGTTTTCCACCAATAGAGATAACCCCAATCACAACTTCGTCCATCCGCTACGACGAGGAGCTCAACTGCTGATTTTTTGCATCATCAGTTTGGCGCCATCTGTGGGAGCACTAATCATTCAAGCCATCTTTCCCAGTAACAAAAGAGTTCCTCGAAGTACGAGGTGGAAGCAGAGATTGCACCTCAACCAGATGTTGTGCAACAACATTAAATCCAAGCCCTTTTGGCCAAGTTGCCTAGTCTTCATATCAGTATGCACGACAGTTATTACTTTCGTCATTCATAGATCAATAATACATAAAAGCATTATCCATGCGTATTTTTCAATGATTATCCATGAATTATTTGTCACTAAAAATATGTACAACACTTAGGAGTTATCCTTGGGAGACATCCCTAGGATCTCCGTCATTAGAATTCCAAATTAAAAGCTGTTCACACACAGCCAACGACATCATAGCCATCAAAAGTTGTTAATACACAACTACCAAAGTCGACTAAATCAGAGTTGTTTAAACACAACCATCATTCAAGTATGAATGAACAAAAAAAATGGTTAACCTAAAGACGCTCCAATACCACGACTTTAAGTCACGAGTACAGCACAACATCGTCATTCAAACATGACCCAATAAAAAGCTGTTCAAACACAGCTAAAAAATAATAAGTTGTTCAAACACAACTAATATCGTCATTCAAACATGACCCAATAAAAAGCTGTTCAAACACAAATAAAAATAATGAGTTGTTAAAACACAACTAATATCGTCATTCAAACATGACTCAATAAAAAACTGTTCAAACACAGTTAAAAATAATAAGTTGTTCAAACACAACTAACATCATCATTCAAACATAACTCAATAAAAAGATGTTCAAACACAGCTAAAAATAATAAGTTGTTCAAACACAACTAAAATCACCATTCAAACATGACTCAATAAAAATCTGTTCAAACACAAATAAAATCTTCATTCAAACATGACTCAATAAAAAGCTGTTCAAACACAGCTAAAAATAATAAGTTGTTCAAATGCAACTAAAATCGTCATTCAAACATGACTCAATAAAAAGTTGTTCAAACACAGCAAAAAATAATAAGTTATTTAAACACAACCAACATCGTCATTCAAACAAGACTCAATAAAAAGTTGTTCAAATACAGCTAAAAATAATAAGTTGTTCAAACACAACTAAAATCGTCATTCAAACATGACTCAATAAAAAGCTGTTCAAACACAGCTAAAAATAATGAGTTGTTTAAACACAATTAACATCGTCATTCAAACATGACTCAATAAAAAGCTGTGCAAACACAACTAAAAATAATAAGATGTTCAAACACAACTAAAATCGTCATTCAAACATGACTCAATAAAAAGCTATTCAAACACAGCTAAAAATAATGAATTGTTTAGATACAACCAACATCGTCATTCAAACATGACTCAATAAAAAAACGTTCAAACACAACTAAAAATAATAAGTTGTTCAAACAAAACTAATATCATGGTCATTCAAACATGACTCAATAAAAAGCTGTTCAAACACAGCTATAAAAAATAAGTTGTTCAAACACAACTAAAATCGACATTCAAACATGACTCAATAAAATGCTGTTCAAACACAGCTAAAAATAATGAGTTATTTAAACACAACCAACATCGTCATTCAAACATGACACAGCTAAAATAATAAGTTATTCAAACACAACTAAAATCGTCACTCAAACATGACTCAATAAAAAGCTGCTCAAACACAACTAACATCGTCATTCAAATATGACTCAACAAAAAGCTGTTCATACACAGCTAAAAAATAATAAGTTATATAAACACAACTAAAATCGTCATTTAAACATGACTCAATAAAAAGCTGTTCAAACACAGTTAAAAATAATAAGTTGTTCAAACACAACTAAAATCGTCATACAAACATGACTTTAAAATAAATAAATAAATAAAAGCTGCTGGAGTTTGTACGAAAGACAAATTCACACAGACAATACCAAGACCCCACAGGTGAAGTAAGAATTTCTACCATTCACAAATAAGGTGAGAAAAGAAGTTTACTCAAAGAAAAAAAAAAAAAAATATATATATATATATATATCTCTCTCTCTTTCGTGTTAAGTGTATTTCTCAGTTTACATCATCTCAACGATGAAGGTTCTATTGATGAGCATAAACTCAAGTAGTCAATCTATATTATCTCAATGATAAAGATTTTACTGACGAGCGTAAGCCCAAGTAGTCAATCTATATCATCCCAATGATAAAGATTTTATTGACGAGCAGAAGCTCAGGTAGTCAATCTACATCATCTTAATGATACAGATTCTGCTAACGAGCATAAGCTCAGGTAATCAATCTACATCATCTCAATGATACAGATTCTACTGACAAGCATAAGCTCAAGTAGTCAATCTACACACCATTCCATAATAAACGAGAGCACACGAAAAACGAGAAAGGCAAAGTTTCAAAATTATTCCCGCCTTGTCACATAGACAAAGCCTGGAATGAGGGGGCAACTGATGAGGAGAAAAATTATCCTCGTCTTAAAAAAAAAAAAAATCTAGCTTCATCCATCAAGCTGGCCCCGTCCATCAAGCTAGCCTCATCCATCTAGCTAGCATCGTCCTTCAAGCCAACTTCGCCATTCCAACGAATGACGACGGCACACACTAAATGAATCCTCTATTAATGACAAGCCTGACGTTTAATACACCAGACAGGCAAAAGCATAACCGAAGGACCAACGGGCAAAAAACCATTGATGAGGATAAACGCATCTGCATTCAATGCTATTAAGACCGTCAGTGATCAAAGAAGACGTTACGCATTTATTACGCTTATTAATGATAAAGAGTAACGGACGAAGCAACAATAACGAATGAGCTATACACACCAGACATGAATTCCATAATGTATTAGCCGTTGAGTATAAATGCAGGAATTCATTGCCCATTAACGCAGCAAACAACTATAAAACGAGAAAGCACCCAAAACCTAAGGTACACCCAATTACACACAAATACTCTACGAAAATCACTTTCTAGTCTGTTTCTTTCTAAAATCTTTCTCCCTTACTGACTTAAGCATCGGAGGTGGTTTGGCTAACACCACACTGGCGTGTTAATCTTCTACCTAGTTCATTTTGCAGGTTTTCCACCAGCAGAGACGGCCCCAATCACAGCTTCGTCCGTCTGCTACGACGAGGGGCTCAACTGTTGATTTTTCGCATCATCAGCATCCATATAGTGTTAAAAAAATTATAAATACTCGTAATCGTTGTTTCTAAATACATTAAGATGCAATCATTTATCAACAAAAAAAAAAAACAAAAACAAAATACTATTTTTTTAAAATATTAGGCTGGCTGGGATTTTTTTTTTTTTTTTTTTTTTTTTTTTTTTTGAAGTTAAAGCATTCACAATGGTGGTACTAAAAATTTAAGCTTTTTGGACTTCAAAAAGCTACTTTATCTATTTTACTACCTCACTTTACAATACATCCAATATTAAATATTCAATTTTTTCACTTGATCTAAAATAATATAAACAACTCATTAAAATAATAAAGAAAGAAAGAGAATTTGAGTTTTTTAATTGAAGGAAGAGATATAACTGGAAATTTTTTTAAAAAATGGTTCGATGCCGAGTTCGGTTTTTAAAACCATGCAAATAATAGTCCTAGTAGGAGTTAAAGCGATGCAGGACATGGATTGGTTGCTCAAAGTTTCATAGGGACTTGGATTCGGATCAATGATTTTAAGCCTAACTTTTCAGGCAAAAGGCTCAAGCCTAAACTTCATAATCTTATTATTACTATTCCAGTTCAAATTACGGCCCAAGTTGGCTATGAAAAGAAAATTTTGTAAGTATTGTGTGTGGGGACTGATATGGCCCCATGAGGTCCAGTCTACTATATTGCAGACTAATGGGCTTGTAGACCTGCACAATATAAATAAGGCCTTGGCTTAATAATTTTAGGTTAAGATGGAGTACAATAAAGGACATGAACCATCCATTTATGGTACAGGACCTAGAGGTTAAATAAGAATCAGATCAATATCTTATGAAAAGCACATTTAGAATTAGTATATATTAATTGCTTCTTTAAAAAAATTAAGTAGTGTAACTATAAAATGTCAATTAACATAATGCAAAATATCATAAAAAATTCTCCCATACTAGGTATCCGTTTGGCAAAAATTATTTTTGCCAACTTATTTTACTATTCAGCTTATTTTTGCTACTATTTATGAGTTCTATTGCACTTTTTGGTACTATTTATGGATCTCATTATACTATTTCAGCTAACTTTTATCTTTAACTACAATACTTTCAACAAAAAATTTTCAGTTTCAACAAAATAAGCGGATCTCAAACAGACCTTAGATAGCATGGATGTATTACTTAACCATCGAGTAATTCAACAAATCCTTGATATTGTCAAAGATATATTAGCCCAATTTTACTTTGTGTGTAAGTCAAGTCTTATACTTGTACTACAAGTTAATTAATTACAATTAATATGTGATTAGTCTAAGGTTTAGTTTTCTATATATACCATATTAGGTTCATTATCACAAAAATTGTACTTCACTCATATATCAAAAATGTAATCATTAAAGATTTTTTCTTCCGATCTAACATTGTACTAAAGAATCTTGAACACCTTCAAATATTATATTAGATTTTTATTTTACCTCACCTTGAAGTTTGAATTTCATGATCTAAAATTGATAGAAAAATTCTGGTGCCACAAACTAGTACACAATTTTGTTCACATTTCGCACATGTAGCGAGTTGTGATTAGTGGAAGGGTGACCCACCATCACCCCTCCTCCACTAACCACAACTCACCACATAGGCGAATTAGAGAAAAAATTATGCATTAATTTATAACATCAGAACTTCTCAAACTGACAAGGTCACACACCCATAAGAATGGTTAAAGAAGTCAGATCTTAAACCACACAAATTCAAGTTTGCCAATTATTTTGAATCATGCAGGCCATAATTCTAAAAGTCCGACTTGACCAGCTTTTTCACTCAATTCTAAAATTACCTTTTTTGATAAGCAATTTTAAAATTACCTAGACTCCAAGCTCTCACACATTTCTCACAGTAAATTAAATTAACATCATTGGCCCCCACTATCCACATGCATAATAGTAAGTCCATACTCCAAAAGTTTAATATGCTTATGGCATATTCGGATAACTGTGGGTCACTTGGTGAGCCTCCATATCCATTGACAAAAAAATAGAGCATGGTGTTTTACTTTTTGTTTTATATTATCAATTTTCAAAAGATTAATTCCCATTTAACTATTCAAATCCTTTTTCAACCACTGAATCTTATAATATTAATTTACAAACTAAGCAATAATATCATAATCTTCTTCCAGTTGCATACATTTATTATATATATATATATATATATATTATATACATGTTGTTTAATGAATATAATATATAGTTTTCAATTTTCGCAAACAAATATGAATGTATCTTCTTCTTATTTCCTCGTGAGAAAATTGGTGAGACAAATTTGGTTCATCATGCTTGAAATTTTAACTTAAGAAATAATTTTATGTCTTTTTTAGATTTAATAAAATTTCAATTTATGGAGTTCACTTCAAAATAATTATTCTTTATTATCAGGCCAATATATCAATTGATTTTTTTAAAAAATGTAAATAAGGTTCAAATTTCAAATCTCTTATTCGACAACAAAAGACCCTACCAATTGACCTAATTTGGACCATACAAGAAATGATTCTATGTAGATAAAGGATAAAGATAAGAAGAGAGTAACTTAAGGAACTCTTTCACTAATTAACCATTATAATGAACATATAATAAGTATACCACTTCTGCCCAATACCTTGCTAGTATGGTCGAGACTAAAAAGATGAAGTAATGACACGGCATTTACAAAATATAGTTGACACTTGCAATTATTTTTTAATGGATATTATACTTAATTACAAACAATAGTTAATAATGATGTAATTCTTTGACATTGCAAACTTTGAAATTACAATAACCATATTGATAGCAAACAAAAAAATTGTAGGGATGAAATTAGGACAAAATTAGCCTATACCCTTTTCACACAAACTAAGCAGCATTTTGCCCCCTTTTCCAAACTAATCAGGGAAATGCCCCTTTTTTGAAAATCGATTTTCTAAAAATCGAGCTAGGCCCTATAGCGGCGTTTTTAAGGAGCCTATAGTGACGTTTTCAGGACCTATAGCGGCGTTTTATAACTCGATCTTTACAAAGTCGAGTTATAGGCAAAAAAAAAATGAAAAAAAATTGCATATAACTCGATTTCATGAAGATCGAGTTATAAAATGCCGCTATAGGTCTTGAAAACGTCACTATAGACTCCTTAAAACGACACTATAGGGCTCCAAATTTTTTTTTTTAACTCGATTTTGAGAAAATCGAGTTTCAAAAGAGGGACATTTTCCTAATTAGTTTGGGAAAGAGGGCAAAATGCTGCTTAGTTTGTGTGAAAAGGGCATTTGCCCATTTTGTCCGATGAAATTATTTTTTATTTTTTATAATTATTAGAGAAAACCATAAGTCTTGGGCACTCACAATTCTTAATAAGGTTTTGGTTGTTCCATCAACATACCCGGATTATACTATCAACTTTGTCTTGGACACTTATAATTATTAGGCTGCTGATTAATTTGGCAGACATGGAAGAATCTTATTATTAATCAGGTGAAACATATGCAAAATAAAATATGTTATGTAATTATGTAGAATTTTCCGACCATGATGGATGGCTATTGACTATCATTGAAAAAGGGCTTTTGGCTTTGTGAGTTACACAATTACTTTTCTAATCAAATAGCATCGAAATAGAATAAATCTACAATTTGACATGGTCCCAAATTAAGTTACATGATTACATCACTTTCATTGGCTGCCATAGACAGTGTTCTACTTTCTTTTTTCTTTCTTTTTTTTTTTTTTTTGGGTAAAAACAATAAAGTCTTATTTAATTATAATAAATTTTATACAAACACAGATATATTCGGCCTTACAGGACATATTCTGCTAATCCCTAGGCCTGTCATGTTCCTTACAAAATAGTGATATACAAAATTGGAACAGGTGTCGTAGATGGTCAAAAGTTATTGTTGGTACGTAGTTTCCTAACTATGAGCTCCCTAACACATACATTCATGAAAGTTAAGATATTTCACTTTCTATTTATTTATTCATATTCTAAAGCAAATCTCTTTACAATATTTACATGACAGTGTAATTAACTAGTACAATGGTAAAGCATTTCTACTATACTATATTAGGAACTCTATGTCAAGGTCAATTAATCATATTCTATCCCTTATTTTTATTTTTAGTTCTTTTTTGGATAGGTAAAAAAGATAACACACATATTTGATAGGTAAATTATGTGTGTTATTATAAATACATATTTCTAATAAAATATTCATTTACCATACATATTATAAAAAAAGATATATGTTTTTTTTATTTCCAAAGTATAATGCAAGTATTACATTTTTTTTCTTATACCTGTATAGAAATTCTCCAATTACTTTGATCTTTAACAGTCATATCAACATGCTAATTGTTTATTATTATGTCAAGTTATATTATCATAAGAAACAAGATAATTTTGAAAATCAATATTTTTTTTTTTTGAAGAATATATTCTTTTAATTCTACATTTTAATATTTGTATCAAAAATCAATATTTTTATATTTTATTTTTAAATGTTTAAATCCTATAGTCTGATATATGTTGAATTAATACACACACACACACACACACACACATAGAGAGAGAGTTTTATTTGTATTTGCATGACAGTATGACTACAAAGTCATGGAAAAATATTGTCCATATAATTAAAACTACTTAATTGATATCCTAAACTAGCTAAATTTTTTTCAATATCTTAAGCAATTATTTTAAATAGCATAAATATAGTAAAAATTGGAAAATAGTGCCCAGGAAAAAAAAATCAAACAAACATTTATACTTTTTCTTTTAATTTCAATTTTTTCAATTCAAGTTTGTGATATACAAGTACTTTCTTCTATCCACATTTTTTTTTGTGTTCTTTATATTGATTTTTTAATACATATTTTTAAGTATAAAATTAATGAAATACGTGCATATTTTTGTGCAGTATATATTTTGTACTGTATATTACAAACTACATAAGATGTGCTTGGAGTTACACCTATAATAAGTGCCCATCCATGTGATTAATAAATATAGTTTACACTATTTTTTTAAGGAAATGATAGTAGATTTTATTCATTCAATATCAAGTTATATAATGGAAAAAAGAAAAGAGGGTTAAACAATGGTCTCCAACTCTCTTCATTCTCTTTTGCAACACCAGCAAGAGTTACAACAACACAAATATATCTTAATTAAAGAAACAATAATAAAGGATATACTAACAAATTATTCACAAATCAGCTTAATATCCTTCAATACCGTTTATACCATCATTTACTTTTCTCCTTCTTAAAACTAAATAAGTAGTAACAAATAATGTTATTTTTTCCCATATTTCTTTCATACAATTTATTTATAATGCTATTAAAAAAAAATAAAACAAGACTAGTATAGTTTGGTTTTCTTTCGACTCCTCAACCAAAAAATTATAAATAAATAAATAATTTCTTTTACACTTCGCTTAGCAAATTGAGATAGAATAGCTAGGATTTTTTTTTTCATTTCGCGTTTTTACTAATTGTTACCTATTTATTATCTCCATAATCTAAATTAGGTAAAAAGTCTATAATATTTTTATTAGACACTTCCTCTACTTTTCTCTGTCTTAAAATTAAACAAGTAGTAAAAAAAATGTTATTTTCGCCATATTTCTTTGGTACAATTTATTTATAATACTTTTTTTAAAGTAAAACTAAATGAAACAATAAGACTAATTAACATAGTTTGACTTGCAACTCCTCAACCAAAAAATTTATTTAAAAAAACAAATCTTTTACACTTTGCTTAGAAGATTGAGATAGAATTTTTTTTTTTTAATTTCGGTTCTGCTTATTGTGACCAATGCCAGAATTTGGTCGCATATCTTTTGTACCATGATCTATCACTTCATATCAAGGAATAACAAGAATATATAAATTTCTTTTCAATTTAGAAATTAATACACCGTTAGATTTTAGTGCTAAAACTACAATTCCAAAAAAAAAAAAATCCTTTCAAATCTAATGATGATTTTGTAGATAGTTTAATTCTCTATGTTGAAATAGAAATTTCGGAAGAACTGTACTTTTATATTTAATACTTGATTATTTTATTTTTTGAAAAAATAGCATAGGTTACAATTTTAACTAGGTATATTTAGTATTTGTATTTTTGTTACCTTTTGTACCTATTTATTATCTCCACAATAAAATATAGATAAAAATTCTACAATATTTTTATTAGACACCTCGTCTACTCTTCTCCTTCTTAAAATTATATAAGTAGTAAAAAAATGTAATTTTTGCCATATTTCCTTCATATAATTTATTTATAATGCTTTTAAAAAAATGTAAAACAAAATAAAACAAGACTAATATAGTTTGGCTTGCGGCTCCTCAACCAAAAAATTATAAAAATAAAATAATATATTTTACACTTAGCTTAGAAGATAAAAGATAGAGTAGGTTTTTTTTTTTTTTTTTTTTGTATGACACTATGACTTCATATCAAGCAATAACAAGGATAAATAAATTTCTATTTCAATTTAGAATTTAATACAACTTTAGGTTTTAGTGCTGAAACTTCAATTCCAAAAAAAAAATATCCTCTGAAATCTCAAATAATGAGTTTCTTGTAGATAGTTTTGACTGTCTATGTTGAAATGGAAATTTCGGAAGAACTGCACTTTATATTTGACACTTGATTTTTTTTTTAATAGTGTAGGTTACAATTTTAACTACGTATATTTAGTATATGTATTTTGTTTCCTTTTTTTTTACCTATTTGTTATCTCCACAATAAAAAATAGATAACATTTTTATTAGATACTTCATCTACTTTTCTCCTTCTTATAAGTAACAAAAAATGTTATTTTTTCCATATTTCTTTTGTACTTACAATTTATTTATAATTTTATTAAAAAAAAATGTAAAACAGAATAAAACAAGACTAACATATATAGTTTGGCTTGCGACTCCTCAATCAAAATAAAAAATAAAAAATAATTCTTTCACTTAGCATAGCAAATTGAGATAGAATCGGTTTTTTTTTTTTTTTTTTTTTCATTTTGCTTTTGCTAATTGTGAACAACGGCTGAATCCCGCCTCATCTTTTATACCACAGTTTCACTTCATATCAAGCAATAACAAGAATATATAAATTTCTTTCCCAATTTAGAAATTAATACACCTTTAGATTTTAGTGCTGAAACTTCAATCCCCAAAAAGCATTCTTTCAAATCTCAAATGACGAGTTTCTTTTAGCTAGATAGTTTGACTGTCTATGTTTGAATTGGAAATTTCTGAAGAACTTTATTTCATATATGATACTTTCTTTTTCTTTTTTTGATGTTTCATATATGATACTTGATTATTTTATTTTTGAAAAATAAGATAGCTTACAATTTTAACTAGGTATATTTAGTGTTTTTGTTTGCTTTTGTACCTATCTATTATCTCCACAATCAAAAGTAGGTAAAAAGTGTATAATTTGTTTATTAGACAATATATTTGCATCTTGAACTTTGTTTATAATTTTTTTATGCTATTATCTATAACATTGCATGTAGGTAAAATGAAAAAAAAAATCATCATAATTCATCATCATCATCATTATAATTTGACCCCAAAAAAAAAAATTATTGGTTTTGCCAAAACAGTGTATTCACTTCAACATTATATAATTATAAAATGATGATGACTGAGCACCAATAACAATTTTTAATCAAAATTCCTGAAATTCGTACCTAACTAATGTTATAATTTATTACTCATTTGTTACATGGATTCTCTAATTTTTGAGTTAACTAATTTTTGATGAGCTGTACTAATAAGGAAAAGACACCAAGTGGTATTTTTATGGTGAGGATATTATATTCTATATGTAAATGCTTCTCGTCAACGAAACATATCTATATCGACGTGTGCCACATATAATGAAAATTACAGGTTCCAATGGTCCTGATTTTAGTGCCATGAGTGGTGGCCAAAAAATATAGATACCTAAAAATATTAGGAAATTAACAAATATAAAAGAAAAATACAATTGCCACAGAAACAGGGTACACCATTATCGTACATTGATAGAGGTCCCAGATAGCGTGCAATGTAAGAACTATGGTCCCAACAAGAAATTTCTAGAGTCTACCTTTTAAAAAAAAATTTCTCTTTAAAAAAATCGTGAATATTAGTATTATTTTTAGTTTCAACTACTATTTTTAAATTAAATAATGCTTGTATTATTTAAAAGTTTTTTTTAATATCTTTTTAAATTAATTTAAATTCATGGATTATAAATAGGTAGAGAGAATAATATATCAAGGGATTCTGTCTAGTTATAATCCATCACATTTTTTAATTGTGCTTAAATTTTACTTGAATTTAGTTAATAATTATTTTTATTTTTTACATTGTTTTTTACACCTCAATTTTTTCACATTTCAGTTTAGTATTCAAACTAAACAAACTTTGTTTTGAGAAAACAACTATAGTCATTCTCTGGCCAAAATGGCAAAATACCCATTTCGCCCAAAAGTTCTAGCAAAATGCTTCTGTTTTGAAATTCAATTTTTTAAGAATCGAATTTCATTAAGGAACTCGAATTCATGAAACTCAAATTCCATAATTTTTTTTTTTTTTAAAGTTTGATTGCTAGAACTTTTGGGCGAAATAGGTAATTTGCCATTTTTGCCGACATTCTCATGTACTATTATCTAATTTCTTATTTTAGTGTGCAAAGTAAAGGCTTACCTAATTTTTCTGATGAGAAGGAAATCTCTGAAACCTCATCTCCTAAAGTCACAACAGGAACTTCTACATGCCGACGGCCAGCCTATGAGGATTGTTGTTTCTGGATAAGCACCATATCAAGATAAGCACTACTGCATGTAAAGCCAAGCTTCTTCTTTTTCTTTTTCTTTTTTTCTTTTTTTGTGTGAATATATTGGACATGTTTTTCACATCCCATATTTCCTTTTTTTTTTTTTTTTTGAAATCATACTTGATACTTCCAATTTTTTTCTTTTAAAAAAATATAATATTGTTTTATAGACTTTTGGAAAATGCTAAATCTATTATATATATATATATATATAACCGAATCCTCTAAATCTCTCACAATTTTTCACGTCAGCACAATATTTAAAAAAATTATCATTTTATTTAAATAAAATTTTTTCCTCTAAATCTCTCACAATTTTTCACGTCAGCACAATATTTAAAAAAATTATCATTTTATTTAAATAAATTTTTTTTTTGTCCAAACTTAACAAGGATTGAAACTCTATCTCTCTAACAAGTCTAACTAAAACTTAAACTCATCATTATCATTTTTTTAAAATATTTAAATAAAATTATCATTTTATTTAAATAAAATTATTTTTTTTTAGTCCAAACTTAACAATGAGTAAAACTCTATCTCTGTAACAAGTCCAACTAAAACTCAAACTCATCATTATCATTTTTTTTAAACAAAATTATTTTTATTTAATCTAAATTTAACAAAGAGTGAAACTCTATTTCTCTAACAAGTCAAACTTTAACTCAAATTCAAACATTAATAATTTATTTCCAAATTTGTGAAGTTAATCATGAACACTATAAAAGTAAAGCAAACCCCAATATAAATTTTTTTTTAAAGTCGAGTAGAGGTATAGGCTCTTCTTATGTTATTTTCTTCTCTTCTATTTTGTTTTAAAAAAAATAAATTATTTTATGGTTTTTCATTTATTTTTTAAAAAGTAGTTTTTGTACATGAACCACCAAACTCTCTCTAGCTGGTTTTTACAAGATAAAAAAAAAAACTTGCAATAATTAAAATTATTCTTTTGAATGTCACTCATCTTTCTCTTATTTTTTTCTATTGTTTAGTCATATATATTTTATTCTGTTTCAATAATTTCTAAGAAGTGAATTATCTGATTCTTTAATATATTTTGATCTTTCAAAAATTTTAATATCTGAATTTTTGAGTTATTTTTTTACTATATCTAAAACTGTCTGAAAAATTTTTGTAAGTCATTGTAAGTTCAAGTAATGGCTACTTCATCAAATTATAACACAAATTGAAGTCATACAAGAGTAAATCATACAATGGTGTAGTTTCTTAAATTTTTTATAAAATTATTTTAATTTACCTCACAAACAAGTGAGTTCCCGTGCATAGCTCGGGTTAGCGACTAATTAATTTTAAAACCAAAGGCTTATAAACAATATATTTGATTGGTTATTTATGTGTTAGTTGAGGTTTGTTGGGTTTTCAATCTAGCTAACCCACTTAGGTCCCACTAAAGTTATGTTAACAAAGTTTTTCTATTGAGTAATTAAAAAATATATATTATAGAAGAATTTATTGAAGAAATAATTCTAAATATATCGTTTGTGAAATGATGCTTACAACTTTTTTTAAGCTATCTTTACAAATTTGTCAGTAAATATGTGCAGCCCACAACTTTCTTGTTTCATCAACGTAGACCAGCACTGCCGGCCATAGTTTTTGATTAATCAAAAGCTATGGCCGGCAGTGCTGGTCTATGTTGATGAAACAAGATAGTTGTGGGCTGCACATATTGATTATTTTATTTTTGAAAAATAAGATAGCTTACAAATTAGGTTAATACATTGATTGGACTGATAAAAATGGGCTCCATCTAATTAAAATTGTTTTATTTCGGAATCATGACCTAATGTGGGCCAAATTCCTTTTGATAGTGGAAAGATTGTACTTCGAACTATATTCAATGAATGTAACAACCATACATACATACATACATACATATATATATATATATATATATATATATATTCTCCAATAATAATAAAAAAACGGTTTGGAACAAGGGAAATGTATCAGAGATTTTATTAAAGAACAGCATCTACAACTGCCAAGTTTGAAACCATTAACTTAGGACATATTTGGTAGACTGTAATAGACGCTGTAATATAATAGTTATTTCTATGGTTTAGTTATTCTTTAGTTTGGTTATGTTTTTATTACAAGGAATAGTCATTCCTTATGGATAGCTATTCTTCAAAATGAGGAATAACTATTCCTCTTTAAAAAGTTGTATTAGTTATTCCTTAGTAAGTGCAATAATTTCAAAACTTAATATATTTTCAAATAAACAAACTTTCCATATACATCTAACAATTATAAAAATAAAAAATCATAAAAAATAACACATATCTCTCTTAAATTTAAAAATAACAATTTTTAAGAAGATATAATTGTATGAGTAAGATATTTCCTAAAATAAATGTTAAGTTTCATTCTAATGTTATAACTCACAACCAAACTAATGAATATGTTTAGTTATTACATTACAACACACTTTATTACTAGAAATAAAGATTACAATTCATGTCGTAATCTCCATTCAGTGTACCAAACGTACCCTTATTGTTTTTTATGACAGATATCTATCCAACTGATACATGATTTTTTTTTTTTTTATACACAAGATAGAATTCTACTCTGACTTAATCTAAGTGTATATATGTGTGAAACTCCCTCCTAGAGACTTGAACTCCGGCCCTTACCCCCCACACCCAACAAGCATTTATACTTGTGTTCAATGACATGCGAATTAAACAACACCCAACTGATACATGATTTTAAATATGAACCAACTGGATCTGTGTTTAATGACATGCGAATTAAACAACACCCAACTGATACATGATTTTAAATATGAACCAACTGGATCTGTGTTTAATGACATGCGAATTATATTTTATGTAACTGAACAATATTTTACTTTTATGTTTCCATTCAAAAATCTTAGTTGTCACTTAATTTAACCTATTAATAAATTCGAATAAAAATAAATAGGGGAATATCCAAGCATGTACACATGCACACATGATATGATTTTCTTTTTCTTTTCTTTTCTTTTTTTGGCTGTATCACATTTACTTTTCTTTAGTAGCTTCCTTCAAATTATTCAAATTGAGGTTTCTTGTTTTAAAAATTTGAAGTGAATATATATATATATATATATATATATATACACACACACACATTATAAAAGTATACATAACAATAAAAAAAAAATAAAAGAAAGAAAGAAGTGTTTAACTTGGCAAAAGTTCTACCTAAGACCAAGAAAAAAAATTTGGGTTTGTAAGTGGCAATCTTATTACTATATTAAGATTTATATGGAGATCTTTTAGAAGCCAAAAGTTGCACCACTTTTTTCGGAAAGAGTAAAATGTCTAATAAATTCATAGATTGTTTTTTTATATTTGCATGTCCCATACTAGTAAAATTTATTTCCACATAATAGCAACCAGTCATCGACTACCCACATGAGTTGCTTGATCCTATAAAATATATATGCACATATATATTTATATAAGATGTCGTTTCAATTGGCATATCACTCACAACTCGATCAGCTAGCTAGCTGATCATGATCTCTAACTCTCTCAATACATATATACCTGCGAGTGAACCCGTTCATATATATACAAATGCAAATGCATAGTTCAACTGTTTTTCATAAAATACTAGCTAACTTGATATACAATGCAAGCTTTCTTCATGTTTATTATGTTGCTTGTGGCCAGTGCTCTCACTTTCACTGGCCGTGGAAGAGTAATATATATTGACTAATTGGTAAGTAATACTATCTCTCAATTTAACAATCTTTACAGCCATAAAATGATAAAATACTAATATGAAAAAACTCACTACATGCAAGAGAAAATATTAAAGAAAAGTCTAATGCTTCTATTTTATTAATTATTATACAAATAGATTGGAAATTAAATAAATTACTTAGATACAATTAGGTTAGATTGTGGGAATCAAACCCTAAAACACATAAGACAACTGGGATACTTCACAATTGTAGCATAAACTGATTATAAATTTACAAGTTTGGGCAGGTGTCAATTTCAGCTGATAAGGAAAAGAAAGAAATAAAGAATATGTACAGTTAGGTATTATTATTGTGTCAGTTTTCGGGTTTTATATATAGGGTCATTTTCTATGAGCTGGGACTGTAATGCTAATAGAGACTACTCCATCAGAGACTCAGTCTGGCTAATCATTCTAGTGGTTGATGAGGAAAAACGTTGTGTGGTCCTGGCAATCAACTGCTCCCTTCAATTAATATTATTGCACCACGTCTTCCTCAGAGCAATGAATTTGTTTCACAGTGTTGAACATTCTTGGAAGGTGTTTCTGGCAGCGGTACTTTTCCCATGTGTTTCTCCTGACAAGATCTCATCTCAACCATCACCATGTTTTTAGAACAGAAAGGAGTGCGTCATTTGAGAAACTCAATGACTAAACCAACCAGTTTGACTAATACCGCTATGATCAGCCTTGTTCAACTGGTTGGTGACACCTTCTAGGTTTCTAAGACATCCAGAGCTTAAAGCTCTCCCTTGCTCCCGCTGTAAAAACATGATCCTTCCTCCTTGTATATAATTAAGAAGATGTAATACAAAACAAATATCAAACCGTATTCCTTCTTAGTTCTTTCTCATATATACTTAATTAAGACGTATTTTTATTCTATTAGAAGTTATGTCAATGTTCTTTTTGTGAATATTCCAGTTTTTAAAAGATGAAAAAGAAAAAAATAAGTTGAAATATACTTTTCGTTCTTAAATATTTTTAGAAATTATGTCAATGTTCTTTTGGTAAATATTACATTTTAAATAATAATAAAAAAAAGTTGAAAGATACTTTTCCTTCTTAAAATTGCTATTTCATCCCTGTAAAGTTTAAAAAGTATCAAATTTCTCATTCTATACATCTGCTATTAAAAAGAAAATTACAAAACGTAGCACATAAAAAAGTTGAGTTGGCCATGTGTGTAATAGGTACTAACTTAAACTTAATAATAAAAAAATGTACTAACATAAAGCTTGCTTGAGAGGCAATTGTTGGTTGAATGCACCCTTATGTTGCTTGAATGGGCATTTAGCCATGTGCTGAGAGCCTGAGGCTTATTGTTATATAAACTTAGATTTGCTTCAGCTAACTTTATGGTATCTGCATATGTCACAGCAGCAAACCCTAAAATCTAAATAATTTGATATCTCCATTATTTGATTGGAATATTTGAACTCAAAGTGGAGAGGGATTTGAATTTATAAAGGAAGTGTAAAAATTAATAACCATCCATCAGTATTTTATGCTACAAATTTACTAGAATGATTATTACCACACCAAAAAAAAATTTGCAAGATTAATATCTACATGAATTCCTTGTTGTAGGCCTGAGGTTTGTAGAAGTTAGGTCTGGTCTCTTCACAAGACCTAACTTCATTATTGCCCCATCGAAGGCCTAGTCTGTCTTAAAGGAAAATTGAATGAGAGCTGGGAAATGATTTTTGTTGATAGAGGGTTAGGAATATGGGATTATAAGAAATATGAATTTATGGATCAAATAATAAATAATATTCAATTATTATGAAATTTGGCATGTTAATTAAGCATTTAGAAAACATGTCATCCAACATTATGAATTTAAATTTATACATACACTCACACACACACTCATATATATATATATATATATATTAGATTTATTGGCTTGAACTCCCAACCTTACAATTTAAGTCACTAACTTTGATATTTATTGTATTATTGTCGAGTTTATTGTAGTTATTATTGTAGTTATTTACCTAAGCTATCATTTTGCTCTTGCTGGATGAGAGCATCCAACATTCCAACCTCAAGATTCTATATTGAGGTAAAAACACAGTCAGCTTTTTTTTTCTTTTTTTTTTTCACACTTCAAATTGTTTCTATTGTTTTAGTAAAAAATGTACAACCTCTGGTGCCTCTTAGGTCTTATCAGTGACAATACGATCTTGAATCAATTATTTTGCGGGTCCACCCATGTTTTATGTCACAATGAAGAAGATATCAAGATTGTCTCTAACCCAATATAGTAACTTGAAAATTGAAAGGGAGGTTTTATATCTATACTACTATTTAAGGGGCTTATCCTGTTTGGTTTTCTCATTTTTTTAGTTTAAAAATGCTCCTACATCTTTATATTTATGTAGAGACAAAACTAAAGAACAATCCGGTAAAAATACAACTCTAACTCCCACTAAAACATTGCCTACAAAACAGAACCACTCTTTTATTAATTTTCAAATTGTAAGAAATATGAATTTATGGATCAAATAATAAATAATATTCAATTATTATGAAATTTGGCATGTTAATTAAGCATTTAGAAAACATGTCATCCAACATTATGATTTTAAATTTATACATACACACACACACACACACACACATATATATATATATTAGATTTATTGGCTTGAACTCCCAACCTTACAATTTAAGTCACTAACTTTGATATTTATTGTATTATTGTCAAGTTTATTGTAGTTATGTACCAAAGCTATCATTTTGCTCTTGCTGGGATAGGAATTTTGATCCTATCCCAGCGCTTTTTGGGACTATCCCAGCACTTTTGAAAACGCTAGGATAGCCCCATTTTTTTGTAGTGAGAGCATCCAATATTCCAACCTCAAGATTCTATATTGAGGTAAAAACACAGTTAGCCATTTTTTTCTTCTTTTTTTCACACTTCAAATTGTTTCTATTGTTTAAAAAAAAAAAAATGTACAACCTCTGGTGCCTCTTAGGTCTTATCAGTGCCTATACGATCTTGAATCAATTATTTTGCGGGTCCACCCATGTTTTATGTCACAATGAAGAAGATATCAAGATTGTCTCTAACCCAATATAGTAACTTGAAAATTGAAAGAGAGTTTTTATATCTATACTACTAATTAAGGAGCTTATCCTGTTTGGTTTCCTTATTTTTTTAGTTCAAAAATGCCCCTACACCTTTATTTTTATGTAGAGACAAAACTAAAGGACAATCCGGTAACAATGCAACTCTAACTCCTACTAAAACATTGCCTAAAAAATAAAACCACTCTCCTGTTAATTTTCAAATTATTTTATCCACTTATAAATTAAATTCTCAAAATAAAAATTATATATATAAAATAAAAACACAAAAAAATTTTTTTTGCTAAAAAAAAAAAAAGCCTCATCGCACGCGCAAAATGCGTGCGATGAGGCTAGGACTTTCTTATGGCCTACAAGTTGCGTGTGCGATGAGGCTAGTACTTTCTTATGGCCTACAAGTTGCAATTACCATAATAATTGTACTTTATGTCTACTTAGATCCCAAAAAATAATAATAATAATAATAATAATAATAATAATAATAATAAAATTGAACTTGCTTGTGTCTAGCTGTTGGATATATATGAATGTCAGATATAAATCCAGATGAGAAAAAGGAAATAAGAGACAAGAAAATGCAAATGATATATATAGCATGCTTTAATTCATATAATGAACTATATTCACAACACACAAATCAATTTGTGACATCTTTACTTGATGCTTTATTAGAAAAAAACAATCTTTATTTGATGCAGGACTTATGATGATACTTGCATTTCCTAGAGAGAAAAATTCTAGAGACAAGTTGGCTTGGCTGAGCAAAATTCAGCCCAATCCCATAAAATACATAACTGCAGAATCAGCTAGACGCAATTTATCAGACAATAATTTTAAGTCAGGTCTTTACATTTTTTTTTTTTTTTTGAGAAACAAATCAGGTCTTTACTTATATCTAAACTTTGACTAAATCATATATGTAACTTTTATATTAATTTTTTATCAGAAATATACATTATTTTATTTTTTAGATGCAAATTTATTAATTAAGCTATCATATTCAAGTTTTGTTAGCATAGTATGACTAATTCACTTATTTTATATCAGATATTTAGATATGATTTCATCAATTTAATTTTGATAAACTTATTTCTATTCAAACAATTGTGAGAAGTATTATCAAATAAAACTTTGTAAGCAATACACGTATTTAGAAAATAATTTAGGCGATGTTTTATATATATAGTTTAGTACATTAGTTAAAGTATTTTCTTCTACAAGTAAAAATTCTTTAAAAACTTATAGTTTTGAAAAAAAATGTTTATAAGCTATTATCATTTTGTGAAAGCCTAGAGGACCAAAAGGTCCAAAACCATGAGGTTTCCCACTTAAAGACCATTTTTTTTTTTTTTTTTTTTTTGCCTAACAATATGCTGCCAAGGTCCAATATAAATAAGATCTCACACTAAGATTAAGGTAACAGATTGAATACTCTCAAATTTATCAATTTATTTCCAAAAACGAGATTTTCTAAGAATGAGTTGGAGACACTTTGGCCAGCAACACATCAGTTTCTTTTCATCTACGTTTGTTTATTACATATGTTCATTTGCTCAAGTTACATGTATATAATCGACTTCAATTTCTCTGAAATCTTTTCAAGATGTTCATATCTAAGTTTGGCTCTTTGGAAACATTTTGAAGAACGCACTTCAATGCATTAAATCTAGCCTAAAATTTCTCGTCATGCTTGATCCACCTTTGTCCCATGAGAATTTTTCCACTTCAAAGAGGTGATGAAGTAAAGACGGTTTTGTTCACTCCATCCTACCCCACTCAAACAGTTTTCACATAATTTATTATCATTCCTAAAAACATTCGATTTTTCTCTCTTTTGGCACTCTCATGATTATCTCTCCCCTCTTTCTTTCATTTCTACACATTATTAATATGAGAGCCAACTCATTAAGAATGTAAAAATTTCTCCAGCCTAACGTTGGCCCGATCCTATTTCACTCATGCTCCATTTTGATTTACTCATCTTGAAAAGTGGATGAGACGCACTTCAAATTTGACACCGTAACATCCGCCCTATTGTCATCCCTAATTATATCCCTACTTTGTAAGATGCCAAAGTGCATTATTTTTAACTTATATCGGTGGTCAAATCAACACTTATCAAAAATACATTAATTACATTTCCTCAATCTGCCCCCTTTCAGCTCAAATTTCATTCAGATGTTGAAAGATTTTTTTTTTCTTTAACAACGTGGGTCACAGGATGGAGACACGTCCAAAGCCGCCGCCCTGTCTTACAATAAGGATTTGGATGCTAACAAAATGGCATTGTTGTTTGTGTGTGGTCATTTCATATCAATAACATATAGTATTATTTACGGCACCTACTTAATTTGATTTGTTGTGAATGTATACTCCATTAATTTCTAAAGAAAATATAGTGAATTTAATATTACATATAACATTTTCCGAACTTATTAAAAAAGAATGAAAAGACAAAAAAATTCCTGATATTGTTGACCAAATGATTTAATTAGCAAACATGTTGGAATTTATCTAACAACTTTAAGTGTAGTTTAAAAAGAAGAAAAATATAATTTTATTAAAAAAACCTATAAAATATCTCTCTAATCTCATGAATATATTATTTAGATCGATTACAGTATCCATTATAAAACATCTACATGTTTTCAACTTTTCTATCTCTCCTTCAAGGCTTTTTTTTAATATATTTTATTAATGTAAGTTACATTATTTAAAGTCGATTATACTTGAGATAATATATAATAAATGAATTAGGAAAGTCCAAACTAAAGAGGTCTATTAATATTATAACTTTATTTAACCATCTATATCCATTCTTCTCAACAACAACAACAACAACAACAACAACAAAAAATAGTTTGACTTATTTTCAGTACTTTTTTAATTGGAATCTCTTTTTATTTTAATGAGAAATTGTCACATCATCCACTAACTAAATAAAAGATGGAGAATAAAACTCATTATCACTTGCCATTGTTATTTAAAACAAAATAAGGTGTCTAGTTAAAAGAAAAAAAAAGTAGTGGAGGTAAGTAAAAAAAAAAAAAAATTATATCCATACTACATCAAATTGGAAATCAATAATAAAAAAAAAAAACCAAGTATGATTGTCCATCTTAATATATATATATATATTTTTTTTTTATCTATATCCATACTACATCAAATTGGAAACTCTATAAAAACTCAAGTATGATTGTCCATTTTAATATATATATATATATATACGTATATATATATATATATATATATATATTTTTTTTTTTTTATCTATATCCATACCACATCAAATTGGAAACTCAATAAAAACTCAGGTATGTTGTCCATTTTAAGATTTTTTTTTTCAAAAAAAAAAAACTCAATAAAGAATTGTATTACTACATGGTTAAGAATTATGGAAAAACATTAATAATATGGATAAGAACATTTAATAATAAAGAATTATACTTATCTCGTGGAAACTTATTAATAATTCAGATATAAACTTCATAACCACTACATTTTAATGACTTATATAAAAAATTAATTGTATCAGTGGAAACTTATTAATAATTCAGATATAAACTTTATAACCACTACATTTTAATGACTTATTTAAAAAGTTAATTGTATCACAACAACAAAAAAATAATGTTAGAAATACAAACTATTTTACAAAATATTTTACAAACTGTTGATGCGGTGAGTAATTATTAGCAAATGAAAAAATGATATTAATAGTGGGCCTAAATGAAAACCAATAAGAGGTTGACCACGTCAATATTTTGTAAAATAGTTTGTGACTATAGCATTACTCACAACAAAAATACTAGCGTATAACTCTTTCATATGCAAGACGAAATTTAAGAATAAAATATTTAGATATATATTAAATGCTTACACTATGTTTAATTTTAAAACTATCTAATATCAATGCTCTTCTTGAAAATTTGTTAACTCTTAAAAAAACTTAGCAAAGATATCATTTGATAGAGTGTGTAGATTTTTTTTTTATATATTATTACTCTAATGTAATTTTTAAAAAAAAAATTTTGTTTAGATGATTATTTTTCACTTCTTAAAATAATTTTTATTATTGTAAGAAATGAATTTAATTAATGTTTTCCTTTTTCAAATAAAAGAAGAAAATTGAGTTATTAAGAAAAAATGAAAATGAATACCCAACTTTTTAGAATAAATTTTTAATTAAAGCTTAGGCCTATATCAATAATAAGTTTTGGTATGAAATATTTTATAATTTAAAATGGGTTGGAAGTGATTTAAATGGGTTTGAAGTAAAATGAACTTAGAAGTAGTTTGAAATGGTGTAAAATTTTATTTAAATTGGATGGACACTTGTCAAAAATTAAAGAAGGTATAATTAGAATAACACTTTGACATCAAATTAGAATGTAATTAAAATCTAATTAAAATTCTTTATTGAGCTTCATCTTTAATCTATTATAATATATTTCATTAACTAAGTACTACATATATAGGTCAAAAACCTATCTTCTTTTTCTTACTAAAATGGAGCAATCAAGAATAAGTATTTTTTTCATTCTCCAAAAAAAAAAAAAAGTATTTTGCATACTCTAGTAAATGATATCCATAAATGATTTTTTCAAGTGTTAGAAAATTCAAAAATAAACATTTATAAGTATTAAACTTAAATAAGAACATTTTTTATGTATTTAATTGTAGTTATTTTCAAATATATCCATACATGTGCATAAAAATGTTAGGCATAGTGCTGATGTATAATAGGAGAGGGTGTTGGTTGTATGTTGTGTAATATGAGGATGCAGTGCAAACCATGATGCACGTGATGCAGTGGAGGGTGCTGTGATGTGCAATGCGTTGTGATGGGCAGTGCAGGCTGTGATGCAAGCTAGGACACAACAGGTGCAGCAGTGACTAGTGGCTAGTGGGCTGTGATAGGTGATAGGTGATAGCTGTATACGTGTACAAGTACCCATATGTGGGTTGTTAGTCAGTTAGAGTTGTTAGGAACCAATGGTCATTGACAGTTGTATGGGAATTGTATAAAAGACAATTAATTGTAAAGACATGGGGATATAATTGGAATGCAATCTTTTCTTCCCTCTTTCTATTTCCCTGTTTCGCTTTTCTCTCAAATTGGAGGCCTAGCTGACCTCGAATCCAGCTACCCATTAAACCAGCAAATATAGTCTTAACAACTGGTATCAGAGCACCGTTCCTGCCATGACTAAGACACGAGCTGCTGCCATGAATATGGTGAATGAAGCCATTGCTTCTCTCCGTACCACCTCTGATCACCATAACAGAGACATCCAAGAAATACAAAAGATTCAAGGTATTCACACCAGAACCTTGAATGAGATGAATCAGAACATCAATATGATTTTACAGAAGTTGAATTCCATAGATGTAACCCAGAATTCTCCACAGAGGAATGTGCAATCAAATGCAATTTCAAGTTCTTCAACCATGCCACTGGCCAAGTCTGTGAAGTTGGATTTCCCGCGATTTTCTGGTGTTGATCCAGCTAATAGGGTTTACAAGGCTAACCAGTATTTTGGGTATTACCAAACCCCAATTACAGAAAAGTTATTGATAGCCTCCTTTCACATGGATTTAGAGGCATTGGTTTGGTTCCAAGAGGCTGAAGAAGCAAGGGTTTTCTCGGATTGGGATTCTTTTGTACCAGCCTTGCATGTGAGATTTGGAACTAGTGCCTACGATAATCCTATGGAAGTGTTGACCAGGATGAGGCAAACTTCAACTGTGGCCTTGTATAAGGCAGAATTTGAAGCTGTGTCTAACAGAGTTAAAGGCCTCTCCCCCTTACATAAGCTCAGTTGCTTCTTGAGTGGTTTAAGGGACGAAATAAGGTTGCCTGTAAGAATGCTCAATCCTCAATCTTTGAATGAAGCCTTTGGATTAGCCAAGATTCAAGAAGAATATGTTTGGAGCAGCAGAAAAAGTATAAGAACTCATCAAGAATCAGGTAACACTTCAATCCTTGGGTTGCCTAAGAATAATGCAATGTTAGATACTAAACCAAGAATACCAGTTAAAAGGCTTACCCCTGCTCAAATGGATGAAAGGAGAAAGAAAGGGTTGTGTTATAATTGTGATGAAAAGTGGGGGCATGGGCATAAGTGCAAAAATGTTAAACTGTTTCTGTTAGAGGGAATTGAAATTACACCTAAGTTGCAATCTGGAGTGCACATTACTGAGTTGGAGGAGGAAATGGGCAGTGATCTTGATAAACCAGTTGAGCAGGAAGAAGATGTAGGAATTACATTGTATGCCTTAACTGGAACCCCTACACCAGGCACTATGAGGGTTAGAGGCAAGATTAATGGCAGTGAGTTAGTGTTATTGGTTGACACGGGGAGTACTCATAATTTTGTGGATGCATTAGTAGTCTCTAGCTTACAGTTAAAGGTTGATGTTTCAAGAATTTTAGAAGTTAAGGTGGCTAATGGTACTATGGTGAAAACTCAAGGTTTTTGTAGTGGTGTACTAGTGGGTGTACAAGGAGTGGAATTTGATGTGCAATTTCATGTTTTGGCATTGGGAGGTTGTGATGTTGTGTTGGGTACTCAGTGGCTGAGTACTTTAGGTGTGATACATTGGAATTTCCAAGTAATGACTATGGAATTCCATTACAAGAATCAACAGGTTTTGCTGCATGGTTTAAGTCCCTCTTCAGCCACTTCCTTCATGGATTGTAGTCAGTTGCTTAAGGGATCAGTGAGGAAGGGGTTATTACTTCAGATCACTCCTATAGCTGGTGAGGTGCTGGAGGATAGTGTACCTGCAGAAGTGGAGTTGTTATTGCAGGAATTTGGAGAGGTCTTTGAAACTCCTACTGGTTTACCACCTATGAGGGGTCATGAACATCAGATCACTCTCATGGAAGGCTCTCAACCAGTATGTCAAAGACCCTATAGATACCCCTTCTATCAGAAGAATGAAATTGAGAAGATTGTGAGAGAGTTGTTGTCTGTGGGGTCAATAAGAAACAGCACCAGTCCTTTTGCTTCACCTGTCTTGTTAGTAAGAAAGGCAGATGGGTCTTGGAGGATGTGCATTGATTACAGAGCATTGAACAACATCACTGTGAAGGATAAGTTTCCAATTCCAGTCATTGATGAGCTGTTAGATGAGTTGAATGGAGCAACTGTCTTCTCCAAGCTTGATTTAAGATCCGGATACCATCAAATCAGAATGAAGGAGGAGGATGTTCCCAAAACAGCCTTTAGAACACATGAGGGACATTATGAATTCTTGGTAATGCCATTTGGCTTAACCAATGCTCCCTCAACCTTCCAATCCTTGATGAACCAGGTTTTTAGACCTTATCTCAGAAAATTTGTTTTAGTTTTTTTTGATGATATCTTGGTTTATAGCACTTCCTTATCTCAGCATGTGACTCATCTGAGATCTGTCCTAGAGGTTTTGGCCTTAAATAAACTATATGCAAAAAGATCCAAATGCAAATTTGCTTGTAATGAAGTTGAGTACCTAGGACATGTCATCACTAGTGCTGGGGTTCACACTGATCCTAAAAAGACTGCTGCCATGCAACAGTGGTCTACTCCTACTGATCTTAGGTCTTTAAGAGGGTTTTTGGGGCTCACAGGTTATTATAGAAAATTTGTTAAGGGATATGGACAGATTGCTGCTCCCTTAACTGCCTTATTGAAGAAGGATGCATTCTCTTGGTCTGAGGAGGCTGAGCAAGCTTTCCAGAAATTAAAGGCTGCCATGGTTCAATCACCTGTGTTGGCTCTTCCAAACTTTGATAAGCCTTTTGTTATAGAGTGTGATGCTTTAGGTAAAGGGTTGGGGGCTGTTTTGATGCAGCAAGGCAGACCTATTGCCTTTCATAGCCAAGCCCTCAAGGGAAGAAATTTGAGCTTGTCTACATATGAAAAAGAGTTATTAGCTCTGGTTACTGCTGTTAAAAGGTGGAGAGCTTACTTGATTGGTAGACCTTTTATTGTTAGAACTGATCAACAAAGCCTTAAGTACATACTTGAACAGAAAATTGGTACTCCTACTCAACAGAAGTGGTTTACCAAATTATTAGGATATGCATTTGTTGTCCAATATAAAAAGGGTAAGGAAAACCTTGTTGCTGATGCATTGTCTAGAAAAATTGACACTGAGGTTGGTGTGGCTGCTGGGATGCCCTCTGATATGGCTGAACCTACTTCTCTTAATTATGAGGATGAGTTAGACTTCCAAGGGGGTGTTTTGTGTATGCTCTCTTTTCCCTCTCCAGCTTGGTTGAGTGATCTCAAAACAAGCTATGCTACGGACCAGCAGGTGCAAGGTATTCTACAAGCCTTAAGTTCAGGGCAGGCTGCTCCTAAGAATTATTCTTTGCAGAATGGTTTGTTGTTGTACAAGGGAAGAATCTACCTAGGCACTTGTGAAGCCCTGAAGGTTGCTGTTCTGCACCAGGTTCATAACAGCCCATTAGGAGGTCACTCAGGCTTCTTAAAGACCTTACACAGGGTTAAAAGAGACTTCTATTGGCCTGGCTTGAAAGCTGATGTGAGAAAGATGGTTAGAGAGTGTGACACTTGTCAAAGATTGAAGTATGAAACTTGTAATCCAGCTGGCCTCTTGCAACCTTTACCAATACCAGAAAAGCCTTGGACTGATGTGAGCATGGATTTTGTGGAAGGACTTCCCAAGTCTCAATTGAAGGATGTGGTGTTAGTAGTGGTGGATAGATTTACTAAGTTTGTCCATTTTGTACCATTGTCACACCCTTATTCTGCAACTAAAGTAGCTCACCTGTATATGCAATATGTCTTTAAATTGCATGGTATGCCTGCCACAATTGTGAGTGACAGGGACCCTGTGTTTACATCACATTTTTGGCAAGAATTGATGAGGTTACAAGGTGTGCAGCTTGCCATGTCAACAGCCTACCATCCACAAACAGATGGGCAAACAGAGGTAGTCAACAAGAGTTTAGAGCATTATCTAAGGGCCTTTGCTGCAGATAGACCTCAATCTTGGGTGGAGTGGTTACCCTTAGCTGAATTTTGGTTCAATACCAATTTTCATGTCTCTCTCCGGATGACTCCTTTTGAGGCCTTATATGGTTTTGCTCCACCAAGACTCCTAGATTACATTCCTGGCACTACTAAGGTAGACAGTGTGGAGGTGCACTTGAAGTCCAGACAGCAGCTTATTTCCTTATTGAAACAGAATTTAGTAGCAGCTCAAGAGAGAATGAAGATTTCTGCTGATAAACATAGGACCATGAGGGAATTTGCAGTTGGTGATTGGGTGTATCTCAAGTTGCAGCCATACAAACAGATGTCCTTAAGGCAGAAAAGGTTGGGAAAATTATCACCTAGATTCTATGGCCCCTTTCAAGTATTGCAGAGAGTTGGCACTGTCTCCTATAAATTAGACTTACCTCCTGAATCAAAACTCCATCCTACATTCCATGTTTCATGTTTAAAGCAAAGGTTGGGTCATCATGTGGTGCCTTTGCCTACCTTACCACCTGTGGATTCAGAGGGCATTCTTAAACCTGAGCCGGTTGCTGTTTTACAAATGAGGACTCGCCAGTTGAGGAATAGATCTGTCACTCAGGTTCTGGTTCAATGGCAAGGTGAAAGGGTGGAAGATGCTACTTGGGAATGTTTATACTTGATGCAGCAACAATATCCTCACCTTGTGGGCAAGGTGTTTTAATGGGGAGGGTATTGTTAGGCATAGTGCTGATGTATAATAGGAGAGGGTGTTGGTTGTATGTTGTGTAATATGAGGATGCAGTGCAAACCATGATGCACGTGATGCAGTGGAGGGTGCTGTGATGTGCAGTGCGTTGTGATGGGCAGTGCAGGCTGTGATGCAAGCTAGGACACAACAGGTGCAGCAGTGACTAGTGGCTAGTGGGCTGTGATAGGTGATAGGTGATAGCTGTATACATGTACAAGTACCCATATGTGGGTTGTTAGTCAGTTAGAGTTGTTAGGAACCAATGGTCATTGACAGTTGTATGGGAATTGTATAAAAGACAATTAATTGTAAAGACATGGGGATATAATTGGAATGCAATCTTTTCTTCCCTCTTTCTATTTCCCTGTTTCGCTTTTCTCTCAAATTGGAGGCCTAGCTGACCTCGAATCCAGCTACCCATTAAACCAGCAAATATAGTCTTAACAAAAAATTTCAAACTAGCATAAACCAAAAAGAGAGACATGTGACTAATCAGAATTACATTGAAAAATATTATGTTTGAAAAAAAAAAATCAAGAATGAGTATGAATTTGCAAGTGTCTATTGCTATCTTGAGCGTTACAATACTCATTTTGAGGTTAACTTAAAATTACACTCATCATAAACTTCATCGTCACCTCAATTGAACTGGAGATTCACCATTTCCTTTAATAATTAATAGACGTTTGTTAAAAATTCTAAATCCACTAAGCTAGATGTTGATGGTGAAAACTCTTTGATTTGAAATTATTAGTGTTTAGTAATACCTTATTATGCCCCACTTACTAATTAATTATCATGGCCGGGACCAACTCTGTACAGAGTCAAATTTCAAGAGACAACACACAAGACAATTGATAGCCGTGCATCAGTGCATGTATATATATAGTTTGAGCCTATTTTTTCTTTTGCAAAATAATTATTTTGGACCTAATCAGTTAGACATTTATTACTTTAGGTACCAATTTGCTCCAATTGAAAAGGATTTGAATTAATTCACTTTCAATAAATCATGATTTGACATTAGGACGACCAATCATTTTACCAGAGAGATAGTTGATTATAAAAATTTAATTGAGCAAAAGTAAAAGTTATAAATCTTATGGATATCAGCTTTTTTTTTTTTTCTTTTTTTCTTTTTTTTTTTTTGAGAAGAGGATATCAGTAATTTAACATAAATAGTTATATGTTTCAACAACAAAAGGCAAGGAAAAACTCAGCATTTAAAACGGAAAACAGAAATAAAAACATGAAGAGTATGATATGTATATGTATGGATAAATTACAAATTCAAGTAGAATTTTGGGTACTAAGAAAAAAAATTATTTATAAAAATCATTTTCTTGTATATATCTACATAATATTATATCATAAAAAGTTTTAAATAGTCTAGTTAACGAATTATGCAAAGAGAGGATTTTTTTTTTTTTTTTTTTGGTTGAATCAATTCTATATTAACATCTATTTCTCTTTTGATAATAATTTAGATTGAGATGTGAACATAAGACTTAGAGAAAAATAAAAATGATTTATAATTTTTGTACAATAAAATCCTCAATTTCACTTTTTATGTTCCATGCCATACTAGTTTTGGTTTATATATAAAAGATAAATGTTGGTAAAGAGGCAATACAGAATATTTTGTACAAATGTAAGTTTTATATGGATATTAAAATTTTAAGTTTTAAATATGATTTTTTTTTCTTACATTTGGTTTCCTTATGTAGATGGACCTTTTACAACAACGAAAAAGTGTTTGGGTGAAAATAGAAAGGGAAGAACTTTTACAAGAACAAAAAGTATTTAGGTGAAATAGAAAAGGAAAATAAAAACATCAATTCATGTAGCTTATAATATCTAACGTATTAAAATATTATCTTATGAAGTATGCCAACACTATGATTTGTTTGTAAAATCAGCAACAATAACTAATTTTTTCACTGTGTGTGTTCAAATAATATTCTTCTTTTTAAAATAAAAATATAACTTTTAAAATTTTAATAATAAGTAGTTATAGTTTAAGTATAAAACGTGTGTCCTAGTTTAATGAAATTAAAATTTTAAATATTTTTTATTCAATCTTTTATATTTTAATATGTCTTATCAATGTTACCATTAATAAAAAATAAAAATAAAAAAGTTACTTTCAAATGGCTAACAAAAAAATAATAATATCACATGATACCCCAATGATGATAATAAAATAATATGAATAAAAATATGAATAACCGATTCATACAAAGAAGGTTAAAACTTAAAAGTAAGAATCATTTTTAAGGTATTTATTTTCTGCCAACACCTAACACTTTATTAAAGGTTTTTTTGGTAAAAACACTTTATTAAAGTTATTACTTAATAAAAAGCTATTACTTTTTATTAAGTAATTACAAACTTATAATTGTTCCAAATTCCTAAGTTGACCTCTATTTAATATTGGGTATGGCTTACATTCAGTACTTTTTTAATTGGAATCTCCTTTTATTTTAATGAGAAACTGTCATATCACCCACTAACTAAATAGAATGTTGAAATTAAAACTCACTACCACTTGTTATTATTATTTAAAACAAAAAGAAGTGTCCAGTTAAAAAAAGTATTGGAGGTAAGTCAAAACCCTCAATATTAAGGTTCCACTAGGCAAAAGTTGTGTACCACCACGATTGTGTTGATCAAGAGATAGGAAACAAAGAAATTTTCTTTTAAAAAAATTATTAAGATTGAAATTTTACAGATAAAAAAGCATAGGTATTACTTATTAAAACCAAACTAATTAAAACTTGACTTGTATAAGATTTTCATCATTGGTCAATACATCCATTTACTTGAATTCAATTGGGAAACTTAATATACATTTCTAAAACAATTGTAGCAAATTTTGTCTTAAAAAATAAATTTTCACCATGAAACAAATGAGCAATTATTTAGTACACCATCATATATCAGACTAAGATACCAATTAATTATTGGTGTAAGTGAGAATTGAACCACATATCTCTTATTAAAATCATTAGAGACTTTGTCAATTAACCCAACTAAAACCTACTAGTTCTCCAATTAAATGTAAATATATGATTGCATTAACTAACTAAGAATAAATAGTGTTATCCTTTTAAAGAAAAATTACAACCAATGCACTTTTTTTTTTTTTTAGAAGAGACAACCAATGCACTTGTGTTTGGATTTAATTGAAAACATAATGTATTGCTTTTAATTAACAATGCCTAGTGTGCTCTACCTAAATATGCATATAGTATATGGAACCCACATGTAGGATTTGTAGGTTGGAATTTTGTGGGTATAGGGGTTAGTGGCAAATTAATGGACGGTGGATGTAAGCTTTCGCACTAGAGGTTGGTACTTTTGGTTCCTGCACCCGAAGAGCACGGCATTACTGTTGGAGCAATAGAGTTATGTGAAAATGAACGAGAGAAAAGTTTTTGATTTTTTTTTTTTTTTTTTTTTTGCTTGATATACAGTATATTCTCAAGGCGGATAACCAAAGAATAATCATTGCTCACGCCGAGTGAATCCACAAAAAGGTAAAACGCTGGCCCTATAATTCCATACCGAGGTGTGGTAATAAGAAGTATTTATTACCATTCATAAGAAGTATTTATAAGCAAAAAAATAAAGAAGTAATTATACCATTCATCGGCACGTGCTGGACTGGAAGAAGCCATCACGACCTCTCTCTACTACGTACTTTCAGTTGATGTAACAGGCTCGTGCCTATCTCATCGTTCTATTGTCCTTCCCAAAGGGTAGAGACTCCCGCCAAAACGACACGTCACATTGTATTAAACGTCGGATGGATGGTTGACAGTAATACATATGTCATGCTAACATATTTGATTCACTTTTTAGGGTTACTTTAAACCGGTTGTGTAGAACTGCATATCAACCTCAGCCCATATTCTTTTTTTTTTTTTTGGTGAAAACCTCAGCCCATATTCGATCATTAGTGTCGGTCTCCAAGTGTAAAATTACCATCTTAGGGTTATATGAAATCCACTTTTATATGAAAGTAATGTGTGTAATACATCAGCCGTATAAAAATATTTTTACCAAAAAAAAATATATATATAAATAATAAAATTTATCTGGAATGTTACAACAACTTATCAAGTTTGGTGGGCTCCATTACCCTCGGAATTTAAAAAAAAAAATCCCACGCGCCATCAATACCAGTATGATCTAATACATGGGAATGCACTTTGAGAAACATTAGAGCGTGAAATAAACGCGTTGTTTTTGCATCTGGAATATCGTTGTAGAAACATGCTTATATGCAGTCCCTGATGATGTGTGTCGTAGAACGGTAGAATTGAAAAAAAATAAAATAAAAAATTCCATTTGACACGGCGCCGCTACAGGTTCTAAAGATTCGTAGAACATTCGTTTGGGAGATAATAATAAAATAAAAAATGTGAAACACCAAATTGTCATGTGTTTTCAGAATATTCTGTCGTTTTCATGAGTACCGGTTTGAGGAAAAATATGTAGATTGGTTTAATTTAATATCATTTCACTCCCTTTTCCTTCTTTCTTTCTTTTTATTCAAAAGAAGAAAAAACTTAGCTGCAATTTAATTTCGAGTTATTTTTTTTCAACTTATAATTATGTAACAGATGAAGAGATTATTTATGTGTAATTTTAATCACATAATTTTTCTATTTTAATAAAAAAAGCATAACTTTATAATGAGTTTATTAACCTGTTTTAATAATACATAGTCTAATAAATTATCACGTAATAGATTTGGGGAGACTTCTTTAAACTAGAGTGTAACTTAACTTTGTTAGAGTCTTTTTTGTGAAATCCAATTTTATACGGTAGTAATAAAAGTGTGGGCAGTATTATAGTATATATAATATTATTAATTCTAGGTATTTTTGGTTTAAGCTTTTAGATTAAGTAGTACATCAACATCATGTGTGTCCTTGAATAATGTTATGATTTAATATCTGCTGTTGGGATGAAATTAATATGGATGGAATACGAAAGGAGGTTTAAATCTATGGAATAAAGTAATATTAAAAATTTAACAAACTAAAATTGGATTGTAACTCTGTGCAACATGTTAAACTTCATGCGGGATAGAATTCAGTGGGTAGTATTATAGTATATATAATATTATTAATTCTACATATTTTTGGTTTAAGCTTTTAGATTAAGTAGTATATCAACATCATGTGTGTCCTTGAATAATGTTATGATTTAATATCTGCTGTTGGGATGAAATTAGTATGGATGGAATACGAAAGGATGTTTAAATCCATGGAGTAAAGTAATATTAAAAATTTAACAAACTAAAATTGGATTGTAACTCTGTGCAACATGTTAAACTTCATGCGGGATAGAATTCTTTTTTTTTTTTTTTTTTTTGAGAGAAGGATAGAATTCAATTGAACTCCAATATGGATGGTTTATTTTTTCTATTTTACCAAGTTTTTAACTTATTTAGGTTCAAGCTTCAATTTTAAACAAAAGTTAGGCTGGGAATAAAATAAACAAAAACTTGGGCCAAAAAATATATTAATCTCACCCCACCTATGTTAAGAGCTTTTTTGTTCAATTATAGTGTTTCTAATAGAGATATCTAATATTCAAATCCCCTATTTAATTGTAGCTATCGGATTATAAAAAATAAATAATAAAATTTCACCCACCTATTTGCAAAAATTGCAAGACAAGTCAAACCTAATGTCTAAGGAAAGTTCCTTCTTACAAAGTACTTTTCCTTTTGTATCTTATGTTTTGTATCTTATGCATTATTACCTCCCTGTTAATTAGTTTATACATGTGTATGCATGTGTGAGGAAAGTCCAAGGATCATACGTATGGGACCGGGCCTTCTGGCCCAAGTGGTACTCGGTTCTCTTAGTGACCGTCAACTCAGGGGTTCTAGCCCCTGCATAAAAAATTACCTAGCAACAACAAAAAAAAAAAACAAAGAAAGAATCATACATATGGAAATACGTTAGAGATGACATAGACTAGACTTGGAATTTAACCGAAGTCTAGTTCATGACTATAACGTTCATAAAAAAATTTGTATAAATTTAGATTGGTGTTGTGGGTTTTAGTTATCTCATCTAGTTAAGTTTTTTGTCGTCGAATAAAAAAATTTGGAGTTCGAATATTTACTTTCATCAAAAACTGATTAGTATCTTGGCTTGATAATAAATATCAATCATCATAGAGTAGACGTTATAAGTTAAAATTTTATCATATCTAAATCAAAAATAAAAATTTAGATTGGAGATGTCTAGTAAATTCATGTCAATCTATTTCTAACCATGTAGATAGATATTAGTGTAAACATTTCTTTAATGGCACTGAAAGGCTTTTATGGTGAAGGTTGGACATGATGAATGTTGGCTAAAGATGATTCTATAGAGAATGTTATCATTGTCAATGCTAGTTTTAGAACTTGAAGTTAACGGTTCAGAAGAAATGGAGAAGGAAGAAATGACTCATTCTTACCAATTAAAACATAATGAGACCTTTCTCAAAAAAAAAAAAAAAAACAACATAATGAGACAAAATTCATTATAAAAACTTTAGGCAATCTCTCAACCTAAATGTCCTTATCTATTCATTTGATGCTTTCAATTTTCCAGATTTAGAACTCATTTGTGTCCCATCTAAGATATGATTATTGAAATAAATAGGGAGTGTTAGAAACTTAGTATGTGTATCAGAAAGGAAATCAGTATGTCCACAAAAAAAGAGAATACAACTGAAGTCATGTCAAAATCTATCTTGGGGCTTTTCTTTAGGGTATTGGTTTATGAACTATTTTAAAAAATATTTTATTGGGAGAATGATAAAATAAGAGTAATGCTACAAGCACAAACATTTTTACAAAATGTTGATGTAACAAACCTCTTATCGGTTTTCATCTAAACCTACCATTAATATCACTTTTTCATTTACTAATAATCACTCACCACATTAGTACTTTGTAAATTTTTTTATAAAATAGTTTGTAACTGTTGGGTTAAGATTGTTTGACCCTGTTTAATTAATTCAATTACCCAAGATGATTAATTAGGTCAAATTACATGCAAATTGTGGAGACACCAACAAATCACCAAATAAACTAAAGGCAGCGGAAATTAAATTAACACAGTGATTTGTTGACAAATGGAAAAAACCTCTCATAAAGCAAAAACCTCACTATGTGAATTTAAGGTCACCACTCCTAAGAATCCACTAATCAATAATTAAGCTGTTACAAGTATAAGGAATCTTATTACTACCATGGCCTATACTAAAATACTAATCTACAATTGAACCTTTACTCCAATACCCAATTGGACTTAATCTTATAGTAGTCTTTTTTCTTTTATTGCACAAATCTCCAATTTGTGACTAACTCATTTGCACAAATCCTAGTACGTGACCAACTCCAACAACTTGAATGATTGTTGTTGGTTACAAAGTTCTTCACTTCATAAACAATGAAAATCAGGAAGCACTTGATTACAAAACCCTATGGTATCCATGTATGACGGCTTCTAAAATATGTCTTATATATGACTAGAGTTATGAGAAAAGAAACTCTAATCAAATAATACAGCCTTGGCCAAATTTCAAATCTAAAAATTCTGAAATCGTAATTCTTGATAGATTGAGCTTGTGTCGAGCTTCTTCATTTAACCTCTATAGCAGTATCTGTCAAGTTTTTGTCGAGACTTAATGAAACAGCTTTTCTTCACTTATGTTTTGGATCAATCTTCATGACTTTAAAGATACCACTTGATATGTTTGAGCAACATACTTCTTGATACATTAAGCCCAATTTAGACCTATCCAATTACAAGTAAAATGCGTTTTGTTAAAAGATTAGTCAATTACATAGAAAATATTACCCTAACAGTAACTCTAGCATTATTCATAAAACAATAAATTTTATTAACAACTTTTAATATTTCCCATAAAAGTGGTGTCAAAACTTTCTTATTATGGTTTCTTAACAGTTGGCTTAAGATACCACCGCACACCTTTAGTGCACAAGTATAAGTACTTGTGGGGTAGGGAACAAGGGTCAGGATTTAAGACTTCAAAAAAAAACTTCACACACATATATACTTAGATTATATTAGAGTACAATTTCTATCTTATATAAAACAAAAACAAAAAACAAAAAAAAAAAAAGCAAAAACAAATACAAATACAAAAAAACCAAAAAAAAAAAAAAAACAAAAACAATTTGCCTAAGATTTTCAAATTTTAATATAAAAAATTAAACTTTAAAAGCAATGTTGAATATTCTATGTCATTGGACATCCAAACAGTCTTAGACATTTTAAATAAGTTTTCAAATTTGGGAGAGATTTTCTGTATATTTTTTATGTACTAAATTACAAATTACAATCTGTTATATTTAAGAGCTTTCAAAAAATTTGTAAACTCATATCTCTAACTCAATATATTGCACAAATAGGGTGTTTACCTCACCACCATCCTTAATTAATAAGTATGATAAAAGTAAAAAAAAAAAAAAAATTGTGGAGAAATGAACACCATTGGAAAAAATACAAAAAAGAAAAACCCATTTGAGTGTTTGACAGCACCCTTTGACAAATGCTAAAATGTAAATGTTGGGGAAAATAAAACCTCTTGGGAAAACAAAAAAGACAGTGCACTGGTGGTGAAACCGAAGCCAAAGAAGAAGAAAAAGAATAAAAGAAGAGAATTTCATCGATTCAAACAGCAGACCAGTCCAGCACAAGAATTAACTGAGAAGAAAAAGAAAGGGCCGAGCAAAAATCTGAAAAAGAACTCAAACTATTCCACAATTTTTGGCCATGAATTATAAGTGGTTGTTTATCATTTATAGGTAGACCACTAGAACTATCATTTTTTCTTCATCACTCACATTCTACCATATCACAACTATAACAAAAAAGTTGTATAATAGTTTGTGATACTAAATTTTTTAGCAAAAATTTTGTTCAAGTAATGCTACAACACAACAATTTTAATACTATTTTTAAAAAAAATAATTGAGTTGGCTATTTTTTATTAGTTCTTTTCCAGGACTAACATTAACGTCACAATTTTATTTACCATTAACAACTTGATATCTCAATAGTTGTGAATTTTTTTTAATGAAATTTTTTGTGTCTCTAGACTTATTGACTTTGTTCAGGTTGGAATTGATTTTTTTGGCTGAAAAAAATCCAATATTTAAATCAAAATAATTGAACCTTCGCAGATATATACTTATTTTTGTTCCTCTTATTAAAGGAAAACGCGTAGGTTAGATTCCAAATGTCATGTTCATTAGGCAATTATGTTATAAAAAATCATTAAATCAACAATAAGGTAGATGATACCATGATAATGCATAGTCTATAATTTCATTTGTCTCCTTGAATATCTGAAGATTTAAGAATAATAAACTATAATAGGGCAATTTTTTTTTTTAATGGGACCCTCGTCTCAATATTGATAAGTCAACGTACACATTTTGGAATACGATAATATATTTTCATAGCAATTTGAACTTTTCGATTAATTAAGGTGGTAATGTTCAAGAGAGAACAATAGAAAAGTTAAATTAATTCTTTGTACGTAATAATAATAATAATAATAATAATAATAATAATAATAATAATAATAATAATAATAATTTGTGCTTTTGAAACATCTTCCTCTGTCCTCTCTCTCTCTCTAGAGAGAGAGGACAGAGAGAGAGTAATCACTCAAGTCCAAATAGTTGGGTATTTTGAACCCTAAATTCCTAAGAAATGGGAAGAGTGGAGAAAATCATTTCCCTATTCACTCAAGTTTCTCACCTAACTTTCTTTGGGCATAAAGTTTTTTTTTTTTTTTTTTACTCTCCTTGTTTGATGTCTTTGGACATAAAGTTTGAGAGAGTATGAAAATATGTTGTTTAGACTCCTATGCATGGCTTACTGTCAATTTTATTAATTTGCAATAAAAAGTCCAAGTAGTTAATTTGCCGACTATAGTGCTACATGGATTAAACAATCAATCATCAATCACAAGACCAAGCACACATAAGAGACAAGGAATTGATCTAGGTAGTCAAATCCACTATAAAGAAAATGTGATATAAGGAATTCCAATACATGTAATAGACATTGTATCTAATCTAAGTTGTTCGTCCTTGCTGCAGCTGTTGATTGACCCGTCTTCACAATAATCTAACACCATAAGTCAATTCCCAACTATAAAACCAATCTCTTGATTACTCCAAGACAACTTGAAGATTTTTATTGTTGAAAAACCCTTCAAACTCCTTATATATTTTTATTTGATGTGAATTTTGAAAATTTAATTATTAAATTGTATGTTCTTTATATTTTTAATACGCATGTAAAATTTTATTTAAATAGAATGTTATTTAACATTGATCTCTCTCTCTAAAGAGAGAGTAAGTGAGGATTGGGGGACTGGGGAGGTATTTTGAACCTTAAATCCCTGAGAAATGAAAGGATAGAGATAATCATTTCGCTACTACACCCAACTTTCTAACCTAACTTTCTCTGGGCATACAGTTTTTTTTTTTTTTTTTCTTTGTCTGATGCCTAGCTTTGGCCGTAAAGTTTGAGAAAGCATGAAAATACGTTGTTTAGACTCCTATGCATGGGCATACTACAAATTTTAAATTTGCAATAAAAAGTCCAAATAATTAATTTACCGATTATAGTACTACATGGATAAAACATTAAATCATCAATCACACATAACAGGCGAGGAATTTATCACAAAGTGAAAACCCAATCATGAAAAATACTTTAGAGCCTAACCTAGGTTGTCAAATCCACTATAAAGAAATGCGATATAATTAAGCTAACTTACAAGAATTCCAATACATGTAATAGACATTGTATCTGATTTGTTCGTTCTTGCTGCAACTGTTGATTGAGCTAGCCCACGTCTTCACAAAAAAAAAAAAAAAAAAAAAAAAAACAACAACACTGCCACTCAATTGCCAACTGTAAAACCAATCTCTTGATTATTCCAAGATTATTTGAAGATTTTTATTGTAAAGAAACTCTTCAAACTCCTCATATATATTTTTATTGTATATGAATTTTGAAAATCTAACTGTTAAATTGCACGTTCTTTATATTCTTAACACAAATATAATATTTTGCTCAAATCAGATATTATTTACTATTTAATTAATAAATTTATTTTTTATGCATGTATTAGACCTTAAAAACTTGAAATTTAAACATTTGTTTGATGACATAGCTATTGAACTTTGACTTTTTTAAAATTTTGCAAGTTTGGAGAATATAATAAGAACATATAATCTAATGGCTAGATTTTCAAAATTTACATTTAATAATAAGATATAAAGGATGAGTTAGAAGAGAAACCTTTCTATAGTTCAATTAGAGAGCGAGGGTGAAAGACTAGATGGCTCTTGGAAGGTTTTCTCTTGTGAAACGTGTGTAATCTCTTTCTCTTCTAGATTATTAGGGTTTTATTTTCGTTCTTATAGGGTGAACAAATCAAGGGATGGGCGGCCATAAAGTTCCGTGAAAAACAAATTTGGTTACCTCACTTAAAAGTTCACTCGATTGAAAGAGAGGCAAGCATCAGGCCAAAGTTTCTATTGCTACCGATTTTTAAACTTGCTGATTTCACTCAAGAATAAGTTAGTGTTGGCTAATTTTTCTATTGCTACCGATTTTTAAACTTGCTGATTTTTAAACTTGCTGGCTCGATCGAAATTCTCTAGACTTGCATATTGAACAATTTTTTTTATTAGACTTGATCCTTAATTACACCAAACAAATACAAATGTCATTGAAAATGAATAAATCGAAACTGTCGTTACAAACGAAATTTTGTCATTTAAATTAGCCAACACTAACTTATTCTTGACTGAGTATATGTTTGGATAGTGCTGAAAATCACTTTTTGGCTGCATTCTACGTTTTTCAGTGGGTCTCATACACTGTCCACGGAACTCGCAAGTATTTTATTTTAGCAAAAACATCTTCAAAACTGGATCCCACGGCACTATTCACACATTTAAAAATTATTTTGCTACAGTATTTTCACTTTTCAGTTTTCAGTAATAAGCGGTATCCAAACACACTAGGTAAACAATAAAACTTAAGGCAACAGACCTCTCCATTAAAAAATCTACATAGATTATGTTGTCTAAAAAAGGAAAAGGACATAGATTATCAAACCATAAAGACACTCTTATCTTTTCCTCCCTGTTGGGTAGCATAAGAAAGAAATAAAAGAGAGGATGACCCGGCTCCATTTTGGAAAAAGAGAAAAAGATAATGCAATAGATGATATACTATACGATAATAGAATGCAATTTTTTTTTTTTTTTTTTTTTCTGTTTTCTCAATTGAGCAATGAGATTTGAAACCTTTATTCAAAATTTAATATTTTCTGAGTATTGGAAAATAAATTTATTTAAAACATGTTAATTACCTCGATAATAGGTCATTGGATCATTTCTCTCTCTCTCAAAAAAAAAAAAAAAAAGGTCATCATTGGATCACAGTATTCTCACCCACTCTTCTCTATTTTAAAATTGTTTTTAAAAAAAGGAAAAGAAAAAAAACTACATATATTGACAATAATGGTTTGAATGTTGAATAGTTAAATATGAGGGAATTATTTAATCAAGTTGGACCTTGAAAATTAAGTTAACTTTTGAATATGAAATCGGCACATTTCAATATAAGAATAGTTAGACCACTTGTTGCTAATAAGTTAATTTATGATCAGCTTATTAGTTTTATTTATAGGAAGTGATGTTGGCAATCTAAAATATGATATGCTTTGGATATCTATGTCAATATTTTAATTAGAATATATAATGCATCCATTAGTCATTTAGCAAACACAACAGTAGTAGTAGTAGGATTTTTGTTTTTTCCCCTTCCATTGAAGATAATCATGTTCCTATAGGAATGAATAATTTGACAAACCCCAATAGTCATGTTGGCAAAAAAAAAAAAAAAACCCAAATTTAGCAAAATATAGTTGGAGAAAGTATATGAAAGACAAATTCCCTTCTATTTCTTCTTAAGCACAAAGCTCTGTGAAATTTTGAATGTAAGATAGGAGTTTATAAAAGAATGGAATTGAAAGAACATAAAATAATTGAATTAAATGAAACGAATTAAATATTCTCTTCTTTTGTGTGGATGTTGAAAGGAAATGAATAAAATGAAAACTAACATTGTTTAGGAGTTGAATGAAAAAGAATGGAGAGAATTTATTTTATAACAATAATAAAATTATACACTTTCTTTAATTAAAATCAGGGCTGTAGACCTTTAAGAAGAAGAGGGTTTTAGTGGAACTTTAGTAATATTTAATTAAAACATATTTCATTCCCAAATTTGGAAGGATTCAAAAATGAGCTTACGAGGGTAAGTAATGAAACCCTCATATTAATCTCCTAAACAAGGGCATAAAAAGGAGGAAATGGTTGTTTAGTCTTTATTTTTGAACTACGTAGCCAAACAAACTTCTTGAGAAGACTGTTTGACTACGTTATTAATAAAGTAAAGCTAAACAACCGTTTTCCCCCATAAAAAATAATATTCTTTAAAAATTCTTCTATTTTCATTCCATTCCATTCCTCTCTATTTTCCTCAACCAAACTAGTAGCTTCTTTGTGATATTATTTAATGGTATAGATCTATTAAACATTCATGAAAATAAACAGTGAATTGCTAATGTGATGGCAAGCATTTATATTTAGAACGCACATCAAATAAAATACTGCAACATGGTTTTCTTTTATGCTAAAAAAACTCCAAAGTGATAAAAGGGCGTGTTTGGATAAGTTGTTTCAAAATGTGTGTTTTTTAAAAACTAGCATCTTGAGAACACCATTTTAAAAACTACAGATAAGCGTTTGGTATAAATGTGAAAATATGCATTTTCTATTTTTAAAGTCACATTAAGCATTTGGATAAGCTATTTTAAAAATTGTTGTTTTGGGTTTAAACTCCAAAAAATGACTTAACTAAAGTGTTACTTAATTAACGATTTACATATAAAACAATTATACAATAGTTAAGTGTTAATTTCATAGAGAAATTACAAGGGATTTTGTGCATTAAAAAAAAAAAAAACCCTTCAAACTTGGACACACGGTAATGCACTTGACCTTATATGATACATGTAAGTGTCTATAATCTATGATACATTCACATCATATTAAGGCTAGTGTACCTAAGTACTAGACTAAACTTTACCCTTCCAAACCCTGCATTAATTCACTGCCTTAAATATATACATCATTCTCTCTTATAGTGTGATCCCCTCAAAATATTTACAACTATTGAAGTGATAATTGATAAATTGTCAATAACAGATAAAATAAAATAACTTAATATCTATAATAAACTCAAATTAGAACGGTTAAAAACTTGTTACACGCGGGGGTAGGATTACTGATACTGCATTCCTTCCAGATTACTAGGAAAGCCGGAAAAGTAGGAAAGTACACAAAGAGAGAGATATTTATAAGGGCTACAGAGAGCAAGTTAAGTTCCACTAGATTAGAGAGTAGACAACCCATCAGTATTAGTAGGGCCCTCCAAGTAAATAGACAAACTTACATGATTAAACTGACAACTAAAGGCCTTCCCCAGATAATTATTGGGAGTAAATAATAATCTTGTACCACTATTTCATTATTTATATCATGATCATGTCAAAAGCAAAATAATTGAAAATAATAATATAAAAAAGTTAAAATGTTTTTTCACTATTTGTTCTCATTTTCTTTGCTCAGCAACAACAGGAACGATCTGTCAATGTCATAAACGTGTGTACATAAGAATTACAATCGAAACCAACTTCCAACTTCTTCTCACGCTCTCTTTCTAGCCAGAGATTACTTGAATGTCTTTGTGTCTATCTCTTTGTAAGAGAAACTTCTGCATCCTTAGTAAGTAAACACTAAACAAACAGCCAAAAGGAGCCGACAGTACTCTGTTTTTTTCTGTTCTGTTACAGAGCATTTGTATTAGCTGAGGAAACCGACTTGGTTTTGTTCATCTCTGTGTTTTGGTAAAAGGGTTGTGTGCGTGAGATTTTTGGTGGGCTTTGTGATCCTGTGGCTGAGACTGAGTCTCTTCTTAAGTTGACCCCACCTGGGAATTCCAGTGCAATAAATACTGAGTTCTTTGTCAGTTTTCTCTTTGGTGTTGTTTCATTCTGAGGTGTGCCTGAGCTGTTCTATCTCATTTGGCTCTCTGAGTTTTATTCTTTTTTTTTTTTTTTTTTTTGGGGGGGGTATGTATTAGCTTTCTTCTCTACATTGAATTGAAGTATAAAGTATATTCTTTTTAGTTCTTTTTAAGCTCGTCTTAGTGGGCTTTAGTTAAAGATCCACTTTTTGGTTCTGGTGCTTTAACTGTTTTTCCTTTTATGTGTTTTGCATGTAAGTTGTGCTTAAGTTGTTCTATTCTCAATTGGATTTCTGGATTTTTCTTGGGTTTGTGTTCATTTCTGGTATATGTCAGCTTTCATGACATTAAAATTGAATTGAAGTATCAAGCTTAGTCTTTTTTGATTATTTTCAGCTTGTCTTTGCTGTCAATTTCTGAGGGTCAATCTGGGTCTTCCAGAATTGATGTCATTTTTTAATAATAGGTTTTGTATTGTCTTTTGTTGGTTCAGAGTTACATAGTTCTAAATTGGATAATTAGTTTAATTTTCAGTTTTGGTTGTTTTTCAGATTATTTTGATGGGTCCAATTCTTACTTGGATTGAGCATAGATTTTAAGTGAAGATAAAGTTGAGATTTTGGGTCTCAGTCATTTCCTGCTATTGCTGATTGGTTTGGTTTGAGGATTTTGGGTCTGTTCTGGTTTGAGAATACCTGGAAAGAGCAGCAGAATCATTTGAACTAAGTTTCAATGGATTCAAGAGTGGAGATTGATGGAGATACTGAAAACGACAAAGGTAGTATGTGGGTGTTGGATCAAAAGCTTGATCAGCCTATGGATGAAGAGGCAGGAAGGCTTAAAAATATGTACAGAGAAAAGGTACATGCAACTTTGTCTTGAAGATTTTCTCTCAAATAGTTACTTGTAACTTGTTAAAGTAGGATGGCAACTACTACTTGTCAATGGCAGTATGTCTTGCTGGTGTGAAATGTTTAAATGTCAATTCATCAATCCAACTTAGATTTTAATTGAAAAGACCTTGGATTTATTGAATATTTATGCTCCAGTTGATTATGATCTTTGTCTTAAGATGCCAGAAAAAAAATACATAGAATTAGTGTATAGATATTATTGCTGAAGTTAGGCTTGCACGACTAGTGCCTATTAATTTGGTAAACTAAATAAATAGGGTGACTGTTAATTAGGCTTTCGGTTGTAAAGACTCTCATTGTAGTATGCTATAAATAATATTCACTTAAAGTAGGGGTGACCCCAATTGATGAAAAGATGAGGACCAGTTGCTTGACATGGTTTGGTCATGTTAAGAGGAGAACGATTAATGCACCAAATAGAAAGAGTAAGTTTTTTTTTTTTTTTGAGAATAAATAGAAAGAGTAAGTTGATTCAAGTTGGTGGAATGTAAAAGGTTAGAGGAAGACCAATAATAACATTAGTTAAAAAAAAAAAAAAAAAAAAAAAAAAAAACACACCAATTAGGGAAGTAACAGAGTTTATGATTTCAGATGAATAGAATGGTCAAAAAGAATACATATGATTGAGCCTAACAAATTTGTTGAGAATCCATAGCCAACCCCAAAATTAGGACCAATTACCAAGTACGGTCTGGAGTAAGTTAATTGAATTGGTGGATATTTTAGTTGTCAGTATTTGATATTCATTTCATTTTCTGATATTGTTTTTGATGCATTCAGAAATTCTCTGCACTATTGCTCCTGCGGCTTGCATTCCAGAGTCTTGGAGTGGTTTATGGAGACTTGGGCACTTCTCCGTTGTATGTTTTCTACAATACATTTCCAAGCGGAAAAGTTGATGATCCTGAAGATGTGGTTGGAGCCCTTTCCTTAATTATATACTCACTTACTCTTATTCCACTCCTCAAGTATGTTTTCGTTGTGTGTAGAGCAAATGACAATGGTCAAGGTAATCTAGTCTCACCATATCTATTTTCTTCATTGAATTTTTTATTAGGCATTTGTTAATAGGATAAAAAGAATGATTAGTACTACAATTTGACCATGTTCTGGATGGTTATCTACCATTGCGTCTAATCCAATAGTAGATATGATGGATAGTGTTATGCCCCTATTTCATTTGTTTTGTAAGCGACACATCAATGGAAAGAATATTTATGACGATGACTGTTTCTTGTTTCCTTTGGGACTGGTGACAAGTTTTATTTAGTCACTCCATGCCCCATATTACTTAAATTGGGAAGATATCTATGTTTAAGATGTTATGTTTAACATGCATAATGTATGCTGGCATATATGCAGGAACTGTGCATGGCAGGCACAAAAATTTTTTATTTCATTTCTTAGTTAAGAATTAGCTTTTTATCTTCTTATGGCCACTTTAAAATGTTAAAGAAATCTTCTGTCTTTAAGGGCTTCAATAATGTAAACTGAATTTCTGGCTGACAAGAATTTAGTGACATCCTTTGCTGTGCGAAATAAATAGATATTGCAAGTGTTGATATTGGAGAAAAAATATAAAAATATACTTTTATTAAATAGAGTGCTATACCAATGATGCTGCTTTATGTCTAACTTTGTAACTTATTTATTACTTATTCTCTTTTTTGCGTTTTCTTACTACCTTTACACTAAGTTGAACTGACTGTACTATGTTTCTTTAAGTTTATTTCTTTCTCTAAAACACCGAATAAATTCCTGTTTTGTGATGGGAGCTCTGTAAGAAAATCAAACTGATTATTTGATGGAACATTTGTAGATGTAATTTGAGTGGAATATGAAATGTGTTTTAACACTTGTATCCTGTTTTGTTTGAAAATATTGAACAGGAATTTTTTTATAGAATCCTTTACTTTGCTTTCATTGATTTTAACTGCATGCTACCTGTAGTTGTCTGTTGCAACATGGTATTGTTCACATTTTTCATGCTGATTAGGTATAAGTTTTCTAAACATATCCGTTTTGTGGTGAAGGTGGAACATTTGCTCTTTATTCATTGCTTTGTCGACATGCAAAAATAAAAACTATACCTAACCAACACCGAACTGATGAGGAGCTAACAACATATGTTCGTTCTACTTTCCATGAACGATCATTTGCTGCAAAAACTAAGAGGTGGTTGGAGAGATATGCATTGAGGAAGAATGCACTTCTTATTCTTGTCCTTGTTGGCACTTGCATGGTGATTGGGGATGGGATTCTAACTCCAGCTATTTCAGGTATACCTTCCTTCAGGCTGGAATTATCAACGTATTTGTGTTTTAGTCTGTTTGTCTCCAGGTGAAAGTTTTACAAATTACTAGCACATGCATGTTGAAACAAACCATTGAATGAGATATGCAAGTGGTGACTGAAATAATGCACGTGACTATCTTGATTATCACTCAACTCCAGGAAGAAATCAATGGTCCTCATTGTTTCATGGGACTATCACACTATATCATGAGCATAATTAAGGACAGACCTAAGATTTCAAGTTAGGGAGGGCTGGAGTAAAAGCAAAAAAAAAAAAAAAAAAACCTCCAAATTAGCATTCATATAGTATTAACAAGCTATCAACCAAGAAAAATACAAAAAATCATTGTTTCTTAATACATTAAGATGCATTTGTCTACCAACAAAGACAAAAGACAAAACAACGTTGGTCTTTATTTTGTTAATTTTTTTGTTATATTTTTTTAATAAAATTTTTTATGTTTTGGGCTGAGGATTTACATGGGTTTGGGCTGGATTGGGTTGGGTTGGACTGATGATTTTGGAGGGGGGGTCCAAGCCCCTTTGGGCCCCCCTCTTGGGTCCGTCCTGCAGCATAATGTTTTTTCCAACAATAAAACTCAAACCATGGACTTTGTTTTTACTTTGGTTATTGTGGTAATTATATAGAATAAAAATGATAAATAAGGTTGAACGCAGTTGATTAAATTGTAATTTATGCATGATGTAACAAGTGAGGCTGCATGTGGATCCCAAATTCACAATAGTCCAACTGTAATAAAATATACAACATTCCTGTTATATATGATTATTTTGACTTTAGATAATGCTAGAGGTGGCAATTTTATGTATGATGCATTATATCAACTCTGTTCAAGTCGGAAGAGCTAGTTTGACACCTCACTGCTGATTGGAAATTCTCTTTATGGGGTTATTCAAGTGATTTAGCATTTGCTAATCCCTGCTCTTAGTTCTTTCCTTATGTTTTGCTCACATTGAGCACATTTCAGTAACTTATACTAGATATCTAAAGGCCATATTTTGGAAAATTTCACTGTAATTATATTGCTAATAGTCTCATTCTTATTTGCTTGAGTATTTTCTTTCTTGAAAGTCATTTAAGATGCTTAACGATACTATATCTTTACAGTTTTATCAGCTGTTGGCGGAATCCAGGTAGAACACCCCCATATGAGCAATGGTATTATGTCACTCCTGCAACTAAACATTATCCTGCATTTCTCTGAAAATATATTTTATTTTATATATAAAAAATTCTAAGTCTTTAACAGTCACTTTTTTTTATTTGGTACAGAAGTGGTTGTGATCATTGCTGTTATAATATTAGTAGGATTGTTTAGCATGCAACACTACGGTACAGATAGAGTTGGTTGGCTCTTTGCACCTATTGTTCTGCTTTGGTTTCTCTTAATTGGAGGTATCGGCATATTCAACATATGGAAATATGAAAGTAGTGTTCTGAAAGCTTTTTCACCTGTGCATATCTTCCGGTATTTTAAAAGGAGAGGAAAAGATGGTTGGACCTCCCTTGGAGGTATTTTGCTTAGTATAACAGGTGAACTTTCTATTATTTAAATTAATTCGCCTTTTGTATTTAATCCATTTAAGGTTTTTTGTACAAACACACACACATGTTGACTTTGGATGCTGAGGCTGCATAAGGATTGTTACAGGTACAGAGGCACTTTTTGCAGACTTATCCCATTTTCCCGTTTCTGCCATCCAACTTGCTTTCACCGTAGTTGTCTTTCCTTGCCTTCTTTTAGCCTATGCGGGACAAGCTGCCTTCATTATGAATAATCAAACGAATGTTGTTGATGCCTTTTATCGTTCTATTCCAGGTTTGTTCTAATCTTTATTCTGTACTGAAAGTATACCTCTGTGATGCAAGAAACAGCACTTGAATAAGTGTTAAAGGGAAAACAATCAAAATTATTTTTTAAACAATTCTTGGAATGGTTAATTTAAAATTTGGCCAGTGGCTCTTCTTTCCTGTGGTGACTAATTCATGATATAGTTAGGCTATATGCATGTCAAACTAAATATAACTTTTTATCTGGAGGTAAATAATTTTGCCTACTTATTGTGTCAATTTCTTTGAATCTTGAACATAACCTAAGAAAAAGGCTTGATGTTATCACATCATTGAAAGAATCTCTCTCTCTCTCTCTCTCTCTCTCTCTCTCTCCCCCTCTTTCTTTCTTCATTTTATAAGAGAGAGTGGGGAGGGTATTTTGAACCTAAGAGTCTCTTGAGCCCCTTGTGCAACTTGAGCTTAGTGCCAGTTGCTAACTCTAAGAATGCATATAATTACAGATGCAAAACTTTATTTTTCACAGTTGACCTGTTTCAGTTTCACATTTACAGGCTATTAGTTAAAATTAAATTCATGGAAAATATTGAATTTCAAGTCCCTGATTAATGTCATTTTTCTTTTATTTTGTCAAAATTCATTGTGTCAATAAAGCAGTCTTTGTAGGACCAAGCTTATCAAAACCAGTACTCAACACATTAGTATGCCCATTGGAATGGATGTTAAAGTACCAGAGCAATTTGGTGTGCTGTTTTGGTTTTGACAGCATAAAGAAAGTATACCTACCAAAATATTTATATTTCTACATAAAAAGAATTAAATAGAAGAAAAAAGTTGACTCTCAACTTGAAAGTTATGTAGTGTGTAAAGCAAGCAATGGGGAAACTGTTACTACTTTCAGTTTAGTGAGAAGAGAGAGGAAAATAAAGAAGCTGTAGTCGCGTAAACCAACACATTTTTGGTTTGACCCTAAACCGAAACAGAAAACTAACCCAAAAAATAATTGGCTAGTATGGTCAGACATAGGAGCAAAATGGAATTAGGGGAATTATCATATTGGTTTCACCCTAAAGTAATATTTTCATTGTAATAGGATTTTGTTATACATCTAAAATGATGTAAAAAACTCCTAAATGTATAAAATAACTGAAGTGACAAATCATCTTCTCTCTGAATTTGTAAAAGAAATAATCATGATAAAGTTGTAAGCATATATACGTTGTTAGAAGGAAGGAAGCCTATTTGCATGAAAGGAAGTTTTTAGGAATTCTTCCAAAAATAAAGGAATAAAATATTTTAGGAGCTCAAAGCTTGTTATGTTCCTTAGATGTCTGAAACTTCAAATTAGAGAAGGAAAAGTTATTGGTCAAGATTTGATTGCATAGCATCTTTTTATACATGTGCATGTGTAGTCCATTGAATTTAATTGTTTTATTTAGACCATCCTAAGATGATCAGGAAGAGATTTGCCATCAATTTCCTCCAAGGAAATAAGCCATGCACATCAAGAATGTACTTCTTTATACATGATCTAGAATGAAATAAATAAATAAATCCTAGTATTTGTGATCTTGAAATTTGTAAAAAAAAAGGAGTAACTTGGGACTTCAGAGTGAGAAAGTGGTGCATGTTCAAAACATATTTTGTATTTCTAGGATCAATAGAATAATTTTGGAATTTGAAAAGTAGAATGGGACATTCATTGAGTGAACAAATTGTTATGGGACAAATTTTGGTCTATGTTATTAACAAACATTTCACTAAATAAATTGCATAAAATGCAAGGGAAAATCACAAGATGATGATGTTTCCAAGTTTGAATTTCAGAAGGTATGTGATTAAACCAAATATTGGATAGGGTTGTACTTCAGAATAAAATCCTCAAAATTTGTCCACCTAATTAGTAGTTTACACAAACTGTTCAATGTTTTTATCCTCAGCTGTTTGACTGTGTTGAATCTCTTGAAAAATGTCACCCCATCTTTGGCTTAATTAAGTGAATAAAAATTTCTTCTACATCTTTGTCAGTTAGATCAAATTTTAGCTACTAAAAATGTGGATGTGGTGTGTTCATATTAACTGCAAAAAAGTTTTAAGATCCTAAAGGAGCTTAGGGCAGTGCTCTTCTCATGGTAGCCTTGTCTTCTCAGGTGTTTGAATGACATGGATTAATTGTTTAATGTGACAACTGTTTCTTAAACATTTCTATGATATGGATTTATTTTTTAGTACAGAGAGGGTTTCTCGTAGATACTAATTTAATTTTATTCTGCAGAAAACATATATTGGCCAGTATTTCTTGTTGCAACTGCAGCAGCTATAGTTGCAAGTCAGGCAACTATATCGGCAACATTTTCAATAATTAAGCAGGCTCTTGCACTTGGCTGTTTTCCAAGAGTCAAGGTTGTACATACATCAAAAAAGTTCCTTGGCCAGATATATGTTCCAGATATTAATTGGATCCTTATGATTCTTTGCATTGCTGTGACTGCTGGCTTCAAAAATCAAAGCCAAATTGGAAATGCTTATGGTAAGCTAATCTTTAGCATGATGTTCTGAATTTATTTGATCCATCTTCTTTCATTCTGCTTTATTGTCTGCCAGGAAATATCACAATGCAGTATTAGCATTAATATATATATATACCAAGGTTTTACATAAATAATCCTACCTGAACATAGAAGTTAATTTATATATGCGTAGATATGCATGTTAAGGACACAATAGGGTATACAAATTTCTTTCTTCCTTCCTGTAATATTGTTTATGACCTCCAGAATCAGGGCTGCTAGTGAACCCTGACAGACCATAAGCTATGTCATTCCACCTCAAAATCAACTGGTGATGAGAAAGACACACTCAAATATTTATGGCATTCGACATCACACCCCGCGGGCCTGTTTTTAGAGTGGTTGTAGAGAGTCGAATTGTGGTCTCTCCCAACAATCCTTTCCTCACAATTACACTCCCACGACCCAAACCCATAACCTTGGCTCTAATACCATTTGTCAGACCGTGAGCTGTGTCATTCTAGCTCAAAACTAATTGGTGATGAGGAAGACACTCAAATCTTTTACAGCATTTGACATCACGCCCCATAGGCCTATTTTTAGAATGGTAGTAGGGAGTTGAATTGTGATCAAGTAACAAACCCCACACCAAATAGCTGTGGATAAGCTGCACAATTCCAAGTTTTTAATTATTGGTTCCACTTTAATTTTAAAACTTTCCCTCTTTTTTAAGCTGTAAAGATTTATTCAAACTTTTGGTTATAACTTGCGAGAGAGTTTTGCAACTGTTGCTTGCCTGATTGACCTTGGGAATTTTCCAAGCTGCCATACTGTATATATGTAGAGAAATGGTGCTAACTAAGTCCAACGAGGATAAAAAGCATTAACAAAGAGACGGAAAATGGAAGAGCAAGAAAAAAGAGCGATTTTGTGTCTATGAGTCTATACTGGTCAACATAAGGCTGTAGTTAAACGGATGATTTTGTAAGACAAAACATTATATCACTATTATTATGCTCATATAATTTACGATTTAATCAAGAATTATATTTAAACTAAAAAAAATCAATAATATGATTAAAATTGAATAATAAAATAAATAGTAAAAATAAAAGAACCAAAAATTTTAAGTTTAATGACGAATGCATAATGGATTATTCTTGAAATTCCTTTTAAATTTCTTGAATTTTTTTATAATTGAGTTTATAATATCAAGTCATATTTTAATTATGTTACCACCACGCACCCTTGGTGCGGCGGTCATTCCACAAGTATAAGTGCTTGTAGAGTGTGGGGGGTAAGGGCCGGGGTTCAAGTCTCCAGGAAGGAGCTTCACACACATATACACTTAAATTAGGCTAGAGTAGAAATTCTATCTTGTATAAAAAAAAATATGTAAAAATATCTAGTTCTTGTCATCCTTAATGGTATTCAAAGTTTCAAATACTTCGCCCAGTCAAGATAAACACATGGGATAATTCTTGATAGTACTCACTTATCCCTACTAATTACTAAGTTGTTTGGAACATTCCATTAATTTTTCAATTTAAACATCTTTTGTTTTTGTTCATTGTTTCTATATGTAAATTAGACATGTTTCAGTTAGTTATAACTCCCCTTAAATTATTCATATCAAATGATTTTTATGGCTGAACATGCTAGATAGCTGTGCTGCCTGTGCAGACACATGGTCTGTGGGCCATAAGATGTGAAAAAAGTTTTACATTGGCTGTTAACCTATCGCAACCCTCCTTCAATCTCTTGACATAATGGTAATTGGTGGTTATTTTCTAGAGTGCTAGCATGCTATTGTAGGCTCGAATCATTGCTAACTTAGCTCATATTTATGGTGTGCATCGAAGGACATTTTTCCTGTGACTTGTAATCACATTTGAAGTTTTTTTTTTCTTCAAAAAATAAATAAAAATGAAGTGTTCACTTAACTGTGTAATATTGTGTTATGACAGGAACAGCAGTTGTAATAGTTATGTTGGTAACCACATTGCTCATGATTCTAATCATGTTATTGGTGTGGCGCTGCCACTGGATCCTTGTCCTGATCTTCACTTCCTTATCGCTGCTTGTTGAGTGCACTTATCTTTTTGCTGTACTCTTCAAGGTTGATCAAGGTGGGTGGGTTCCCCTTGTAATTGCAGCAGCCTTTCTTCTCGTCATGTATGTTTGGCATTATGGTACTGTGAAACGATATGAGTTTGAGATGCATAGTAAGGTTTCAATGGCATGGGTTCTTGGGCTTGGCCCCAGTTTAGGACTCGTTCGTGTTCCTGGAATTGGACTCGTTTACACTGAGCTAGCAAGTGGTGTTCCTCACATCTTCTCCCACTTCATTACAAACCTGCCTGCCATCCACTCTGTTGTCATCTTTGTCTGTGTGAAGTACCTTCCTGTCTACACAGTCCCGGAAGACGAGAGATTTCTTGTAAAGCGGATTGGACCCAAGAATTTTCACATGTTCCGTTGTGTAGCAAGATACGGCTATAAAGACCTCCATAAGAAAGACGACGATTTCGAGAAGAAGCTCTTTGATAGCCTCTTCTTGTTTGTCCGGCTTGAGTCCATGATGGAAGGGTGTTCAGACTCTGATGAGTATAGTCTTTATGGTCAATTAACCCAGCAGTCAAGAGATGGCTTGTTAAATAACAATGGCAACTCTAGCTCTTCCAACATGGACCCTACTATATCATCCGTGGACTCAATTGTTCCGGTTATATCTCCATTAAATGTAAACAATACTGTAAGTTCATCCGGTCAGGTAAGTGCACAGACCGAGATTGACGAGTTAGAATTTTTGAATAGCTGTAGAGATGCTGGGGTGGTTCACATACTGGGGAATACAGTGGTGAGAGCAAGGAGGGACTCAAAGTTCTACAGGAAAATAGCTATTGATTATATATATGCATTCCTTAGGAAAATATGCAGGGAGAATAGTGTCATTTTCAATGTACCTCATGAGAGTCTTTTGAATGTTGGGCAGGTTTTCTTTGTATAATGCCTTGGTGCAGATATATACGGTAAATAATATTCATTCTTAATTAGTGAAACTGTAAATCCCAGGGTTGATTTTGCTATGTGCATGGGTTAATCAAATGCAGCACATTTTTCTGTAAAAGAGAATTAAATCAACCATATGGTTTATGGGTCAATGTAACCATGCCATTGAATTTTATTGGAGAACTTACGGTACAACACTTAAGAAATGTATCAAATTTTGCTCATAACTAAATGTTTGATAATTATTTGTTGCATAATCCTCATTTTTTGTGTAAAGATAGGTTTAGTATTGCCAAGAGTTTTGTAACTCAATTAACACTCTTTGATATTTCTAATGAAGAACTTGACTAGCACTCCTAGTTATTTCTAATAATTACATCCAGGGTTAAATCCTTAATTATCAAAAAAGATAGGTTTAGTACCTAATACGAATTTCTATTACTTTTAGGTAATTTTGTCTTGTTAAGGGTGCATGATTTAAAATTTTCAAGGTTTAATTAAAACTCTTTAATATTTGCAGCTTAATTTGAAACTATCCCAAACTAGGAAATTAAGTAATTTCAAAAAATCTTTAATAAAGGTCAAGTAGTCTCTTGCCACAAAGAGATAGCTATTTGGCGCAACCATTATTTCTTAAATCCAATTTTTATTAATGTTATATTATATGGACCCCCAAAAAATAAAAATTAAAACAACCGACATTAGAGATGGGCAGTTATTAGTTTCATTCAAAACTAAAAGATTATTTAGTTTTTTCGTTTAACACTTCCTTGTCCTCACTGTAAGCTTTAAACCATATCCATTAGTAATATCAAAGTTGACACTGTTGTGAGCAATGTTACTCCTTGCTAAAGGTAGTGATGACAGGTGATATTGGCATCAACAAATTACATTGAATATGGTTAGAACCGGCGCATCATACATACATTATCTGCCCAACATTCAATAGACTCTCCTGTGGAACATTGAATATCACACTATTTTCCCTGCATATCTTCCGAAGAAATGCATATATGTAATCGACGGCTATCCTCTTGTACAGCCCTGAATCCCTCCTAGCTTTTACTACTGTGTTCCCTAGTATGTGCACAACCCCGACATCTCTACAGGCATTCAAGAATTCTAACTCATCAGTCTCAATCTGGCTGCTTGCTTGGCTGTATGACCTGATGGTATTGTTTGCAAGCAATGAAGAATTAAAGATCACAATTGAGTCCTCTGATGAAACCGCGTTACCTGCATTGGAGTGACATGTATTGCCATTATTGTTGCCAGACTGATCAATTTCCTCACCGTCTAAACTAGACAATTCTGAGTCTGAAGACCCTTCCATCAAGGACTCAAACCGAACAAACAGGAGCAGGTTATCAAAGAGCTTTTTTTCAAACTGATGATCTTTCTTATGTAGGTCTTGATAGCCGTATCTTGCAACACAACGGAACATGTGAAAATTCTTGGGTCCAATCCGCTTTACTAGGAATCTTTCTTCTTCTGGGACCATGTGAACAGGAAGGTACTTCACACAGACAAACACAAGAACGGAGTGAATCGCGGGTAAGTTGGTGACGAAGTGGGAAAAGATGTTAGGTACTCCACTTGCTAGCTCAGTGTACACGAGTCCTATCCCAGGGACTCGAACAAGTCCTAAACTGGGGCCAAGCCCAAGAATCCATGCCATTGAAACCTTACTGTGCACCTCAAACTCATAGCGTTTTGCTGTACCATAATGCCAAGCATACATGATGATGAAAAAGGCTGCAGCAATCACAAGAGGAACCCAACCACCTTGATTGACCTTCAGTAGTACAGCAGAAAAGTAAGTGCACTCCACAACCAGTGACAAGCCAGTGAAGATCAGCACAATTGTCCAATGGCAGCGCCATACCAATATCATGATTAGAGTCATAAGCAATGTGGTTACCAGCATGACTATCACAACTGCTGTGCCTGTTGTGAAATAAATGTTACTGAAGCAATATTTATTTAGACAGAAAAGCTTCAAAGGAGATTATAAGTCATAGACAAGAACTTAAATTCAAGAATAGACAAAAATAGAACAAGAATTTCCAGGTAGAATAAGACTAAATTACTCGCATGAAATTTTCTATAATGGTGTGCAAGTAGATGATCAGATCTGAATGAGAAAAAGTCTCAACATGAGGTACTATTTTCAATTATTTTCTATAAGCTATTATTCAACAGAGCATGAACTTACCAGAAGCATTTCCAATTTGGGTTTGATTTTTAAATCCAACTGTCACCGCAATGCAGAGAATCATAAGGATCCAATTAATATCAGGAATGTATATCTGGTTGCGGAACTTCTTTGAGGTATGTATAACTTTCACTCTTGGGAAACAGCCAAGTGCAAGGGCCTGCTTAACTAATGAAAAAGTCGCAGAAATGGTGGCCTGACTTGCAACAACGGCAGCTGCAGTTGCAACAAGAAACACTGGCCAATATATTTTATCTGCAGAATAATGAATAATCAGCATTCTGGGACAACCACTAGCCACATGGATGGGCTAGCTTTATAATTCTAAGAACAAATTTTATGAATTGCCTAAAACTTACTGACTTAACATTATATTAACCCTATACCTGCAATCATTTCCAACTATTAATGGATGTTTCACAATGATTGTGAAGTTCCTACAACATTCTGACTGACTCTAGAACAGCAAATGAGCTGCCATGTTTTGAACAAGAAACACTTTCTCCAACTATCTTATCCTGGAAATATTAGCAACTGATTTAGTCATCCTGATGATTTTCAAATCAGTAAATTATTGTAGAATGTTCTTTACTACTGAAACCCAAGTTCTCTCTTATAATCAACAACTGAAGCATTAAAAAAAGCTGCTTTTTAGAAACCATTCACAAGATATGTGGAAAGGCATCTGCAAAGATTTCAGGAAGACTACTTCCCAATCATTTAATGAGCTTTGCAACATGAACATGAATACCAGCATTCATGTTAAAAATTACAGATGCAAAGATCGAAGAACAAACCTGGAATAGAATGATAAAATGCACCCCCCACACATTTTGGGTTCTTCAAAAGGTATGCTGCTTGTCCAGAATAGGCAAGAAGAAGGCAAGGAAATACAATTACTGTGAAAGCAATCTGTATGGATGCAACTGGAAAATGGGATAGGTCAGCGAAGAGTGCCTCTGTTCCTGTAGTAGTAAAAAACTAGTCAATAGAACACTAGTCACCAGTTTCTTATGCAATATTCATGAAACCTAAAAAAGAAAGGAAGATAGACCAACTACCATAATAAAAATTTACCTGTTATACTAAGCATAATACCTCCAAGAGATGTCCAACTATCTTTCCCTCCCCTTTTAAAATAACGATATATATACACCGGAGAAAAGGCTTTCAAGACACTACTATCATATCTCCAAATATTGAATATGCCAATACCTCCAATTAAGAAAAACCAAATGAGCACAATTGGGGCAAATAGCCAACCAACTCTATCAGTGCCATAGTGTTGCATACTAAATAAACCTACTAGTATAGCAACAGCTACAAGCACAACTACATCTGCATCAGAAAAATAGCGAATGTTATACTTGCAATTAAAAGTGAAAAAGTGAAGGAGTTGCAGATATTAGGGAGTATAGAAAAAGTTCACTGATTCAGGACAATAGAGATACCGTTACTTATCATGGGGTGGCCCACATTTATCCCGCCAACAGCAGATAGAACTGCAACAGAACGCATGGTTACGCAACTTTTGAGGAGAGCATTGCAATTATAATTACGGTGAAATTTTCAAAATTTAGCACATCTAGAATATGTAGATGACATGGACAGAAGATGATACCAGCATTATTAGGTTTATTAGATACTCAGCTACTGGAAATAACCCATAAAATGACTTGACAATTAGCTTTTGGTTCAAAGGTTTTTGAACTTAGCAATGTAAATATGGACTCCGTTAAGATTAATACATACTCAGCACTTATTTTACTTTGTATCTCAATTAGTGAATACCTTTTAATGTGTAGGATAAGTTTCATCCTGAGCTAGATATTATTAAAACCAAGCACAGCCAAGCACCATTAGCCTGCAAAGGAAACTATCCTCTTAACCTAATTATGATCTTTTACAGTGGATCAAAAAACCCCATTGATAGAGACCATCTTAATGGAAAAGATTAAGTTATTACAAAGTAGGCTTGCAATGTATATCAAGCCAACTAAAAGGCTAGCACCAACACTTTGGCTCATTTGAAGGCCCACCCATTTTTGGCTTCCAAAAGCAAAATAAGTATTTCTAATATGCTTCTAAATGGTGCCTAGACCATGAACTCTTCTAAAAAAATTTGTCCTCTATCATAATATTTACTAATTCAAATGATATCTGCACAAGTACTAACAATTAAATAAGTTGACTAACAACCAGCCTGACCTGACTCCAACAGTGGCAAATGTAACATTATCTTACTAGACTTTTAAATCTGATTCCTCCCATCCTGTGGACATGGATACAGTATTTTTGAACCATGTGGTTAACATTATCTTAACGACATCATTGACTGTTCTCACGATCTCATTCTGTGTTCGGTTCTAGCAAACACACATTTTGTATCAAAAGGAATCTGTTCATTTGTTGATAGACTACTTAGAAAGATAAATACATAGATTTAATGGTTCAAAGGGCTCAAGTATGAAACGTATATATACCTGATATAGCTGGAGTCAGAATGCCATCCCCAATCACCATGCAAGAGCCAATGAGTACAAGAACAAGAAGTGCAGTTTTCTTGAATGCATTTTCCTCCAACCATCTCTTGGTTCTAGCAGCAAATGATTTTTCAGGGAATATGGAACGGCTATATGTTGTTAGCTCCTCATCAGTCTGATCTTGGTTTGGAATAATCATTATGTTCGCATGTCGGCAGAGTAGCGAATAAAGAGCAAACGTTCCACCTGTGGCATATAAGCTTGAGGAATTCAGTGGTGACTCATCAGCATGCATGCTGCTAAAACCATTCAACATATATCAAGGGGCACACAATTTATATTTTATTTAAAAAAAATACAATAAAAGAGATACCATTTCTTATCTACTTGATCTAAAACACAAATGCACGTATATTATTTAGTAAAAAACTAACCCAGTCTGTAAACATAGATTTTTTTTCAATTGGCAGTCTGGCAGAGAGCAGCAGGATCAATATAGTACTCTTTATGTTTTTTTTTTTTTTTTAATTTTGTCTATATTTTTTTCTTGTTTGGATAAGTGACATAGTATTCCATATTAATGAAAATATATATATTTTTATTCAGATGTTCAATATTTCCAATATATTCATTTTCCCCTTTCTCTAACATTTTGTGAAATTCTTCCCAACCATAAACTCATTATTTACATTCCACGTCCTGAAGGAGGTATATCAAAGAGTAGAGAATTTTGTTGCTTCGAAGTTGTTCATTAGAGACCAAAAGTCATACTCCATTCCGCAATAGATGAAAGGATGTAGATGGCATGCATTTTAGCGAAGCAAAAGCAACATAATAACTTTCATTAAATTCCCTAATCAAATGACAGAAGCAAGCCTGTGGTAATTCCAAACAAATAGTGCCCATTGCCCACATAAGAGCATTTTGAAGATAGTTACATTTATATATTTCATTGAAATGCATGCCACTTTGAAACATCTATAGTAGAGCAATGGAAATATTTGTTCGGAATTTTTTGTATTCTTCCACAGAAGGTAGAACCTAATGCATTCTGGTTTCATTAGTATGGTATATGGACAGGGTGAGGTTGCAGGTTCAAAATCCACTGAGTTCATGCATAAATTACCAATAAAAAAAAAGTTCATAATAGCATCCTTAAATCCAATTGTTTGTATCAGTGGATTTAGACAAATTAGTAAAATTTACTGTGTCAAGTGGTTCAAAATAATACCAAATAACGCCTTTTAAGGTTCATATGTGCATGGAATTAAAATAATTGCAAAAAGTAAGTTTATAGATAAAGATAAATTTACCTTGACCATTGTCATTCGCTCTACAAACAATAAAAACGTACTTGAGGAGTGGAACAAGACTGAGGGAGTATATTATCAATGATAAAGCTCCGATTAGATCCTCCGGGTCTTCAATTTTATCAGGAAATGTGTTATAGAAAACATACAAGGGAGATGTGCCCAAATCTCCATAAACTACTCCAAGGCTTTGGAATGCAAGTTGCAGAATCATTAATGCTGAAAATTTCTAAAGAAAAAAAAAATGGCATAGAGAGTGATTCAGTTGTACAAAAGAACTACAGTATGTGACTATATTCAGATTCTCCTTATTTTACTCAGGCCGGGCAATCAATTTAATTATAGAGCATACGAGACTTTTCATCATATTGATGCATGTTTTATTTAATAAAATTCCTTTCCGCAATTTGATTTCCTTTATCTTTTCCACCTTAAGTTTTTATCTCAGTTTGTCCCAGTAAAGTAGAATCTCAAAATATGTAATGCATCATACCTTTTCTTTGTCCATATTTCTAAGCCTCTTAGCCTCCTCCTCCATGGGCTGATCAAGCTTCTGATCCAAAATCCACACTTGACCTCTATTATCAGTGTCTTCGTCATTCTGCATAATTGAAGCCATTTGCCTCTCAGTTCAAAAGATTTTTCCCTCTTCCACCAGATAACCTCTCTGAATACGCTTCCTCAATCCTTACTCATCTTTATAAAAATATTTGTCTGCATTGAAGGCCACAAGTTCAAGCATCAATTCATCACAAAATCTAATTATATATCCTTAATTGTAAAACAAAATATGGTAGATAACTACCTTTTCAATTTTAATCTGTACTTTATAAATGAATTGGAAACAGAAATAGAACTCTTATGCACTCGTCATATCTTATTCAACATTGTATAAGCCTAACAGGTTTGATGAGTACAGATCATTCACTAAGAAAAGATACATAAACCCATTTTCAAAAATCCTAATTGATTCTAAATTCTTGCAAATCCATATAACATACTGATATTTATAATTGCTACATTATAACTAATTTCTTCAACTCTAAATGATTCTACACATAATTTCTGTACTTAGACTCTAAATGCAATGGAAACAGAAAAAACACTGAAATAAAAGAATGACTGGGGATTCCCACTATTTGAACACAACACATTCTAGACAAACAAGGCTCTGATAACATGTTGGAAAACATTACTGCCAAAAGCTTAAGCTGCTGGGATACATATACATATCAAGCACACATTAACTGATTCCATTAAGAGTTTACAAGCCCAGCCCTTGTGAAAAACAGATAAAAACTGATGCTGATAGCAGTGATTTATAAAAATTGATGATTATGAAATATTAAAACGAATATCAATGCTTACATTGTGAAAGTTTTTAATTTCCATCAGAATACTTGGAAAATATACAGGCAGATTCTATTAAACACAAGAAGTTATGCACCAATGCAGACAGTCTTTCAGATTCACATAAACTGATGGAATTTTCAACTCTTAAGAGTTGTGTTTTCCAAAACTCAAAATGGAATATAGATTCTGATAGGCATTATCTCCTAATGGTTGAGAGATGGGATCTACGATAGCCTACAGTCCTTAGAAATGAGACAGATAAAATAGACAGGTTATAAAACCCAACTAAACAATGATGAAATTGAACAGATCATCGTGGTATAAAGATAAACTCGGATTAATGATGGCAGAAACAGCCAAACTAACCACAGCCTATTCATGTGGTAAGCTGCAGATGATAATGAAAAAGAAAAAGAAGACAAATGAGTCAGCACAAGAACCATGCATAATCAAAATCCGAATCTTAATACTATTCTCAACCAAATTTTACAATAAGAACAGGTCTTCACTTAAAATCCATACTTACATTGAACTCAAACATGAAGCTCACAGGAAAAGATGTTTGATGGACTAAAACTACAAATCAAAGTACCGAACTTAGTTCCCAGTCCAAAAGTCTATAAATTTTATGCTCATTTCAAATCCACTCCCACAATGAGCAGATTCATTAAACCCACCAACACCAAGAGAAGTGGAAGTAAGTTTAAAATGAAACCAAAATTAAAGCTTGGAACTTTAATTTCAATGCAAAACCCAGAAAAAAAAAAAAAAAAAAAAAAAAAGAAGAAGAAGAAGAAGAAGAACAAACCCAATCGCATATCAAACAGTTCCATTGCACCATTATACATTTGAAAGCATCATATTATATAATTGCTTGTCAGTATTCCCAGATGGGTTTAATCCCAAATGATCAGAAATGAAAGAAAAAGACCCAGAAACCGATTTGAAGAGAACCACACGCATTTAACTGAAAGCTAAAAAGGAAAAGAGAGAGTTTGATAGGCAATTACTTGTGTATTTTTTTTATTTTGGTGAAAATTTCGAAAGTGGGTTTAGTTCTTTGCTTGTGAGTTGTGACCTTTTAGTCTTGGCCTTGTATAGCAATTTATGACTAGTAGACAGAACACAGAGAAGACAGGAGACAGAAAAAAGATCTTTAGTTGGTGTTTTAAGAGTCGAAAGACTTATAAGTCATTGTCTTTGTACGAAAAATAATATTATAGAAATGATTTCTTTTGTTAGTTTTGTTTTTTTTTTTCTTTTTCCTGAAATGGGGGCCAGATTCCAGAATGTGAACGTGCTTGATAACTAGTTCAAGTTATCACAGCCGTTTGATTTTTCAAATGAGACTATTCCTCTCCCTCTCTCTCTCTCTCTCTCTCTCTCTCTTTTGTGAGCATGAGTAACAGGTTAATTTATTGAGCAAGACTTAGTTACAATATTTAGGTGTTATTTTTTAGGTTTTTTTTTTTTTAAATTTTGTCATGTGAATTTTTTCTCATGAGAAGGAAGTGTATTTTTTAGTTAAAAACTTAAAATAGCCACATGGTTGAATTTTAAGAAGGAAATATAACGTACTGTACCTAAGTTTTATCCTAATTTATATATAGTAAAGGGTGAATGTATGTAACAAAAAAAAAAATCACCCAAAAACTTATCCACCTTAGATAGGAACTTGCTTGAGTTGCTCCTTATCTTCGGGAAGGAAAATTATAAAATATTTCAAAAGTATTATAAATGTTTACTCATTTAATTAGCGGAACTCATTATAGATACTTTTATGGTAGGCCTTAAATATTCTATAATTACTCATTAAAGAATTATGCTCATTTTCCAAATTAGTAATCTTGAAATGTTTTATAATTACTTTTAGAAATTAAGGAGTCGTTTAGTAACGTTGTTTTAGTAATACTATTTGTATTTTTTTGAAAATACGTGTGAGTAAAAAAATGTGTAAAAATACGTGTAATATTGTTTAAAAATTAAAAACATGTGTTTGAACTCTTATTCCTAACAGCCCCTAAGATTCTCCACCGTTCACATGCTAATTAACATAAAGTTCTTAAAATCACAACCATCGAATAAGTTATATAGTCGAAAAGCTTAATTGTTTAAGGTTCTAAAGCTTATGACCTTACCATAGCAAATCCCCATTTTAATTTATGAAGTTATTATAGGAAACCATAAAGATACTACAATAAAGGTGACTTCGTTGTGTTATATATTTTTTTTGGCTGACAAAGGTAGAATCATTTTATTTCAAATAAATGTTTCTCAAAAAAAGAAATTTATTTCAAATAAATAGATTTATATAAAGTGTAAGTAAAAGGGGTCCACAGGCTAGCTGTGCTGAATTAGCTAGTCTGAACCCATGGACAAGACATTCAATAATGAAAGCTACATGAAAAAGCTAAAAGCATCAGCTACTGAGTCCTAGGCTCTGTTTGGATTTTATTTTTTCATCGTCCAATTTTCGTCACTCAATATTTGACATTCATCACTCATCATTCATCACTTTAAAATACCACATCTGTTTGGCACTATCACTCACTTGCTATCACTTAATATTTTTTACACTGTTTGTAGGTCTCATACCTGTCACTCGATGCAATTTTTTTTTTTTATCCCTAGTACCCAGATCACCCGAGAAAGAAGAAAGGTTAAAAAAAAGAAAAACCCAGATCACTCGAACCCAGTGAAAAAAAAAAAAAAAAAAAAAGGAAACCCAAATCACCGAACCTAGTGAAAGAAGAAGAAGAAAAGAAAAAAATATAAAAAAAAAAAAAACTGAAACCCAGAAACCCGAACCCAGTGAAAGAAGAAAGGAAAAAAAAAAAAAAAAAGGAAGAAGAAGACAAGTTGATTATAAGAAAGGGGGAAAAAAAAAGTCAATTAGTCAAAAGGTGCGGCTGAGTTATGACTAGTAGGTCCCTCATGTGTGTTTAATTACAAAAATGTCATTGAGTTATGAGTTATGAAAACTGAAAACAACCAAAATGTGTTTTCAATTTCCATAACTCATAACTCAAAAATCAGAGAATTGAGTGATGGAAACAGAGTTATGGTGCTCCCAAAACGGACTTCTTACTATGGATCCTACCATTTTTGAATTATAAGTTATGAAAACAGAGTTATGAGTTGTGGAAATTGATGATCCAAACAACCCCTTATTGTTGTAGTTTTTTTTTTTTTTTTTTTTTTGAGAAGGAAAAACATCTACTATTATTAGCCAGAATCGACGAAAAGAACAAAATAAAGGTGGGGAGGGGCATCCTCCATTCATACAGACAAACCTCTAACATGTCTAGCTAGGTTATGAGCAACCTTATTACCACACCTAACAGTACGAGAAAATGAAATACACTCATTAGTATTTAAGGTGGATTTAGCTAAAGAGATGATGTGACCGAATGAAGAAAGAGACTCTTCTGCAGCCATGAAAGTTTTGATCACCACTTCTGAATCTCCTTCAAGGATGAAATACCAAGCTCCTGAGCAAATGAAATCGCCCTAGCAGCAACCATGGCTTCAACAATATCGGGAGAGAGGAAGTGGAGCTTGTTCCGAAAGTGAAGCCATAACATTCCCTTCCCAGTTTCAGATAACCACACCCAGCCCTGCCTTACCCAACTCAGGAAATGTGGCCCCATCAAAATAAACTTTGAAACAATCCATGGGAGGTGGAGACCAATAAGGCCGAACCCGTGATTGCCCATTACCACCCTGCTGCAATGGAAGCGAGATATTGTGCTGTTTGAAGTCAGACAAAGCTTGTGAGGCTTGAGGGATCACCTGAGAGGCGGGGAAATCCAAGTGCCTTGTTCTAATCTGATTCCGACGATACCAGAGAGTCCACATCACCATGACCATCAGCTCCATATTTTTATCCTCCGAAAAACCAAAGTCCACCAATTCCCGAATAGAAGAGAAGCTACGCACTTGCCAAAACTCACACCCCGGAAAGGCTTCCCAAACTTCAGAGTGTTTTGGACATTCCCATAAAGCGTGGTAAGTTGTCTCAGGGGCTGAAAGGCAATGCTCGCATTTATCATCCATAATAATTCTCCTCTTCTGTAAGTTTCTCTTGACCGGTATCGCATTGCGACATGCACACCAAAGGAAATTTCGGACTTTATTTGGAAGAGCGAGACTCCAAATTCTCTTCCAAATATCTTCATGTTGGTGCTGATAGGCCTGCGAAGGTGATAGAATGGCTTCATTAGCTAGAAACCTTAAGCCCGATTTTACCGAATAGACACCTGAGGAATTAAAAGGCCATACAACCTTATCCTCGACGGGAAGCGAACTTAATGGGATACTAAGTATAAGAGCAACCTCAGTAGGGTGAAATAAACCACGTAGGAGGTATGTATCCCATCTTCTAGTAACTGGGTTGATAAGCGCCGACACCTTGGCTTCTTCAAAACCGGGTACAACCTATGATTTGATTCTGGGATAATCTAGAGATGGCAGCCAGGCATCATTCCAAATGCTAATAGACTCTCCACAACCAACTCTCCATCTAGCCCCTCTCAAAAGAACATCCCTACCCTGAAGTATACTCCTCCATGCATGCGAGCTGGACATAGAATCTGTGGCCTCCAATATAGAGCAATCCGAAAAGAACTTCGGTTTGAAAACTTTATAAAACAGAGAATTTTTATTGTATAGCAACCTCCAAGCTTGTTTGGCCAATAAAGCATCATTAAAATTTGCTAAGTCTTTGAAACCCATACCGCCTTCATTCTTGGGTTGGCAAAGAATATCCCATCTAACCCAATGAATCTTCCTCCGTTCTCCATTCTAGCCCCACCAAAATTTTCGAATAAGACTTTCAATTTCTAAGCAAAGACCCAATGGAAGTTTGAAATAGCTCACAGTGTAAGTTGGGATTGCTTGAACCACCGTCTTAATTAAAATTTCTCTTCCTGCCTGTGACAAAAGCTTCTCCTTCCACCCTTGAATGTTCTTCCAAACCCTTTCCTTGGTGTAGTTAAAATTGGCTTTTTTTTTTGGGGGGGGCTCTTTTTATTCCTAATAAAAATATTGGACTTTCATTTAGCTATTTATCCCAATTTTTCAATAAACTAACGCAATTTACATAATTAGGTTTGATATTCTAGTTTTATCAAAATAGTCTTAAAATATCATAACAAATCAAATTAACAAATTTAAACTAAGTCTCAAAAATTCAAAAAACACATTTTTTCAAAATATTAATAATATGGGTTGGTTCAGGTTACTTAAGTTAAAAATTCAACCCAAACCTAACCCAACTCAAGCTTTAAAAAAAATTAAAAAATTACGACCCAATCCAACTCATTAACCCATGAAAAAGCAATCTAAGATGTCGAGTTGGTGGGTTGAATGTAAATACATATCTTTAAGCATTAAAATACTATACACTTTTATAACAACGACTACAATGTTAATGAATAATTATACAATATTCTGAAAGTACAATAATGTTGTACGGCCTCTATTCACAAAATCGTGGATCCTAATTCTTTTTTTTTTTTTAACTAGTCCCGCTAATTAAATTTATGGTAGAATCTATCATTCATATGAGATAAAAAATTATGACTTTATTGTACTCTTGGAATTATGTTTTTCATTTATTTTAGACTTTTTAGTGAACATGAGTTCTCTACAATATATATATATATATATATATATTTTTAATTAATGTTATGACTGGCAATAAATACTTAAATTTCATTAAAAATCTTATAGTTCAATTAGTTTCTTGCAATTTTCAATAAAAATATTCATCAAGATTTAAGTCATTCTCCACCGTTTAATTTATCAATAACGATAATAATAATAATAATACTTAAATTATATATATATATATATATATATATATATATATAGGGTTGGGGTGGGGGACTATAAAAGTATAAATGTGCATAAGTATAGGGTTGGGGTGGGGGACTATAAAAGTATAAATGTGTACCTTATGCATGACACAACAGTTGTCAGTTGGAATGACTTTTTTTGAGTGTAAAATGGAAATGAGTGTGAAGTGTTTTCTAAACTTTTGTGTGGGTGTGGCTTTATTGGCACTGACAACGACTCTTCGTTGCATTCCCACACAAAATTTCCATTTATTCGATGTAGAGTGATCTCTATGCTATGCAGTCACACTTTTTTCGTATTGTAATGAACGTGTGTCCAAAGCTCATGAGTTAGTATATATATAGCACCTTTTACATCTTTTTTGTTTTTGCTGAATGGAATCTTTTAGATCTGATTGTCCAAATTAATGAGATTTACTTTATACATTTTTATATGTAGGAAGTTTTGGAGTCTTGCAACGTAACTGTTTTATCACATATATAGTATTTCTGCAAAGTTGTGGGCATTAAAAGATGATCTTGTATTAGCCCAACAGCTGGGGAATCTCATCTCTAGTTGTTGAATTAGATGTAGCTTGAGACTATTGTTTGCATGATTAATACTTCATACAGTATTGCAGGAATATCTCTCGAGAACATTCCCTAATGCTTGTGCAAACTGTGAAGTATATCTACCCCGAAGCAAGTCAATGTGCGGATGGAGTTGGGTTGTAACCAAAGTTTAGATTTTGTAAACGCGCAATTAATGGTAGGGTGTAAAGTGAAACACGAGTTATAATTTAAAGTAGTAGTAATGCATGCTGAAAGCTCATAATGGTAAAGCTAAATAGGGATAAAGGAGTAGTTTAGATTAGTAAAATTTGTGCCGTTTGGAAGAGACTTATTTGCCACTAATTAATATACATCCTTTTATTACAACACACAAAAAAAACACGTTTCTATTACATGTTATCCTTATTAACATACTCCAAATAAGAATTTTCTTTTTCTTTTTTTCACCGTAATTGGTTGGTTATAATTTGCAGTACTAATGTAAAAACAAAAAGTATCCAAAAAAATTTTAGTCCAATTTTCCTTCAAATTTGGCACTTCCGAAGATCATTAACGTGAATTCACATAATTTATTAAATTATCTAAAAAAGTCACAAAATTATTTACTAAATCATACTAAGAGTCTTGTATTTCAATTCCTTAACATTGGGTTGTAGTACAATGGAACAACTCTCTCTTTTGTATTAGGAAAATTAAGATTCAAATCCCTTCTCTAATATTAAAAAATAAAAAATAAAAGACACCCTTCCTCTTCTCTCTATTTATCAATAAACAAAAACAGTATAATAAAAGAAAATCAGATTCGAATCTCTCTTCCTCTAGTATTAAGAAAAAAAAAATGACACCCTTTCTCTTTCTTTCTATTTATCAATAAACAAAAACAGTATAATAATAATAATAATAATAATAATAATAAACAGTTAAAATTATATAAAACATGGTGCATAAAAAACCGTGTACAATATAAGAACTCCATTTAAAATTTGATCTCACAAATCTACATCAAGCCCAACATTCTGACAGCCTTAACCACCATGGCACCATCATATTGGTCCACCTCCCATTTTTTTTATTATGAGTAACTTATTAGATTCTTTTACGAAAGATCAGAAAATTAAAACCGTAAATCAGCGAGAATTATATGTTATACGTGGCATAAAAATTATATGTTGTACTTAGTATATATGCCGGGTCTCTCACATGTAGGCAGGCCTTATAATGTTTGAGACCCGCCAGTTTGTGAGTGACCCGGCATATATGCCGGGTGCACCATATACCAGCTCGTAAATCAGGTTGATTAACAAGCGATTTCTAGTAATGTTATTTAAATATTGTAAAAATACGTATGGGTGAAAAAGTATTGTGAAAATGTGTGTTGTAATGTTTAAACAACGAAAACTGTGGTTTAAACAATAGTACCAAACTAGCTATCAATCTCTCTCTTTTCCACTTTCTCAAAAAAAAAAAAAAAAAAAATCTTTCTTTTTCTCAAAAAAAAAAAAAAATCTCTCTCTCTCTCTCTCTCTCTCTCTCATTATATAGCTTCTCACTATAAAAAAATTCACGTAAGACAGATTCTTTTTGATCTCTATTTTTAACCAAATCATATATATATATATATATATATAATTGTTTTTCCACCTTTTCAATCTATTGATTAATCTTAATTATTCATAAATATTAATAGCCTTAATGTCATATTTTAATGGAAAAAGTATACAAACCACCCCCCCCCCCCCCACGTGGCTTCCCTATAAAGAGATATATATTGAGTGCAATACTTAACTTTTGTATTATAATTTTATATGCAAACCAAGAGAAATCTGCGAAAATAAATTATGAACTACTTATGTGATTAATATGTGTCCATTTTTTTTTAGATAACAATATACCATGCATGTATCTATATTTATAACAGCGCTTTCACGTAAAATAATATCACTTGGGGGTTTTTGAGTCATATCGGCAAAACTTGAAAGGGTTTTTTAAAATAAAAAATAAAAGAAAAGAAAATTTGGCAATTTTATTGAAGTAAAAAAAAAAAACTAAATATCAAGGATTTTTTTTTTTAAATGAATATCAAGGAGTTAAGTGTTACACCATTTATACATAAAACAATATCACATTAAGGATTAAGTGTTGTACTTAAAAGTTTAAGAGGATTTCATGTTTTACGAGAAAACTATGCTGGAATTTTATATATCTTCCTTATTTTAAAATAGATGAAATGTCATCAACCTTTTTTTTTTTTTTTTTTTTATATTATTTTTTGAGAAAAGAACTGTCATCAACCTTGATAGACTCAATCTTACCATTATTTATGTCTTACTATATTATTCATCGATCCCACAAAAGAAATAATTGTAATGTGATTATTTTATTTCATTTTTCCTTCTGTACGAAGTTAATTGATAAAGTAAAATGAGCTTATTGAAGGGGTTCGTCTTTATTAGTTAAAGAAATCAATTAAATGTACAGAATAATTGATGAAAATGAAACCTACCTACTTTCACCGAAAAAGAAAATGAAACCTACTTAAATATATTGGCATATTGCTTCTTTCCACGTTGAACCTGAAAATGAAACTGATGATGTCAAGAATCAAACCAGTGAGCTGCAAGGTTTGCGCGCGTTCCGGACGGTCCTGCACAAGTAGGAAAAACCTCAAAGGGAAGTACCGGTGTGGTACCGGCTAGCGACCCTCCGATGGTTAAGTTAGAATTTTACACAACTCCAGAGTGCCAGAGTCGGGTCTTAGTATACGTACCCTAATTTTTGGAGGATGTGGCGGTATTTATAGTAGTGGTAATGGCCTTTGGACAAGGCGTGCTGGAGAAGACATCGTTGTACCGAAATTGCCCTCGAGTAGCGTGGGACGCAAGACTCTTCTGGGGTAGCCAAGCGTGTTGGGCACGATTCCCTTCTTGGGGGTGGGAGGCGTGCTTCGCAAGATATCTGGCTAAGCAGCGTACACGACAAGATTCACTCTTTCCAGCGAAGCGCACGTGGCAAGACTGGTCTCAGTGCCCGATACCAGCACCCGTCTGCCTTCTCCCGTCGCCCCCCTAGGATTGGGGTCGTCGAGCTCTGACGTCCGTCGGGTATTTCAGCCGTCACAGATCTAACCGTCGGCGAGTGTGGCCTACCGTCGTCTGGTGGGAGATTTTATCCCAATCAGGTGCCCCCTCAGCCCATCAGTCCGTGAACCCACTAAGGACGGGCTAATGGGGTGACGGTCCAATCCGCAGCAAGGGTCGAATAGACAGGCTGGTATCAGTAATAAATGTCTGGTAATAAATGCAGGACACGCGTCGTCAACTCGCGGGCCGTGTGCTCAGACCGAGGCGTCCCTTCGTCTCCCGCTATTTCTCTCATATAAAAGCCTTCCATCTTTTCTTTCATTTTTCACTCTTAACTGAAAACAAAACATCAGAGAGCATCCGTTCACCTAGCAGAAAAGCACTCTATCCGTCAACCATTGTGCATCCGTCACATCCCAGCGACCGTCGACTTCATCTTTCACAGCGCAAGTAACCGGTAAGTAGTTACTGCTTGTTTGTTCTTTTTCCACCGTCAGTGTCTTTAGGTCGATTGAACTTAGGGTTTTCCGTCACATGTAGGTGACATGTCTAGCGCGTCGAGTAATCAGTCGTTTGTCCGTGACGGAGCGGGCTACGATGAAGTTAAACCGTCGGGTCCAAAGGATCCTGCAGCCACAACCTCCTCGAGTGAAGAGAGCTCGTCTACCACCTCTTCTCTGTCGAGTAGTGATAGGGCAGAGAGCAACCTTAGTGACGGTATAGAGGGGGACGAGCCCCAAGTCCAATCCGTCGTAGGTAGTGACGGGATGAGGAAGTACGTTATGCTCTCTCTGTGGACGGTGAATGATTTCTTCTCCACAATCAAGGAGTCACACTTCAAAACACTTAGAAGTAAATACCAGATTCCTGACAATATACCCCTCCGTCTACCCCACCCAGGAGAGAAGTGCTACTACCGTGGGGTCAGGGGTGTCGGAGTATACGAGCAGATGCTCAAGGCAGGGCTGAGGTTTCCACTGACCCCACTACACCGTCACCTCCTTCACTACCTAGGACTATCCGTCAGCCAAGTTTCCCCGAACGCCTGGAGGGTCTTTATAGGGGTAGAGGTGTTGTACGGGTCCATGTCCGAGGGGAAGAAAAGGTTGACGGTGAAGGAATTCTTCCACTGCTACCGTCCGGTGGAGATACAAAAATCCAGGGGAATGTATAGTTTTCTGGCGAGGGGTCCATTATTAAGGTTAGTGTGCGATACTCCAGACTCCAATAGGGACTGGAAGTCTAGGTACTTCTTCATGGACGGGGATGAGTGGATGGGGAACCCTGGTGAGATCGAGTTCATGCCCGTCGACACCACTTGGGGTGTCTTGAACCCGTCTGGTACTCGCCCGTTCACTCTCTCTCCTTGTTCCTTTCTTCCTATTCCCCTTTTTCCTGTCTTTTTACACACCGTCATAATGTAACCGTCTTCTTCTCTCAGCTCAAGACCGTCCTCAAGTGTCAATTGAAGACTGGAGCTTCTTGGAGAGGATTTTTCAGAAGTCTGAGTTGAAGGAGAGGTCTTGGGCTAATTTGGTGTGCCTGAAGACCATCTGCTGGCACTGCGACGGGCCTGAACCGTCCGAGGAAGCCTTGAAGTACGAAACACAAGTCAGGAAACGTATGTCCGTTCACATGAATTTTATACTTAGTCATTTTTCTCTTGCCTTCTAAACAACTCATGTGCCGTCTTGTTCTGCAGAGATGGACGAAGCGAAGAGGAGGGCCTTGATTAAGCAGCAAGCAGCTGCAAGGAAAAGGGAGAACCAAGCTGCAGGGACGGGCGTGCCCAAAGTGCCCGTCATTAAGAGAAAGCAAGACCAGGAGGGGGACCGTCCACCCAAAAAGCCAAAGACCACCCCCGAGACCGTCATCGGGCTAGAGGCGGATGGAGGGAAGGCCCCTGTCAAACACGGCAAGGAGAAGGGTCTCATGACGAGTGGCCCCCCGCCCGCCGTCGAGAAGCCCCCCGTCCTCCTCCGCGAGGATTCGAAGTACGCAATCGAGAAGTTGTCCTCCATACTGACGGCGGAGGATTATGAGGACATCGGGAACCATTCCACCGAGGCCATGGGGGAGACGGGCCTTTTCAACTTGGCCCAGGTAAGTAATTTTCAATCGCCGTCGGTTTTATGAATGTATAGATTTGTCCTCACCGTCATATTGACTTGGTGTTTCTGATTTTCAGGCCGTCGTCATGATGAAGGGCCTGATGGACCGCTGTGTCCGTGAGGAGACGGCCATGAACTGTCTTCAAGCGAAGACCACGGAGGTGGAGGATGAGCTGATGCAGTATAAGGCCTGGAAGGTGAAAATGGAGAAGAAGTTCTCCATTCTCAAGGAGGATCGGCTGGAGTATAAGAAGCAGACGGAGAATCTGCAGACGGTCCTTGCGGATAAGGAGCTGGAGATCCAGTCAATGAAGGATCAGCTCCGTCAGGCCAAGGACAACGCGATCATAGAGTACCGAGACTCCGAGGCGTATCTGACGGAGCTTGGCGGCTTTATGGCAGACGGTTTTGATGAGGCCGTCCGTCAGGTGAAGGCCCTCTATCCGGAGACGGATCTCTCTCAGGTGTCCCTTGACGGCGGCCAGGCACAAACTTCCGTCATCCAGGCCGTTTCTAAGACCGCAGCTCGTCAGAATGAGAAAGGGGACGGGACCCTTGATGATGACGCCGAGACAACCGTCAATGTCCAAACTGAAGAAGAAGTCAATGTAGTTGATTCCCCCGTTCATTAGAGTTGTAATTTCTGTGGAGAATTTTTGTAATGATTTTCTTTGTAAGACGGTCAATTTATGGGCCGTCGAGAACAATGTTGACTTGCAAAACATTTGTTTCAGTTTATATCTTATTTCAATTCATATGCTATTTTTAAATCTTGCTTGTGTGTGTTGCTTCATATAATAAGCCGTCAATATACTGAGCCGTCAATATAACAGGCCGTCATAAGTAATAATGTAGGTGGATTTGAACCGTCACCTTTCACGAGATTTTAGCTTCCAACTCGTTATAGTAACGTAGTTAGCTTTGGGCCGTCACTATTTATGCCGTCGTCCTTATACTTGGGCTCTGGCATTTAATGTTTTTAGGGTTACGTGGTTGGCTTCGAGCCGTCGCCATTTATGCCGTCATCCTTAGACTTAGGCTTTGGCTTTTAGCCTTATAAGACGATGTAGTTGGCTTTGAGCCGTCAATATTTATGTCGTCATCCTTAGACTTAGGCTTTGGCTTTTAGCCTTATAAGACGATGCAGTTGGCTTTGAGCCGTCGCCGTTTATGCCGTCATCCTTAGACTTAGGCTTTGGGTGTTTCCATTTGGAAAATCGCAGTGGCTTTTAAGCCGTCAGCTGGGTGCCTGACGCTTTTATGCCGTCGTCGAATTTGGTGAGGCTTTATACTTTGCATGTTCAACACTTTGTAATAGTAGGAGAGACTTTGAATAAACTTCTGTGTCTTGCATAATTTTTTTTTTTTTTTTTTTTTTTTGGGAGGGGAAAACATGCCCTTTTAAAAACCAGGAATACATAAAGGTATATCAACTACAGACTAGTTACAAGTTGGGGGCTGCTATTCTTTCTTACTGGTAGTACTTACGTAGGTGCTCGGCATTCCACGAGTGGTGCAGCTTCTGCCCCTCCAGTGTTTCCAGATGGTAGGTGCCCTTCCTTTGCCGTGCTGTGACTCGGTAGGGCCCTTCCCAATTGGGGCCGAGCTTTCCTTGGGATGGGTCCCTGGCAGCGCCCATGATTTTTCTTAGGACGAGGTCGCCGACCTGGAATTCCCTGTGCTTGACTCGGGCGTTGTAATGTTTAGCCATGCGATCCTGATACCGGGCTAGCCTTTGCTCTGCTGTTGTCCTTGCTTCGTCGATCAAGTCAAGCTGTAGGCGTAAGGCCTCGTTGTTCCGTCCTTCATCATGGGTGTTGACCCTGTAGGTTGTGAGTTCTACTTCGGCTGGAATGACTGCCTCGCTTCCGTAGGCTAGCCTGAACGGTGTTTCTCCTGTGGGGGTCCTTGCTGTCGTCCTGTATGCCCACAATACACTTGGCAGCTCTTCTGGCCATATCCCCTTTGCCCCCTCGAGCCGAGTCTTGATAATTTTGAGCAAGGATCGGTTCGTCACCTCGACTTGTCCGTTGGCTTGGGGGTGGGCCGGGGAAGAGTAGTGATTTTTTATTCCCAGCTGCGCACAGAATTCCTGGAAGGGACCATTGTCAAACTGTTTGCCGTTGTCGGAGACTAATACCCTGGGTATCCCGAACCTGCATATGATAGACTTCCAGACGAAGCTTCGTATGTTCTTCTCCGTGATGGTTGCCAATGCCTCAGCTTCCACCCACTTTGTGAAGTAGTCTATGCCTACCACAAGGAATTTGAGCTGTCGTACCGCTGTTGGGAATGGGCCCATGATATCCAGTCCCCATTGAGCGAATGGCCACGGGGCCGTCATAGGAGTCAGCTCTTCGGGGGGTTGCCTGACGATGTTGCTGAACCTCTGGCACTTGTCGCAAGCTTTAACATAAGCCTGCGTGTCTTTCCTCATGGTCGGCCAGTAGTATCCTGCGCGGATCAGCTTATGCGCCAGTGACCGTGACCCTGAATGGTTTCCACATATTCCTTCGTGCACTTCCCTCATGACATAATCAGCTTCTTCAGAACCCAGGCACCTTAGGTATGGGCGAGAGAAGCCCCTTTTGTATAGGATTCCTTCTATCAGGACAAACCTTGACGCCTGGACCTTCAATTTTCTGGCGGCTTCTCTTCCGTCGGGCAAGACGCCATCTTTCAGGTATGAGACCAACGGCGTGGTCCAGTCGCTTTCTGAGCCGACTTCCTGCATTTCAATAGAGTCTACTAGTGGAGAAACCTGCACAAAGTGTAGCACACCGTCAGTGCTGCTCTCCTGCTCCGACGAAGCAGCTTTGGCGAGGCGGTCAGCCTGTTCATTTTCCTCCCTGGGGACTTGGACTATGCTTGCTCCGAGCTCATCTACCCTTCTTTTTGCCTGACGGAGGTACCGCTTCATTCTGTCGCCTCTGCATTCGTAGTTCCCGTTGACTTGGTTGACGACTACCTGGGAGTCGCAGGAGACGACAACTCGGGCTGCGCCTGCTGCTTTGGCAAGATCCAGTCCGGCTATCAAGGCTTCATATTCTGCCTCATTGTTGGTGATGGGGAATTCTAGCCGGATCATACATTCAATTTGGTCTCCTTCAGGAGAACGGAGCACGACCCCAATGCCTCCGGCTCGTCTAGTTGACGACCTATCTGTATGTACACTCCATGCTGGGCTTGCATCTGCCCCCTCGTCCTCTGTGTTGGTGAACTTGGCTATGAAATCAGCTACTGCCTGCCCCTTGAGGGCGGTACGTGGGCTGTAGCGAATGTCAAACTCAGTCAGCTCTATTGCCCATAGGGCCAGACGACCAGCGGCTTCTGGATTGTGCATTGCCCGCCGCAAAGGCTTGTCGGTTAGGACGACGATTGTGTGAGCTTGGAAGTAGGGCTTGAGCTTTCTGGCTGCGGTGACCAGGGCGAAGGCGAGTTTCTCCATGGGCGGGTACCTTCCTTCCGCCCCTTGGAACGCCCGGCTGGCGTAGTATACGGGTTTCTGCACCCCGTCCTCTTCTCTGATCAAGGCCGTGCTGACGGCGGCTGGGGATACGGCCAGGTAGAGGGAGAGTTCTTCCCCGGGCTGTGAAGGACTCAGCAATGGTGGGGAAGAGAGGTACGCTTTTAACTCCTCGAATGCCTTTTGACACTCGTCCGTCCACTCGAACGCCTTCTTCAATGTGCGAAAGAAGGGAAGGCATTTGTCCGTGGCCCTTGACACAAATCTGTTCAGTGCGGCAACCTTCCCGTTCAGACTCTGAACTTCTTTTACATTCTTCGGAGGGGCCATCTCCATTATTGCCCTGATCTTATCCGGGTTGGCCTCGATGCCTCTCTGAGAGACCAAGAAGCCGAGGAATTTCCCGGCGGTGACCCCGAAGGCGCATTTAGAGGGGTTGAGCTTCATATTGTATGAACGGAGGGTTCCGAACGTTTCTTCGAGGTCGCTAAGATGATCCTCCTCTTTCTGGCTTTTTACCAGCATGTCGTCGACATACACTTGGACATTCCTCCCTATTTGGCTGGCGAACATTTTGTTCATCAGCCTCTGATATGTGGCGCCTGCATTCTTCAGTCCGAATGGCATCACCTTGTAGCAGAAGAGTCCTTGGCTGGTGACGAATGAGGTTTTTTCCTGATCTGCCTCATCCATCTGGATCTGGTTATATCCTGAGAAGGCATCCATGAAACTCAGCAGCTGGTGTCGGGCCGTAGAGTCTACTAGAGCGTCGACTCTAGGGAGGGGGTAGCTGTCCTTTGGGCACGCCTTATTCAGGTCCGTGAAGTCCACACACATCCGCCACTTCCCGCTGGCCTTCTTGACCATTACAACATTTGCTAACCAGTCGGGGTAGTAGACTTCCCGGATGAACCCTGCCTCTCGTAACTTGCCAACCTCCTCTGCCACTGCACGATCTCTCTCTGGAGCAAATACTCGCTTCTTTTGCCTGACAGGCCGGAAGGAGGTTGCCACGTTCAGCCTATGTACCATGACCGACGGATCGATCCCCGGCATGTCCTCGTGGCTCCAGGCGAATACGTTCTGATTTTCCTTGAGGAAGGTCATGAGTGCCTGGCGGGTCGTCGGACTACTGAGGGCACCGATCCTGGTGGTTCTCTCAGGCTTGGACTCATCGAGGATTATCTCTTCGAGTTCTTCCACAGGCTCTGCCCCCGTCCTCTGCTCTATGTTCATCGTCTGTAGCTGGCCGTTCATCTCTATCATTGCCACATAGCATTCTCGTGCGGCCACTTGGTCTCCCCATAGTTCTCCTACCCCGTACTCTGTAGGGAACTTGACCTTTAAGGCATAGGTCGAGGTGGCGGCCTTCCAGGCGTTGAGGGTTGGTCGCCCTATGATTGCGTTGTATGCTGAGGAGCAGTCGACGACTAGGAAGGTGACGTCCCTAGTGAGCTGCCGAGGGTACTCCCCGACAGTGACGGGCAATGTGATCGAGCCGAGGGGATATACTCTGGTCCCCCCGAAACTTGTGAGTGGTGCCTTGGTAGGGACCAAGCGTTCTTTGTCAATCCGCATCTGCTGGAACGCGGGATAGTAGAGAATATCTGCGGAGCTCCCGTTGTCAATCAGGACCCGGTAGGTGTTGTAGTCCCCTATCCGGATACTGACGACAAGGGCGTCGTCGTGCGGGTGGTGGAGGTGTTGGGCATCCTCTTCTGTGAACTCCATAGTGGGGCTGCTTGTTCTCGGCTTCTTCTGGACGGGGCTCGCTGTCTGAACATTTTGGACCGCCCTGAGGTGGGACTTCAGAGCCTTCTTTGTAAAACCGGCGACTGGTGTGCCACCCACAATCACCCTTATATCCCCTATGGGTGGTCTGGGACGCTCATTGTCTCGGTGAGGGGGCTGTCCCTGCCGAGGCATTTCGGCCTTTTCCCTGTTGACGAACCTCTGCAGCTTCCCCTGCCTAATCAAGGTTTCGATCTGTTGCTTTAAATCATAGCAGTCAGCGGTATCATGTCCGTGATCCCGGTGGAAGCGGCAATACTTGTCTTTTGGTCGTTTGTCCGGATCCGATTTCATCTTTCCCAGAAACGTCAAGGACCCGTCGTCTTTGATCTGCATCAAAACCTGATCAACCGGGGCCGTCAATGGGGTATAGCTCGTGAATTTCTCGGCATTGTGCTTCGGGCGCCTGCTGTCTCGGATCTCCCCTGTCCGAGGTGCCTTCCGCCCTTTGTCCTGTCGGGTGTCTTCTTGCCTTTCTCTCTTCCTGGGGGGCTTCTCTTCTCTTGCCAGTAACGCATCTTCCGCGTTCATGTACTTCGTTGCCCTGTAAAACACATCTGACATTTTCTTCGGGTCATTCTTGTACAAAGAGAATAGGAATTTACCCTTCCGCAGCCCGTTCGTGAACGCGGCCACTTGTATTCGGTCGTCCGCTTCGTCAATTGTCAACGCTTCTCTATTGAAGCGAGCTATGTAGGATCTCAGCGTTTCATCCTCCCGTTGCTTAATGTTCATCAGGCACGCGGTAGATCTCTTGTGACGGTGTCCTCCAATAAATTGGGAGGCAAATAAAGCGTTTAGCTCCCTGAAGGTGCCGACGGAACCGGGCGTCAGCCTGCCAAACCAGGTCCTTGTAGAGCCTTTCAGCGTTGCGGGGAAGGCCTTGCACATGATTTCGTCTGGCGCGCCGTGCAGGTGCATCAACGTCTTGAAAGTTTTCAAGTGGTCCAACGGATCCTTGGACCCGTCGTAGCTTTCCACCTGGGGCATGCGGAACTTCGGTGGTGTAGGGAACATGATGACGGGTGTTGTAAATGGAGAGTCCGTGCGGTGAACGAGGTCGTCGAGGTCGCTAGATACTCGCCCTTTGAGGGCGTTCATCATGAAGTCCATGCGTTCCTTCATCATTCGCATTTCTACGGCCATGCCAGACTGGGCGTGGCCATCTCCCGACGGATGGTTTGGCTGTTGTCCTTCGGGCCGGCTTAATGCATGGCTTCCCTCAGGACCTTCACGGTCCCTCTCCTCAGCACTGCTCTCCTCCTGATTCTCTCCCTGATTGTCACTCGTCGCATTCCTTCGCAATAGCTGCTCTTCCAAGTCATTGTTGCGCTTCGTGAGACGTTCCACCGCGGCCGCCAGAGTCTGGACTTGCCTTTCGAGGGCCGTGGTGCGTTGTTCGTTGCCTTGGTCGTTCATGGTGGTCGTCCTTGAACGCGTGAGTACCATGCAACCCTTAGTCCGGGAAACACGTGACAGAAACTAGTGCGCGTTTCCCACAGACGGCGCCAACTGATGATGTCAAGAATCAAACCAGTGAGCTGCAAGGTTTGCGCGCGTTCCGGACGGTCCTGCACAAGTAGGAAAAACCTCAAAGGGAAGTACCGGTGTGGTACCGGCCAGCGACCCTCCGATGGTTAAGTTAGAATTTTACACAACTCCAGAGTGCCAGAGTCGGGTCTTAGTATACGTACCCTGATTTTTGGAGGATGTGGCGGTATTTATAGTAGTGGTAATGGCCTTTGGACAAGGCGTGCTGGAGAAGACATCGTTGTACCGAAATTGCCCTCGAGTAGCGTGGGACGCAAGACTCTTCTGGGGTAGCCAAGCGAGTTGGGCACGATTCCCTTCTTGGGGGTGGGAGGCGTGCTTCGCAAGATATCTGGCTAAGCAGCGTACACGACAAGATTCACTCTTTCCAGCGAAGCGCACGTGGCAAGACTGGTCTCAGTGCCCGATACCAGCACCCGTCTGCCTTCTCCCGTCGCCCCCCTAGGATTGGGGTCGTCGAGCTCTGACGTCCGTCGGGTATTTCAGCCGTCACAGATCTAACCGTCGGCGAGTGTGGCCTACCGTCGTCTGGTGGGAGATTTTATCCCAATCAGAAACCTACTCAAATATTCTGTTTGATTATGATATGTTTGTAATCTTATCTTATTCTTGGCTTAACCAAACACTATTTTGAAATAAAAAAAAAAAAAATCAGATTTCAACAATTCTAAACAATTAACCCACTTAAAAATCCCAATGATTCATAATAAAAGTGACTAAACTTTACCTCTAATCTCATCTCATTTCTTATTAAATTTGTCATCTAAGAAAAAACCAACTTGCTTTTTTTGAAGCGAAAGGTTGCTTTTCAAGTGAAAGGATGAGCAAGTTGTTTAATTATTAATTAGGATAAGCAAATTGCCCCTTGGCTAGGTAGAAAGATAATATAGAATTTTTTATTCTATTGTATTTTTAGTTTGTATTGATCTCTTTTGTTCACACCTACCGACCTGCGCTTGTCAACTCAACTTTGCTTTCCAAGGAAATGAAACGGCAGCTGATGGACGTGGTTTATCGTTTAAGGCTTGTCTAATCTTAAAATCTGATTGATAAAAATGGAAATGTATGATAGAATAATACACCCAACAATACCATTTGAAAAAATAAAAAGAAAATTCCATTGACGTATAGGTGTTATATATAAGTTGATGAAGGGAGTTGTCAAATAATTGGTCTAAGATTTTGTATTACGCACAGAACATATCCAAAACATTGATCAATAATGAAACGATGTCTTCAATCTGTTAAGCTCAGATTCTGCTGGCTTGTATTGTATCAGATTGATACCTGACCCCCCTCTCGCCCTCCTTAGTTTGCTGGTTTTAATGAAATTTCCTTTTGATAAAATAAAAAAAATATCTTCATACTGTTAACTACTGTGTTATGAAGACCAAAGTACAATACAAATAGGAAGAAGACATATAATATTATAAGCATACAGTAGCAGACATTTCTCATCCAAAAAAACAAAAACAATATCAGACCTCTTTGCATGTGGGATATGAGTTATGACATCGACTTTGCATGTCGGCATGTCCTCTCTTCTCCAAAAAACAAAAAAACCTTTGCATGTTCATTCTCTAAAGCATAGCCAATTGGGCTTTAGCTATAGCCTTTAATCAAGAGTTAATAAGCAAGGCCCAAGCATTGGCCTAACCATTAAGAAGATAATTACATTTAGACCCAGCCCCGCTATTAAAATGTTGTTAGCTTGTGATTTTGTCCTTGCTATACAGAAATTAGAGATTAGAAATGGAGAACATATCTAAAAGCTGGTTGCATATTGAGTTTAATTTCGATAAAGTCGCTCTCTGATAGCGTCTCCCTGCTCCATGGTGTGAAGATTTGTAATCACTTTATAATCGAGATTTAGCACAAAACACACACTTTAATACACACCAAGCTAATATGAGATTTAGTACACGCTCACACAACACACACTTATCTAATCCAATTAATATAATTCAGGGTTTCACAATTCACAACACACACTTTTGTTTAGCTCTTCACGGAAGAAATGATATATAAGATGGGGGATTTGGTGTTGAAGACGAGATATCTATCGTGTCTTGAGACTTGAGAGGCTGTTGCCGCTGTTGGCACTTGGCACTAGCATCAAGTGACACCATTTATGTGGAGGTAAAGAAGACAAACCTAGTTGGATAAATCATTGTTGGCTGCCAAGTTCCTAAACCATATCAAACGGTAGCTATAAATATCGAGTATCAAATACTCGAATTTCACTTGCTGATCTGGGTATTTTTTGCCACAAAGATCTCGAGTCTTATAGACTGATCAAGTTTGTAAAAAGTAAATCTGAGTCTACCAGACTCGATTTCTATAGTGAAACAGACCAAAACAAATCAGATCGGACAGGAAGAGAAACAGAGAACAGAGGGACAGAGGCAAAGAACGGAGGAATAGATCAGGAAGGAAGAAGAAGAAGAGGAGGAGGAGGAGAGGAAGAAGAACAAAGGACCAAATAGGGCAGGTTGAAGAAGACTCAGTTTTAAAAGGAAGACTCAGATGTGGAAGAAAGAAGAAAAGAACTAAGGAAGAGGAAGACTCAGATTTGGAAGAAGAACGGGAACTCGACTTTTAAATACTTGATTCCCACGTAGATTTTTTTCTACCTCATCCTGCCATCACATGCAATTCGAGTCTTAGAAACTCGAGTTCAAATCTGAACTCGAGTTTTAGAGCCTCAAAATGCTAGTTTGCTATATAGTTTGCAAACCTGACAATTAACTAAAATATTTAAAAAATAATGTTAAAAGAAAAAAAAATCTAAAAGGGTATTAGTTTTTTTTTTAAGGAAATAGTAATACTTATTAGAACACACGAATACGAAAGTAGTGTATAGAGTTTTTTAAACAGTCTTATAATATATTACATAATCAGAATACTATTACAAAATGGCCTAACTTTTGTAGTAGTAGCCTGAGGTTATAAGGAAACGGCATTAGTTATTGTGAAGGGTACAAATCTATTTCCGTTTAATTTAAATATAGGTCCAACATCGATAAATGTAGAGTTATTGCTACAAGTCCATGAACCACAAATAGGTATCATCTACTCTTATTATTATTATTTTTTTTGATAATTCGATCGTTAACAATGGGAAAGAGGGATTTGAAGCTTGACTCTCTTTATAAAAGAGTGTAAATAATGTCTTGGAACTATAAGTTTCTTAGCAATATGATCTACTATTATTATAGAAGGAAATGAATTATAAGTTTGGTGGTATGATCTTCCATTAGCATCTTTATAAACATTTCTTTATCTATCTTTTTTTTTTTTCTAAAAAAACACATCCTTTTGGGTCTAAACTCATAATTTACCTTTAGAATTTAATAGGGTTGTAAATGAACTATTTGCAATTAATTGATAATATGAATGATATCTTCTCCGGAATGATATCTCCTCCGGAATGATATCTCCTCCCCTCTGCTAATCATCCATAGAAGTAGGGTCCTTCTTGACCTCCGTTCCTATCACGTGTGGTCTAACTTTCTCTTATACCCCTTCAATCTAGCGTTACCCCATGGACGATATTCTCTATGATTGGAAAAAACTCTCACTGACAGAGGAGGAAGATACAAAACTCAGTCTGTCAAAGTCCAAAAACCTACGCAGCAAGGAGTTTGTTTTGGCTGCAAAATTTCTTACAAAGAGAGCCCTTAATGTGGAAGCAATAGGTCGCACTTTCAAACCCTTATGGAAAGCCAAAAAGGAGTTCAAGGTGCGCGAAGCAGGAGACCATATTTTTCTGTTTGTTTTTGAACTCGAATCAGATGGAGAACGGGTCCTCACCAACGAACCTTGGACCTTCGATGAACATGTTGTCCTATTACAACGATTTGATGGGTCTACACCGGCGAGGTATTTGAGATTCACAAATCTGAAAATCTGGGTGCAAATACACGGATTGCCAATGTGTATGCTTGACTCAGAGACAGCTATTGAATTAGGAGAAACACTCGGCCAGGTAGCACCATGTGAGAACTCTAGTGAACTAGTGGGGGGTGATTTCCTACGTGTTCAGGTGGAGATCGATGAATCAAAGCCTCTATGCCGAGGTCGACGGATAGCATTGGGTGTTAATGAGGAGATCTGGGTTTCTTTCAAATATGAGAAACTCCCCAACTTTTGCTATTGGTGTGGACTGATCTTACACGATGGGAAGGATTGTGAAGTCTGGCTAGCAAAAAAGGATTCAGGAAAAACAGAGTCTCAAGAATATGGACCGTGGCTGAGAGCTTTGCCATACAATCTGGGGAAAACTCCATTTATTGTGATTCTTGGAATGGGCGATGGTTTAGGTGGAGACCCAATATCTGCTCAACGTCAAAATAATGCAAAGGCTCCTGAAACGGCGGTCAAACAAACCGGTGAAGGCTCTGCCGATCAAATTCCGGTGAGAAGGACGACGCTGACTTGCGGAACTAAAAAAGCATGGAATCACGTGATCCCAGGGAGCAAACCACGCTGAATAGCCAAGAATATTGCAACCCGATTCCTAAGGTATTTATTTCTAATTCCAATTTAACTTCCTTCCTTACTGATAATGCTGAATTTGAAATGCAGATACAGGAAATAGACTATGAAATTAGCAAGTTTGACAAATGTGGAGCCCACGTGGAAAATACTTTAGTTGGTGCATCACAAGTCCCACCAATCAGTGAAAAGCAACTAGCTCCTTCCATGCAAACACTAGTAAATCAGGAGCATACACACCACGTGACAAAAAACTCCCTACCATCTAATCAAGGAAGCAAAACTTTACACACGTGGGAGAGATTGGCAAGAGAAAATCCTATGGAGACTGACCCACCACATAATCCCACGGTACAAAAGAGAAGCAGAGATGAAGAAGTAGAGTATCTTCCCGAGTTACCTACCAAAAAAACACAGGTTTCAAAGGGAGAAAGTCAGAAAATTCCAATGGCGGAGGCTGCTCAGCAGTCCCGCCAAGCGCAATGAGTCTTATAGTTTGGAACTGTCACGAATTTGGGAACTTGCGTACAGGAAAGGAGCTTGAAGTAGTGATTCGAGCAAAAGATCTCTTCGTTGTGTTTTTAGCCGAAACATGGGCGGATGAAGCTAGGCTAAAAGAAGTTCAAAGAAACATCAAGTTTGATAATATGTTTTATGTTGGAAAGAACCCTAGAGGTGGTGGGGGTTTGGCTCTTTATTGGTAAAATTCCATTGATGTTCGTGTGGATTCTTTCTCCAAATACCACATTGATTCTATAATTAATAAAGGTAGTGATGAAGCATGGAGATTTACAGGTTTTTATGGTGAACCGGTAACACACAAGAGAATTGAAGCATGAAATAAACTGAGGTTGCTCAATACCAAGCATAATCTTCCTTGGCTTTGTTCAGGGGATTTTAATGAAATCACAAGAAGCTCAGAGAAACTGGGAGGAAATAGTAGAAGCCAGACTCAGATGCAACTTTTCCGGGATGTTATAGATGAATGTGGATTTCTTGATCTTGGTTATGCGGGAGACCAATTTACTTGGAGAAAACATTTTGCAGACGGACATTCACTGTGGGAAAGATTAGACCGTGGGTTGGCTAACCATGAGTGGTTCATGAAGTTTACAGGCACAAAAATCCACCATCTGCACTCTGATTCTTCAGATCACTCCCCATTGTGGATCACCTTGGATGGTTTAGACATTCCATCTTTTGCTAAACCATTTAGGTTTGAAGAAATGTGGCTCTTTGACCGTGGGTGCTCAAATATTGTTGAGGCGGTTTGGCTGCCAAGGGGAGAAGAGGAAGATCATGACCATGTTATGCGCAAAATTGATAAATGTGGTAAAGAACTTCGCAAATGGGAGCGGGACTGCTTTGGGAATGTCAAATTGATATTGAGCTGGAAGAGAAAGGACTTAAAGGAGGCCGAAAAATTAGCCATGAGAACTGGAAATAATCTGCATGTTCATGTGTTGCAAAAGGAGATAGCCAAATTGGTTGATAAAGAAAATAGACTTTGGTTCCAAAGAGCAAAGATCACGTGGACTAAATTTGGGGACAGAAATTCAAAATTTTTTCATAGCCATGCGTCTCAGAGGAAGAGGAAAAATTTGATCCGAAAATTGAAAGATCCAAATGGCCAAGTGGTGGACACCAAGGAGGACATAGCTGAATGTCTGGTACACTACTACCAGGACCTTCTCCAGTCAAACAATCAGCAATTCTGTTCCGTGGCTACAAACTCCATTCATAAAGTAATTACCGAGGAAATGAATTCCATGCTCTCATCTGAATTCACTCTTTTGGAGGTAGAGCAAGCCATCAACCAAATGGCCCCTCTAAAGGCACCCGGACCTGATGGTATGCTTCCTCTCTTTTATCAGCATTATTGGAACTTAATTGGACATGATATCTCTAACTCTGTGCTACACTATCTTAACTCTGCTACTTTACCTGATCAGCTCAATCACATTTATAACTCTCATTCCAAAAAAGAAAAATCCTGAATTTGCCTCTGAATTTAGACCTATCAGTTTATGTAATGTATTGTATAAAATTTTCTCAAAAGTGCTAGCTAATAGACTTAAGAAAATTTTGCCTAATATTATTACTGAGAATTAGAGTGCTTTCACAAAAAGTCTCATTATTTCTGATAATATCCTGGTAGCTTTTGAATCTCTACATAGTTTGCAGAAGCACACAGGGAAGGATGGATATATGGCCATCAAGCTTGACATGAGTAAAGCATATGACATAGTGGAATGGGATTATCTGTCTTCAGTTATGGAGAAAATGGGCTTCAACGAGCATTGGATCCACCTTATGATGCTATGTGTAAAATCCGTGACATATTCCATATTGGTTAATGGGGAACCCAAAGACATGATCACTCTAACAAGAGGCATTAGACAAGGAGACCCACTCTCACCGTTTCTATTCTTACTTTGCACTGAGGGTCTTAATGGGCTAATCAACCAAGCCTCTCAATAGGGCCACATCAAGGGCTATACTCTTTGTAGAAATAGTCCTCGACTAACTCATCTGTTGTTTGCAGATGATAGCTTGTTGTTTTGCAGGGCCACCATTGAGGAGTGCCAAAGAGTTTTGGACATATTGGAAATTTATGGGAGATGTTCAGGCCAGCAGATTAACCGAAGCAAGACTACAATCTTCTTCAGCAAATCTACTAGTGATGATACTAGAAATCAAATAAAGTTGGCACTAGGGGTACCAAAAATTGTTCAGTATGAGAGATATTTGGGTTTACCATCACTGGTGGGCAGACACAAAAAAGCAAGCTTCAACTATATAAAGGAGCGAATCTGGAAAAAATTACAGGGATGGAAGGAGAAACTCCTCTCGCAAGCTGGAAGGGAAATATTAATCAAAGCAGTTGTCCAAGCTATTCCTACCTACACTATGAGCTGTTTCAAACTTCCTTTGGGTCTATGCTCAGAAATTGAAAGTCTGATACGAAGATTTTGGTGGGGTCAGAAAGGTGAAAGGAGGAAAGTTCATTGGGTAAAATGGGAAACACTTTGCCTCCCAAAAAAAGAAGGAGACATGGGTTTCAAGGACCTAGCTAACTTCAATGATGCTCTCTTAGCTAAGCAAGCTTGGAGATTACGTCATAATAAGGACTCCCTTTTCTATAAAGTCTTTAAAATGAAGTTTTTTCCAAATTGTAGCATTTGGGAGGCTCAAGAATCTAGTACCGGTTCACACGCTTGGAATAGCATTTTAAAGGGAAGAGATGTTCTACTCAAGGGTGCAAGATGGAGGATTGGTTGTGGAGAGGCCGTTAGCATATGGAATGATGCATGGTTACCATCTTTGGAGCATCCATGTGCCTTATCTGATATCGTTCCAGGCTTTGAAGATGGGAGAGTTTCTGACCTCATCAATCCAATCACAAGAACATGGGACTCAAATTTAGTGCATGGATTATTGTCGCCGGAGGAAGTTGCCTTGGTTCTCAACATCCCTTTGAGCCGCACTCCTGTGGAGGACAAGATCATTTGGCCCTTCACCCCTTCAGGTAAGTATTCTGTAAACTCAGGCTCAAAATTTCTAACTAAACTCAATTCTGTGCAGGTTCCTACAGCCAACCAGCAGCGGCAAAGTGGCATTTGGAATCAGATCTGGGGACTTAACGTCCCTAATAAAGTGAAGCATTTCATGTGGAGAGTGTGCAAGGAAGCTGTACCATCAAAGCATAACTTAGTGGGGAGGAAGATTTTAACGGAAGATAAATGTGAGCAGTGTGGTGTGGAGTCTGAAACGGTAATACATGCAGTATGGGAATGCGCCATGCTTGATGAAATATGAGAGGCCATTCCAGGTTTTGAAGATCGGAGACAACATGCAATCTCAAACACTAGAGATCTGATTAGTGTGCTTCATGAGAAAAGGAAAAATTTAGAGCTAATGGCCATGGTGATATGGATGATTTGGTACCGACGCAACCGACTTCGAGTCAGTCCAAATGATTTTCCTAGATCACAAGTACTCCAACAAGCTACTCAGTCTTTGATTACCTTCCAACAAAGCCAACAATCCCTTAGTCAGCCCTCAACAATGCAGCGACCTCAGCCCCGTACACAATGGAGTCCGCCTCCACCGAATTGTCTTAAACTGAATTTCGACGGAGCCATTTTTTCGGAGTTAGGCAAGGCTGGACTGGGAGTAGTCGTTCATGATAGTCAAGGAAATGTGATTGCCTCGATGTCAGAACAAGCCCCTTTGCCATTCTCAACAGATATCATGGAAGCCATGGCAGCAGCAAGGGTGTTGGTCTTTGCACAAGAACTGGGTATAGCTGAATTTGTACTTGAAGGAGATTCGGAAGTAGTGATTAACTCCCTCCGAAGCAAAGAAACCTCGTTCTCTTCGTTTGGCCACCTTCTGGAGTCAGCTAAATCCATTATTAGCTCAGATACTTACATTAAGTTCTCCCATGTATGTAGAAGTGGAAATAAAATAGCCCATAACCTAGCTAGACATGCAAGAAATGTCAGAGGTTTGTTAGTATGGGTGGAGGATGTTCCACAACACTTAGTTGATGTACTCTTTGCCAAGCCTGGCTGATTTTATAGTAGCAGTAGTATTCATTCTCAAAAAAAAAAAAAAAATTGATAATATGAATAGTCCATCTAGTAGTAAGTAATAACAATACAAGGACAATAAATCTAATTTTTTATGAGTTCATAAAAAAATTTATATCTAAGTAAATTAAATTATAAAATTTTAACTATAATTTATTTATTAATTATTAAAAAGATTTGTGAAGGGATTAAAATTTTTATTCATGGTGTTTAATATATATGGAAAAATAATAAGTTAATCAAATAACTCATGAACAAGCTGAAATTTGTTTGACAATAAGATGAACCAAGCTTGAACATGCAATCTAATTTGATGATAAGCTCAAGCTCGGTTCGTGTTTGAAATAAAATTAAATGAACAATTTGAATTTTTAATATTTGGCTTGGTTCAGCTCGTTAATTTACAGCCTTAGAGGACATAAGATTTTTTTATCCAAACGTGAATTATTTTAATTATTTATTCAAATGCTGACATGAGATTTTTTTTATATCAATTAATTTTTTTTATTTATGTAAGCAATTTCCATCAATCATTGATACGACAATAATGACTAAAATGAAATTTGTTATAAACTCAATGTCCAAATTGAATGTTTTCAAAACATAAGGACAAAAATGAGAACCCAAAATACAAGGATGAAAATAAAAGGAGTTTTGGAAAAAAGAAAAGAAGAAAGTAGAAAATGTCTTAAGCTTTTTACTTGAGGGCGTGGTGATATATTTTGAAAGCCCTAGGTTGGGTTAAACGCCTTCAGGCTTTAGGCTCAGCTATATATCTGGGAAGAACATTTATACGCCTTGTGAGATTACATTTTAGTTAAATTCAACTTATATGTTCTCAATTTATGCAAGAGCAAGATTCATCTTTGATCTTTCTCAAGCATGTCAAGATTGATTTGATTATATGAATATATTTTGTGCACTTTGTACCTTTTGTTCTTGAGTTGTAGTGCTCCTTGATGTCCAACTATGTGCCTCGTTTTTTACTATTGCTTTGCTAAGTAACACCTTTTTGAGAACCCAAATGGTATTTTCAATTACTAGACATTATTTAGGAATTCATTTTCACTAAATTTTCAGTGAAACGTGTGTGAAAAAGCGTAGAAACAGATGTAATCGAAGACAAATATCATTCTGCTACAACTTTTATCAGCTACTAATTTGTGTCAATGGGTTTTTGGCTCAATTTGAACTTCGTCCAATAAGAATAAGTGGAGAGTGAGGGTGAGGTATGAGACAGTGACGTGAAGCACCCATCATAAGATAAGTTATTTTAGTAAAACACAATAAATGTCTCATTAGGAGGAAACACACATACATACTATGAATGCTATATTACCTACTTTTCGTTCACAAAAACATCTTTTTTTATAATATATCTAAATCGAAGTCATCAACCACGCAATCAAAATGATTTGATACACATAAGAAAAATGAACTTTTAACTTTTAAATAATTGTCCAACCATTATGATTATTCTAAAATTATTATGATTTAATGTTTTTATCATAAACTTATTGAGATATTGGAGAAAACTAATCTTTAAAAATTATGTGGTATGTTACTATTCTTTTTAGCTACTTTCTATTTTCAAAAATAATATTATATTTTCTATGTTAGAAAATTTGTTTTGCAACTAAAATAAAATACAATCATGATCAAATCTCTATTTTTTTGACAAAGATAATATATTCAAAGAGTAATATTGTCCTTGCTTTTTATTTGTTTTCTCATTTTTAATATTTTAAATTTGTATTCATGAAATTTTTTAAATTTATATTAAAATATTTTATATGACACAAAATTCCTAGATAATGTTCACCTAATGAACTGAAATTTTTCAGGTTCATTATAATATCAAGATATACAGGAAATAGATTCTTTAGTTTCATAAGATGAATTCCAAACTATTTGTTCAAGAATTGGAAAGGTGGTTATTGCATGTGCTATTTGGAATATCAAGACCAAGTGTTGTTTTGAAAATGCCCAACTTCATTCGACCATTATTTTTATTTTACCGAATCCATCGGTTGGAAGAGTATCAAAATATATTGAAGAGCCAAGAGCAGACTTGAAATTGCTTTGTTTGTATTTATTTGAGATACAATTATGAACTCTTATATTTTTACCAGACCAGTTGTATATGTTTTCTTTTATCATTAATACAATTTTCTATCATTTAAGTAAAAGAAAAAAAAGGTAAAAGTAAAAGAAAGAAAAAAAAAAGTAGATTTAAAGTTTAGAGTAATTTTGATTTTTCTCCCTAAAATTTTTAATTTTTAATTTTGTTCCCTAACATTTTCTATCGTTCTAATTGTAGGACCTTCCGTCCTTACACTTAGACTCCGTTCGTTTGGAGTGAAAATAGGGAAGATGGAAAATAGAGGGAGAAAAATAGGGTGGAAAATGTTGTTTTCCACTGTTCGTTTGGGGAAAGAAAATAGGGAAGATGGAAAATCCGAGTAAAAATTTTCTCTTCTAGGTTAACAATTTTTTTCCTCCCAAATTGGGAGGAAAAGTGCTACACTAGCACTTTTAATAATATACCCTCATCCCAACTACCTGATTCATTACTCAGCTACCCACTTAATTGCCCACAGCTATCACTTTCCTCTTTCTCTTCTCTTTCTCACCAACGGGTCCGGGTTCTCCTCTCTTCTCTCTCTCTCTCTCTCTCTCTCTCTCTCTCTCTTTTTTTTTTTTTTTTCATCTCCTTCTCACCAACGGGTCCAGGTTCTCTTCTCTCTCTCTCTTTTTTTTTTCTTCTTTTTCTCATCTCCTTCTCACCAATTGGGTCTAGGTTCTCTTCTCTCTCTCTCTCTCTCTCTCTCTCTCTCTCTCTCTCTCTCTCTCTCTCTCTCTCTCTCTCTCACCAACGAGTCCAGGTTCTCTTCACTCTTTTTTTTTTTTCAACATGACCCGAGCTATTTGAATGGGTTTATGTGGTGTAGTAGCTTTGAATGAGTAACAGAATGATTTGAATGGGTTTATGGGTTTTTTATTATTTCATTCTGTTATTAGTGTTGTAAAATGCTGTTGAGTGTTGACCATCATAATATTACTACCATTGGCTGGGGCCAAAAATTGAAGTCCATGAGTTACCACTAGTCACCAAACATTCTCAATCAATATTAAAATATACATTTGTCAATAATTTTAGTACTTTGCATAGAAAAATATATTATGGTTGTATTTGAATGCGGTCTTTTTTTTTTGCATATTTATGCACAAAATCAATTAATTTTAAAAATATTATTTAACGTAATATATTTTTTTTCATATTCATTTAATTTAATATTAAAGGCATCCTAATGTATGCCTTTATGATACTCAATTGACAAAAGTTTTGATATTATAATAAAAATAATAATATAAATTTATATAATTTATATGTACACTATTATAATTTTTATATTATAATAATAAAAATAATAATATAAATTTATACATATGATGTGGTAAATTTCATATTATTTAATGAATACAAATAAATCTATTTTTTACATATTATGTAACAAGGGTATAATAGTCAATTTATATAAATTACATTTTTCATCCTTCCATTTTTTTCTCTAACTGAACACAAGAGTTTTCCATCCTCTCACTTTTTCATCCTCCCACAATTTTCCATCCTCCCACTTTTCCACTCCTCAAACCGATCGAACCCTTAAGGGACACCTAAAACAATCTTGTATGTTAGTTGGAGCTTTTAAATTTTGACACGTCAGTTAAACATGTCAAGTCAATTAGATAGAATCAAAATTTGAAAAAAAAAAAATCTAAATTTGAATTAAAATAATTTTTTTTCCTACAATATTTTATGGGCATCCAATCCAACTTTCTGTATATTCTCTTTTCAGGGCATCGAAACTTTTTTTTTCAAATGGTCCATATTTTTCATTTAGTTTCTTTTTTTTAAACTAATTTTTGGGAACCAAACAGAATCCAGATAATGGCTAAAACTATATCAATATTGTTGTAAGATGTTATAAATTTTATATTTATGAAGATACTAATTTTTTTTAAAAAAAATTATATTAATTATATAATTATTTTTAATGGCATTTAGGAATTTCGATTAAAATGTCATTCCACCACCTTCACATAGTGGAACCAAAAAAAAAAAAAAAAAGGAATAGTTATTTCATTTCACCTTTTAATATTAATTGTAATAATGGTTTCTATTACATTGTAAATTTGTAATAGGTTAATAGCTACTAGCCTACTACAGCGTACCAAAACGTGCCCTAAAATTTGAACCCTAACCACCATTTACAATTCATGAGTCCTTAGTGAACCTCTTTTCAAACCCAACAAATGCAAAAATCCTTCACACAATCTTTATTGCTTTAAACCTCCACACCAGAGCATATTCAAATCACCTATAATAAAAATATATTATTTTTTTCATTTAACAGTAAATCACCTAACGAACATTAACGGGCAAACTGAAATGAATAAAGTTAAAACTTAGAGGTCTAAATTGAATTTAAGCAACATTAAATGATACAATTTGTAATTTAGCCTAAAATATATAAAACAATATGTATATAAAAACAAAATGACGTAGTTTTTATTTAGCTCAAGTGTTAGCACAAAAATAGACTGAAGGGTCTCCAATAAAAAATAATACAGTTAACACCCCTAAAGTTTAGACAAATGCTAGTCAAGTCCAAAAATTTTTAAAATTGAACAATTTAGTCCCTAAACCGTTACTCATTTTTCTCTTCTTTCTAAACCCAACTTGATCCCCTAAACTGTTACTCATTCTTCTCCTCTTTATTGTAGTAATTAGAGATCAAATTTGTTAGTTTTAAAAAGTCTTAAACTTAACTGACATTTATTCAAACCCCAGGAATATTTATTATATTTTACCCTAATCAAAATGATCTAAAACTTTAATTTTACAATAAAGAATTGTATACGAGGGGATCTGTATAGGCCCATGAAGCCATATACCATGAGTGTCCAAAATGTAAGCCCAGCCCAAAAGGTCCAAATTGCTGTGTGCGAAAGCTACTGTACTGTGTAGGCGTGTAGCTCAGGAAATTTTTCTTGTTATGTTTTTCTTTTCATTTTCCATTCCTAATGGGCTAATTCCAAGTTCCAACGTCTCTCTCTCACTCGCTCAAGCCAGACGCCACTGATTTTGTTGAGGTTATTCTTTTCACTCTCATTGTTTCTTGTACTTTACTTTGTTATATATTCGTTGAATGTATGCATGTATGTATGTGTGTTTTGGATTATTGATAATGGGGTTTTGGTGTTGGTATTAGAGGCGTGGCTTAAAGTTCTCTGATTTTATGTCATGGGTTTTGCATTTTACTTTACTGGGTTCTTCTTGGGGTTTAGTAATTTCTGTCTATTGCTTAGTTTGGACTGATACCCATGATTTTTTTTTCCTGTATAAGTTTGTGAATCAAACTTCATAGAATCTGGTTAATTTTTTCACCCTTATTATTTCTTGCTCTTTGTTTTGTTTATGTGATGAATGTATTTGTATTTTGGGTGATTGATAGTTAGGGTATTGGTATTGTTGTGTGAATTAAATTTCTCTGATTTTACTGTCGTGGGTTTTGTGGGTTCTTCTTGGGGTGTACTAATTACTACCTATAGCCTAATTTGGACCAATACCCAAGATTTATATTTCCTGCATATAAGCTTGTGAATGAAACGTCATAGTATATGGGTCTTGTATTAGGAATTTTGAATTTTCGTCCACTAAGATTTGTTTTATTTATATGAATAATAAAAAAAGTTAAACTCTTTTTTGACATTTGAGTGTCAGGAAATCCTTTTTTCCCTTTGGGTGCTTTTTTCTTCTTTGCTTATTATTCTTATGGTTTTTGAGTTATCGCAAGAGTAGCATAGAACCCAGTTAGAAATTTTTAGGATTGTAATAAACTGTTTTCAGCATTAACTTTTATAGTTTTTGACTTATTGCAAGAGTAGCATCGAACCCAGTTATAAATGTTCAGATTGCAATTAAATTTGTTTTCAGCATTAGCTTGGTAATGCTTCTTCTTTTTCTTGGGGTGATGATGAGGTGTTGATTCTTATTTGTATTTCCATGAGAATTTTCTTTTCGCTTGATAATGCAGTGTTGATGTGTTATTCCGGGTGATGTTGATTCTTCTTTGATAGTTAGAAAAATTAAAAAAGAAGAAGTATTTAAATGGAGTAGAGAAATAATAGAGAATCGAATGCATGTGGATGTGAAAAGTGAGTTATAGCCAGAAGTTTGTTAAAATTTTATTGAGTATGATGTGAATGCTCTCATAGAAAAGGAAAAAGTTAAGTAGTTATTAAACAAGGCTGAACTACTTGTATATTCTGGCCTTTTTTACCCAAAGAGAAAAAAAAAAAATGACAAAAGAGAATATTTTAGTTGTTTAGGATGCAAATGACCATAGATCAAACAAAAAAGAGTTCTTTTTAAAGCTTTTTGTATATAAGTTGATAGAGAAATTTTTTGGGGTTCCTTTTGTAGGACATGAGAATTCTTTTGATAAGAGATTTCCAAGTTGGGTAGCTCACATGTAGTTCCTAACCCGGCCCAAACAACATTCTTCAACCATTTATACAAATAACAACCCAGCCCAATTTAAGCAAAATTTTAGCCAAAGGAAAATCAGATTTTGAGAGAGAGAGAAACGCATACATCAGCTACAGCCACCGCAACGCCTCCCTACCATCTGGCTGATCTGCCCAGTGGCCAACCACCTCGATGCCGGTCGGCCACCGGCCTCAATCTGCGATTGCTACGTACTTCTTCTTCTCTCTTATAAATCTAATTTTTAATTGCTATGCCCCATAAGTGATAACTGATAAGGCTGTGATTGACTGTTGTTCTTTTCATTTTTTCTTTGTGATTGTGAGTCTTTTTCTCAGAGACCGTTGTTTTATTGGCAATTTTGCTCTGATTTGAGTTGTGAAAGGAAATTTATATCATACGGAGACTGCGTGTCAGAGTTTTAAATTTATTAATAGTGTTTGATTGTTTGTCAAAATGTTAGTGGATTGTTTGTCTTGGTTGATAGTTTGCTAATACTATATAGATGGTTATTTGAAGTTTTTATATATTTTTTTCGCATATACTTCGGCCCCCTAGCTTGAAATCCTGGGACTGTCCTGAGTTGCTAATTTGCTATGTGGGACTTGAAATCTGTATTTGCATTAAGAAAGAGTAGCAGCAGAGTTTTTTATTTTGATTGCTAAGATATATACCAATCATGATAATAGCTATAGGGCAAAGGGGCATGGCACCTTCTTGAATGAATTTAAGCTGTTGAGTAGTGGAACATTACTTTATCTACACCCTAGAAAATTTTTTTTGAGGAAAGTTGATGGTGCAGTATGTAGATGAGAGCCAATTGAAAATATTCGTTCTGCTTGACAAGCTAGATTATTATTTTATTGATTTCATTTTGAAGCGTAGAATTCTGGGAGAAAAACCAAAGTAAAGGTGGTTGATCTGGTTTTTTTTTTGTTGGAAAGGTTCCTTTGGAAGACATAGGAGTAGTCCCTGCTTGAATGCAACCTTTGTGTTACATTAAATAATTTTGCTGGAGAGAGATATTCGCACTTTTAATGGTGTGGATTGGTGTTCTCCAATCTAAAATCATATTTTCTTGTAATTTTTTTGTATGAAGGTCTCTTGTTTTGACTTTTTGTGTGTCATATAACATGGTTTCTCCTATTTCTAATATAATTTTGTTACTAACAAAAAAAAAATGTTGTTCTAGCTTTAAAAGTAAATTTCAGTTTCTTCGAGATTGAGGATTGCTTTTCATATGTAAAAATGGCTTATTCACTTGTCATTCTGCTTGGGAAGGCATTAGAGCAAGGAATGGTGATGTGGATTGGTGGAAATTGGTGTGGGATAGTGCTTTTATATTTAAGTAAGCTTTAATTCTGTGGTTAGCTATTAATTATAGGCTATCCACCTGTGATAGGATGGCTTCTTGGGAGAAGCAAGGGAGTGTTGTGTTTTCGAACAGGGCTGAATGCAGGGACCATTTGTTCTTTGATTGTTCTTGTTCGCATAGAGTGTGGAAGCATGTGGGGTGGTGCTGCTGTGGCTGGGATGTCCCATGTAACTACCCTGCAGGAAGCTGGTGCAGTGGGGGTGCTTCCAGCTGGTAGGAAAGAAGTTTGAAGTTGGAGTAGGAAGAATTTCTGTGGTAGCTATAGTTATCATCTTTGGATACAGAGGAACCAGTTTTTTCTTCAGGGGTCATCGGCTTCAGAGGAGCAAGTAGTAAAAGGTATTTTAAATGATGTGAGATGGAGAGCTAGTGATATTCTTCCTGCTTAGCCTTCAGTCAGTGAGCAAGATCTTTGGTCCAAGTTGAGAATTCAGCTGTGAATGGGTTCTGGGCAGTGCTGACAGTTGTACTGATCTGTTTGGACTAGTTATTTGTTGTTACCTGTTGGGTGGGTAGGAGTGCAGGTGTTTTGTGTTGGATTGGAGGTCCATTTGATGACCTGTTTGTTTGTAGTTATGCTACTGCAGTAGCTGTGTTTTTCTAGAGTGGTGTTTTGGCCTCAGGAGTCTAAATCAGTGTTGGCTGCCCTGATTGGGCTAGTTGATTGTTGCTGCTTGCTGGATTTTGGGCAGGGGTTCAGGTGTAATTGGGAGGTTCTTTGAAGACCTGATTGTATGCAGCCATGCTGTTTGTGTTTTTGTGTTGTTGAGCTGTAAATGATGGATTTTTTTTTTTTTGATAGGTAAATGATGGTTTTTGGTTAATAAGATTTCTTATTCATCAAAAAATAAAAATTGCTTTTCATAGGAAAAGGAGATAAAACTATTTCTTTCAAATCTAAGATGAAATGATATGATGTAGTACATGCAACCTATATTATTATGTTTCCTTTAATTCATTGAGATTATAAATAGCCAAAATTCAAGGATTCTAACATGGGACACTTTTGATGTATTGCTGTATTTGTCTTCTCCTCCTTTCTCAATCCTTTAGTCAAATAACCTTTTTTTTAAGTTTGACCTCCTTCTGTATTTTTTCTTGTTATTTTTCTACTGAAGGTTACTGTCGTGTCTTGTTTGTCTTTGTAAATGTCTTATTTCCTGTTGAACTAACCTTGCTTGAAGGAAATGTAAATGAATGAACAATCTTCCATTCCATATTTATTTATTTGTTGATTTTGTGGATTTCAGGCCATATTGTTGCTCTAGTGAGAACTCAAAAGCTTATATGTTGATTTTCCATTAATAGACTATAAGCCTGAAGATGAGCTTCGTTTTGAGATTTAGACATCATTTACCTAATGGGTTACCTAGAAATCCTGTGGTAGCACTAAATGCCATTAACTTCAGTGGGTTCACTCGAAGTTTTGGTCAACCTGCAAGAGTAGAAGAGGAGGAAGAAGAGGAGATTGATCAAAGAAGGCTCCCAACTGATTATGATCCAGCTACTTTTGATCCTACAGAGCATCGCAGTCCACCAACTGAGCGTGTCTTTAGGCTCATAGATGAAGTTTCAGGACTCACATTAGCTGAAGCTGCTGAGCTGGGAGCCATTATGATGAGAAAAATGGGAATGAAGGAGCCACCAACAGTGGGGGTCTTGAAACCAGGAGCGGCTGGATTGGCTGGAATGGCTGTTAAATCATCAGCAGCAGCCAAGGAGGAGAAGAAACCAGAAAAGACTGTTTTTGAAATAAAACTGGAGTCGTATGAAGCTTCTGCAAAGATCAAGATAATCAAGGAGGTCAGAGGGTTTACCGATTTGGGTCTCAAGGAAGCCAAAGAATTGGTGGAGAAGACCCCTTCAGTTTTGAAAAGGGGGCTTTCAAAAGAAGAAGGTGAACAAATAATTGAGAAGTTGAAAGCTCTTGGGGCCAAGGTTGTTTTGGAATAAATGGAAACCAATATGACTTGTACGCCTCCCTATTTAAATTCTCTAAATTTGTTCTTTTGTTTTAGCTTTAGACACTATAATTACAAGTTTTGCATGCATGTATCAAAGTAGAAGTGGGATGAATCCTGTTGTATGGATTAAGGGTTTGGGATATTTTGGATACCTCAGGATTGATCTAGTCTTGTCCCGTGCTATTCAATTATCTGCCCCATTTGAAGTCATTTCTTTGCAAGTTAAAACCCATCTTGGAAACCCAAATATGATATCCTTTTCATGTTTGATGTTTTCATTTGCTATGATTGTGGTACATTTTAGGCTAAACATGCCATGAATTGTTTCAAGTTGTTTACAGGAGCTTCTTCATTTCTAGAAGAGAAACATACTTAAAATTTCTGTTGCTGGGCTGACTTAATTGGGATAATACTACCCTTGCATCTAGGGGGCATTCGTGCCATGACCAAGTGTCCAATACTCGGTGTGCTACTTAGAGAACTCATAGAAGCTGACCATTAGTGTACTGTAGTGAGAAATTTGTTAGGATGATTGGTTCTATTGGCTGAATATATGTGCACGTAATCTGGCCCTTTATTGAAACAACCATATTAGGTTGTCTACATGTCATTTCAGTTGAACTGAATCCATCTTGGCATTTTGTCTAACTATACTGCATTCCATTTCATTTTAGATTAGAGTGGGATATATGGAACGGATTATTTTATATCATCTCAAAAATGACCTCCTTGGCCTGTGATGTGTGTATATATATATTGGACAATTCAATTGTTATAATGGGGAATGAGTGATTCAAACCATGGATGTTTTTGTTAGAAACACTAAGAAGTGCCAATTGAGTAAGATCTGCTCAATGGCTTTTGGCATGCACGATGTAATTGAAAAATACCACTTTCATAAACTAGATTAGGATTAAGAAAGAAAACATATTATGTTGATCAATATACTATTCCACCTCCAACTTGAATTAAGATTAATTTTAAGTTCTATGAATTTATATAAGAATAAAAGACCTGAGCCATTGTCCATCCTAGGAACCGTAGTAAGAAACTCATACATGTGGACATTCATGTGTAAGAGATGGAAGGATTCGAATGATTGAATTAATAAGTACTTACACAGACTGAAGTATTAGAATTAGTTAATGATTTCTCATAATATCAAGAGACTTTGAAAATGTTCAATCGGATTGAGCTATTGAAGTTATACAACATGATTTTCAGTTGAAGTTAATAGTCTTATTTATTTTAAAATTTTGCAAATCGCACTTCTCATAAAGTTTGGGTTCAATTGCAATGTTTCCACTAAAGTTCAAAATCGAGCAATCAACTCTTGACATAGTTTCAGGAAGTAAAGCTTCATTTCAACATTAATGATGGTTTTCTAAGATACCGATTTCTTGCTTAGTGAGAGAAGCTATACTCACTCGTAAAAAGAGAAGATTGTTAAAAGAAAAGAAAATGGAAAAATTTAAGCTTGATAGGAAGGGTTTTTTTTTTTTTTTTTGAGCTTGATAACAAGTTAAGGAGGAATATGGGCATATCTTTGTGGCGTGTGCCAATCATTGAAATAACTTTTTGAGAGAATTACTTTATGGAGAATGTTAACCTGGTGCTGGTTAAGTGCAGAAAAGATAAAAATCAAAAAAAAAAAAAAAAATTCTGAATAGTACTACAAAACTGAAAAAATGACATGAATTGTAAAAAAAAACACAAATTGTGTTTGACAAAAGTAAAAAAATTTTGTGGTTAACAGGCACCATGCGGTGCCCGTTAACACAACCCTTACTTTATTTATCATCAAACTCTTTTGAGTGAGGATAATTATCATCCTAAAGAAAATGTTTTCAACATACTTCAAAGTCACATTAATTTTATAGTCATTATTAATTTTACTTATCTTTCTAGTGGAGACAATTATCACCCTAAAGAAAGTGTTTTCAACATGCTTTAGAGTTATAAACAAAAAAAAAAAAAATGCTTTAGAGTTCTTCTCAAAAAAAAAAATAAAAAAAAATAAAAAAACACATGTTTCAGTCACATTGATTTAATGATTATCAATTTCCTCGAAATTTTTTGAGTGGGGACAATTATCATCCTAAAAAGAGTTTAAGGTTTCAACATGTCTCAAAATCGCATTAATTTTAACATCAATATTAATTTCCTCAACGTGTGTACAATAAAATGCTTTCACCGGCAGCAACAGAACTATTGTCCATATAGATCTTCATCCTTCTATTTCTTGCTTGAGCAGTCACGGCCTTGGTCAAGATCTTGTTAGCCACATCCACATCAAACACTTCGGCGAAGTCCACGTTTAGACACTCCTCAAAAGGATCGTGGATATGATAAGGAATTGCAAAGGTTAGCCACATTGGTATTTGGCCTCCAATACACGATAAAGGTAGTTGTTGCACCACTGATCACGCAAGGACTCAGTTCTTGTACATATCTTGCTCTCAACCCCAGTGCCTTGAACCTGTCATGATCATAAACCCTTCATCTCCTTCAGCAACTCTCCATATTCAGTCAATTCGCTGACCATCTTGAAGCTATTGGCGTGACCACAACTGTAATGGTGGAGCTTCGGGTGCTAAGGGATGGACTTGCCAGTGTCATATATGTAGTCCTCAAATGTCTATTGAATTGGATGCTTTTGCAGGTTTCTATTGTGGATGGTCTCTTGAACGAAAGTCAAGCATATATTCAAGGAAGCGGATAGATGGTGAATGTCTTGGCTGCTTTGGGGAGAGTACAAGCTGAGCACTTTATATTGTTTGCGACTCTTTTCTAGCACTAGTCTTCGTTTTTAAAAGATACATATTAAACTTTCTTGATATTTTGTCGGTTTCTCTATGATTTTTGTAATTAATGGTTTCTTTTTTCCTTCACTAACATGTTCCAAAAAACCTATAGAGAGAAATCCAATACAGTCCCAAAATAATGGTTAGAAATGTTGAACTGATTGTCATATATCTCATGACACTCTAGAAACCGAAAATAATGCAAAAACCTTTAGGGGTGTATTTTTGTCACCAAGTGATAAACTGATAATTGACAATCAACTCCCCACTACTTTGGGCCCGAGTCTACAAAATTTGGGAGTGAGAGCCAGCCAATATGACCTTTTTTTTTTTGCTTTTTTTTTTTCCTGGCCTAAAATTGGGGCCTCTTTTGTTTTAGGATCCTCATCTTATTGATTGTTCATTTCTTTTTACTTTTTTATGTCTCCTTTGAAATGTCTCTTTTTGCTTTTCTTTTTTCACTCTCTCTCTCTCTCTCTCTCTCTCAAGAAACTGGAACTGTTCCTAGTTCAAGAATTTAGAAAGAAAAATAAAATCTCAGAATACATGGATTTGCCCATCACAAAACTAATGTGATCACAGATCAGATACACAAATGGTTCATTTGGATATAAGTTCAAATGCTTGAATAAAATATGAGGGCTTTTTTCCAATATACGATATTTGAGAATGGGTTTGGGCTGTATTAATATATGAATTTGATGCTTATTTCAAATCCATAACATCACAAGTATTTTTGATAGATCAAAATCCCCAAATCTCAAATCACTTGTTGAATCCTTATCAAACAATTTATACTACCAATTGTTCTTCAAGTCCCTTGATTGCATAACATTATGACTCAAAAGGGAACATCTACCTACTGAAAGAGATTACCAAAATTTCCAAACCATGGTGCTCGGATGAAACCAAATGAAAAAGACACAGAAATGCTAACAATCATCAATGCCTGAAGTGCCTCACATTGGTGAAGAGGAGCGATACACCATACTTGTTACAGCAGTCTACGGCATCCGCATCTCTGATGCTCCCACCAGGCTCAGCAATAATGCTAACTCCATTCTCACATGCTATTTCCACTGCGTCTTTCCAGGCTGTTCACAAAACAAGCAGCATCCACATTAAAAGATAGATATAAAAGATATGCACAACTTTTTAAAGCTTCACATTTTTCAAAGTACTACTGAGCTTTTGCACAATAATCAGAATAAGCTGAGCGGAAAAGAGATTCATCCAAACACACAAGAATCCACTGGTGCAGGAATACACTAGCAATTTAGCGTAAATCAGGTAGTAATTACCAAATGGAAAAAAGGCGTCACTAGCCAAAGCTGCCCCTTTGACCTCATCCCCAGCTTTCTTCAATGCTATTCTCAAACTCTCTACACGGTTTGGCTGCCCACTTCCCATGCCCAACATACAGTTATTCTGCTCAAATGACAAGAAGAATCAGAACCGAGTCCCAGCCAGATCCATTGGTGCATAAACTAAGAAAGCATAAAAATTCCAACCTTTGCTATTACAATGGCGTTACTTTTGACATGCTTGACGCATAACCATGCAAACTCTGCATCACGAAGCTCACTTTCTTGTGGAGCCTTCTCAGAGACCACGTTAAATTGGATATCCTGGGGGGTCAAGTCATCTGAATCCTGAGCTAACCACCCACCACCAACTTGTCTGAGTGAAAGCTTTCCTTTTTCATTTTTTTGTGCTTCGAGGATCCTTAGAGACTTGGATTTTTTCTGTAGGATTTCAAGCCCTTTCTCTGTATACTTGGGTGCAACCACAATCTCATAAAACATCCGAGTCTCACCATCTGTGGGGCTCCTAAACTCTCGGATTTCCTTAGCAAGAGCCTACAAGTACAGAAAAACAAATAGTAAAGAAGGTTTAGCTCCTCTTTATTTCCAGCTTCCAAAATTGGCCGCATTAGCAATCTAATTGTCACATCTAAATGAATGGAGAAGTGATTCAATCTTATGAGAGAAGAGAATATGATTTGGCCCCAGGGCCTCAGATCACATGATAAAGGAGCACAGTAGGCTTGGGTTGGGGACCTTGGATATGACTAATATTCAAATTTCAAATCTTGCTAATAATATATCATATAAGTTGAAAGAAAAGTGATAGAATGTTGGCCCTACTTCTTGGTTATATATCATCAATGCCACCTCATGCTTTAATGCACTTCAATATAATAGGAAAGCTCACAAGATATGCAAGGAAAAGAAATCCATGCTAGACCCAAAACTTACAATGACAAACTTACCTCATCAATTTCAACATTGAAGGCTACAATGCCGCCAAATGCACTCACTGGATCTGCTTTTACAGCAAGCCTGTATGCTTCAAGGATATCATCACGTGAAGCTACCCCACAGGGATTTGTATGCTTTACAACTACACAGGTAGGGTTTTTAAACTCTGACACACAATTCCAAGCTGCATCAGCATCTAAATAGTTATTGTAAGACATTGACTGCACCACAAAAGAAAAAGGCTGTAAGCACATGCTTGGTTCAACAGATAAGTATACCATAAAAAAAGTGATTTCTGCAGACTGATGGATTCAGATAATCCTCTACATAAAAACTTGGGAAAAAAATAATAAAGAAATTAAAATCTGAATTATACCAATTGCAAGGAAATGTTAAAAGAACCCCAACCACATGCTACTATGAGAAATACATGTACTAGCACAGACATTCATACACGGTCTTCTTGTGATATGCGTTTACTATATCACTGCCAATCTCATCAATAGGAAACAAAATCCAAGTCATAAAAATAATGAAGATTAATATACAATGCTCAACTCTTGAGAATAAGATCAGGTACACAAAAGGTAAGGTAAGTATGAAACTATTCACAGCAGGAATCTTTTATTGAAAGTGCCAACACCACTACTGAACCCACTTACCCTTTAATGTCATTGCTGAAGATAACAGTAATGACACTAGACACAGATGAGAACATCGTTGTCACCTATTCAAACCCAATTTTAATCTACATCTTCACTATAGACGTAGAGGTTTTATTTTATCATTATCATATTAGAGAGGTAGAGACTAAGACAAACACACACAAATAAATTTACATATTAAATATTGTATAATTTTTTTATAATAGTGAATAGATGAACACAATAGTATGTATTTCTCACCTTCCCATGGTGTTGAATAGCGGTTGCAATACCACCAGCATTAACCTCTGCAAGCCTCTTGTCAACATAAAATGCAGCTTTTTGATGAGGATTTTCACCATACCGAAGAGAACTTACACGCTCTAGTGGCACAGTTAAGCTGGGAGGGAATTTATCTTGAAACAAATAAGGAACCTTGTCATCTATATACCCAAGTCGGAGGCAGTTCGGAAAAACAACATAATAAATTTACGGCATTCTGCTTTCTTAGATATTTTTAAAATATATACTTTGTGATGCTTTTTTAAAATCAGCCAAGATAATTTTCAAAATAATACTTTTCTATCATTCTCGCATCAAACTGGTGCTTCAGGAGAATATTTCAATATAACAGATGACTTTGTATGAGATTGATATATTCCCACATGCTTTTGACATGCCTAATTAGTGATGGTGTGTATAGACCAAACACAATGCGAGAAGTGTTGAATATAACTTATCAGAAAGCAGCCAGCTAATGTCAAGAAAGAAGCTGCTGTCTCAAATTTGAATGACCATTTGGAGTTTCCTCCATTAGAGACTGATATGCTGGAGAATTGTAAGAACCAGTGTGGTGTTCAATAAGTGGTATCACCACAACAAAGACAAGCAGAAGCTAAGCACTGAAAAACATGACGATGTGGAAATGAAGGATGTGATCTAAATGAGCCCTTGGAAATGTATACCAAGGTTTACAGGCATTGGGAAAATGCCGTCATGGAGTAATTCCTTGACTATATCATTTTTCCTAGTTAAGAACTGGGTAACAAATATTTGGGGAACTGATGGATTGGATGTCTTTGTTTTTTAAAGATAAGTTAGCACTCCATGGGTTTTAAATCCATGCCCTTACACTTCATCCCATTTTTATGGAGGAAGTGTCATTTGAGCTAAAGCTCATTCGCAAAATGATGGTGTGGATGTCATCATGCTTAATAAGGGGTTCTATATTATTAAATCTAGAGATGAATGGGCAGTAGAGAGAACACTTAGTGAGGGACCTTAATTATATAGTGGGAAGCTGTTTGTCATTGAGAAATGGTAACTAAGTTTGCTTCTTAGGAAGATTACCTTCACAGAAAATTCCTGTATGGGCTAAGCTTTGTAATGTTCCATTGGTGTTATTTTCTGAGGTATTGGTTATATAAACAACATCTCTTAACTTTGCTAGGATGTGTCTTGAGATTCAGGCAGACAAAGATATCGCTAATTGTTGAAACTAAGTCTTGGTTACGTGCTTATCAAAAAAGAAGTCTTGGTTACGCAGCAGATTAAAATGTATACATATCCTCTTGAAAGTGAGAGACCATTCGTATGGTGTATGGAAAGAGAACCTCAAGAGGCACAAATAGAAACATTGAATGAGAAAGCACAAAATCTGAAGGGGTTGTATTTAAGGGTGGAAAATGGTAGGAAATTGAATGCTAGTACAAGATCTCAAATAAACAAAGGAGAAAGCCATGAATGCTCGGTCTACCAATCATTAATGAATGTAGCAGTTGCTTCCAATGACACTAAAAGGAATGTGACTGGCAAGCACTCAAGACATCTCCATAGCTTCTTTTTTTTTTTGATACGTAAGAAACCTCCGTAGCATGTTTATTGAGCACAATGTCTTGAGCATCTGTGAGCCATTAAGTTATTTATTGGCATCTCTATTACTTTGGGACATATCTTCCGTATATGTAATGTAATTTATGTCTCTTTTAGGAAACCTAACCTCTCAGGTTGTGGGAGGATTCATCTTTTAATTATATCTCTTCCCAAAGGAGGAAAAAGTTTTAGCGTGCCTTATGGAGTAGGGTGGTGCACATTATTGTGTGTGTTTGTGTGTGTGTGTGTGTGTTATATTTTTTTTTTTTTTGGTTGGGGGGGGGGGTGGGGGGGGAGGGGAAGATAAAATTAACTTGCTTACCATCATCGGCAGAAGATGTAGAAATTCCAGAAGTCTGCTTCCAAAGCCACTCAGCAACTGCTGAATCATAAGAAGCAACATGTTGAAATGCCTTCCAAGCAAGCCTTCTACGGAAGAGTTGATCATCCCCACCTCCTTTAAGAAATTCTAGGAGCAGAGGATAATCTTGTGGATCCACAACCACCAACACATCCTTGTTATTCTGTTTAATAATAGTTGGTTGATATTAGAGCAATTAAAAAGAATATTAATATTTGGCCTTAGTCAAAATGATGATGAATGCTAATCTATCTATTATATTTATGTTGCATTTTGCATTGTGCTTCCAAGAGAAGAATATAGGCTTTTGCCCAAAAGTGGACCACCCAAAAAAAAACCATGGCTTATGCATGAACAGGGAGCTGAAAAAAAAAAACATATATTTTTTTTGATAAGTAAGAATGATATATATATATAAAAATGAAAGGTTACTCTAAGCATGAAAAGCGTAGAGCAAACCCATAGAATACAGGAAGAGAAAAACTGGCGAAAGAAAAGGAACCAAAGGACAAAAAAAACTACACAAGAGAAAGAGAATAGAGAAATGAAGGGAGAGAATCACTAGTCGTGAGTCCCCAGGCCCGAGACCAATCAAAGAGAGTCCCGCTAATATCATATGGAAAACTCCTTATGATATTAGACATTATCATCCCACAACATCTCCATAACCTAATTACAACTCAAATGGCAGAATTCGAGAAGTTTCAAGGGATGTGAACAGAATATCCTTGAAATTAAAGCCTTCTTCCTTTGTACTTTGTTGGATTGGAAAGCTACTTTTCTTTCTTTGCCTTGTTTTTTTCTCTTGAATTTGTTTGAGCATTGTGTATTTTGAATTGATTGTACTTCTCCCTTAGTAGACCGCTGGTGTACTGGGGTTGTTTCTCTTTCTAATAAAATTTTCCATTAATTACCAATAAAATAAAATAAAAATTACATCTCAAATGACAATATTGAATATTGCTTATTCGATTCAAATGAATTTATTTTATGAACATAATTATATTGTTTTTAAGCATTTACAAGCAAAGCAAAGGAAACATCTAAAAACATCAGGGTTTGTACGGTCACACTTCATGTTTCTTAAAAATTAAAACCCTGTCTGGTTTGTGACCATTGCCCAAAGCAATAGTGGTAGCTAAAGATTCAGCAAATAACCTTCACCTAGTTAGTGATTTTGGCAATAATATGGTGATAAGTTAGAAAATTTTAAAACATAAAAAAGAGTTGACAAAATATTTAATTCCAGGAAAAAACTATGCATAAATCATGGTGTACATGTGCCAAGTCCACAGAGAAACCAATTATAGATATATGAACCCTGGATTTATTTTTCCTATAAAATGTCAGTGAATGATTCATATACAACTAACCTTTGCAGCAGCCCTAATCATTGCAGGACCACCAATATCAATATTCTCAATTCCGTCCTCGAACTCAATTCCTCCAGTTGAAGTAACTTTATTATAGAAGGGATACAAGTTCACCACAACAACATCAAATGTAGCTGTAAAGGAACTGTCTTAGTCAGGCAACTATATAGCAAATTCACACAAAGCAACATTATGCCAAAAAAAAAAAAAAAAAAAAGACAATGAGATAGCTGGAATGGTGAAGGCTATGGTTTCACATCTGAACTAACCAATTCCATGTTTATTGAGGTCATCCATGTGATGCTTTTGGTCTCTCCTAGCAAGAATACCCCCATGTATGCTAGGGTGTAGAGTTTTTACACGACCATCAAGCTGTACAAGAAAATCTGAAGAATCAATTTTATGAAAAATCATCAACATGAAATTTCTCCTCCTCTATCAAAACATTCATATATAAATATACTTTTTCAAAAGGGGAACATCCAAACAAGACATCATAAACAAAATCTGAAGAATCAATTTGAACAGTCAATGGTGAACTGATGGCAAGACAACAACCAACAGCAGGAGACTAATTCCCATTGATCACAGCAATCCGTGGTGACTTGCAGTTGCACCAGTTTATCAGAAATACAAGCATGATTATAGATCAATTTCAAGGTAAAATAAAGTTGATTCAATCTCACCCTGAAACAGCCTTAATAATATGTGCCTGCAGAACTGACCATATACACAGTAATAGTTAAAAACGAAATGCCCCTTACAGTCAAAGCAGAGGGGCATTCATAATTGCTCAAGAACAAAACAATCTTACATTTGAAGATATCAAAATAACTATTGAATTCCAGAGATATGATCCAAATCTGCATGACACATAGCAACTCCAGACAACAAAACACATCAGAATCCTCACATACATTCCATGTCCATGACAATAAGATCTTCCGTATATAAACATATTCTTAAGAACAAAGTAACAATGACTTGGTGCATTACATAAAGGAAATTAAACAATTAAAAGGAAACACAAGCTAAAACAGATACTCACCATTTCTGGAAAACTAGTAAGCTGTTCCACTTTAGTAACAGATACCCCAGCACTTTCCAAAGTCGATGCTGTTCCTCCAGTTGAAACAATCGTGTAGCTATAGTTCACAAGACATCACAAGAGTAATCAACCACTTTGAACACTAATATTTCTGGCCTTTTTTCTATAGGGCTTTGAACACTAATTCAAACAAGGTTTCATGAAATTGACTACATATACAAAGATGATCAACATATCCCAACAAGAGCGTCCAGAACTCAAATCTTTAATGAAGAGGATAAATTACTTCAAATAAGAAATCTAAAACAAGTGCGTATGATATCAAAAAGATCAAAACAGGGAAATAGTTATTTGATTTTTTTAAATCTTACATTCAAGGCAACAGACTTACCACCAAAATCAAAGACTTATCATAAAAATAGCTTCTAAAACATCGATATCTAATGACTAGGAACAATAGACTAGAAAGCACTTATGCTCAAACCAGAAAAGTATAAGTACAAAAACCTTACCCCAGTTCTTGGAGCCCTTTTCCAAGAAAAGCCAGATCTTTCTTGTCTGACAATGATATTAGTGCTTGTTTGTTTCCTGAAACAAACCAATAACAATGAACCAAAGATATTATCTACTCATCCAAAGAAAAAAAAAATTATGATTGTTAATATTTTTATTTGGCCAAGCTAGCATTTTAGTCCCTAACCCCACTTGGATTTTCAAAAAAAGCCACCAAAATCATACAAAACATGCCTCCTTCAAATTCTCTAGTCTTTTATAGTATAAGTAAGGATAAAACCTCAAAACCAAATTGAAACATTCAAAATGTTGAAAGACGTAACTAAACTCGGACACATAATTCCAAATACCAAAATCATAGCTTGTCCTTTGTTATCAACATAATTATTCATTAAACAATATGCAAAATGACAAGTCAAAAAGAAATTCAACTAAAATGCAAACTTCATTAAAACCATCACACGCCCATTTTTCATCCTAAGGAATAGAACACAAATTCAGACTCCCCAGTTGATAAAGACTCCTTTTTTTTTTTTAATATCATTATTTCATTTTCACCACTAAAACAAAAAATAAATAAACAAAATACTAACACACCATTATTTCATTAGACACATTAGGGACTTAAAATGATTACTTTAATTTCCAAAGTTTTTCTTTTCCTATGTATGCTCTGTTGCTAATTATATTGCTAATAAGTTGGCTTTGTTTCTGAGGTACCATGTCAGTATCTTCCTTCAGCTTTTGGGCCTACATTAGCAGCTGATGTAACTCCTTGACGTAACGTCTGTGATGATTATTCAATAAACATTCTAAGATATTTCTAAATATATAAAAAAAGGATCAAGATTGACCACTTAAGTTTATCAGGAACTAAACAATCAAAATACAAACTTCAGGTCTGTTTGAAATCCGCTTATTTTGTTGAAACTGAAAACTTTTTACTGAAAGTACTATAAATAATAGTAAAAGTTAGCTAAAATAGTAAAATGAACCCATAAATAGTATCAAAAAGTGCAGTGGAGCCTAAATAGTAGCAAAAATAAGCTAAATAGCAGCAAAAATAAGCTAAATAGTAAGATAAGCTAATTTTTTAATCTGGAGCCAAACACACATTTCATAGTAAAAACAAGACATACCCATTTTTCATTTCAAGCAATAGAACACAAATTCAGACTCCCCAGTTGATAAAGGCTCTTTTTATTAATATCATTATTTCATTTTCACCAATAAAACAACAACAACAACAACAACAATAATAATATCTGAAATTCACAATTTTACATTACAAAACAAAAACAAAAAGATATTTCTTTATACACAGAATTGAAGAAAGGATTGAGAGGATAACCAGAAGCAGAGGGGTGAGAAGCACTGTTGGGCACCGATATAGTATCAGTGTTAGTGTTAGTGTCAGCCATGGCTTTGATTGGACCACCACAGTTCAAGCGCAAAGAACAAAACTGAACCCGACCGCACCCAATTAAAGCCTGAAACACAACAACAACAACAACAACAAAAATGCCATTGAAGTGTTAAGAATATTACCAAAAAGTTATGAACTACAGTACGGAATATGGAGTGGAAATTGATGGGTATTTTGGGAAGTTGAAAAGAAAGTCAGTACCGAAGAAGGAGAATGAGAAGAAGTAGTAGCGTTGATGCTGTGGAGGCGAGTGTGAGCGGAGGTGGTGGTGGTGGCGGCGGTGATTGCTGACGTGGCCGTGGAGGTGGGAGCTGCCGCACCAACACCGAACATAGCGAGAGTTTTTATATTTTTTTTTTTTAGTACTGTTGTTGTTGCAGCCTTGCAGGTCTGCGTTTTGATGTTAATAAATGAGATGAGTTTTTGCTTTTTACTGAAACTTTTTACAACTTTATAAATCTCAGATATTCAAATAAAAAAATTTAAATCTCAGTCGTTCAAATAAAAAAAAATTTTAAAAATAAAAAATGTAAATGTAAAAAAGTAAGAATAATAAAAATATGTTGTAAGAAGGAGGGGGCTTAATTGCACATATTCCAAGATTTTATTTACAAAAGAAGTCATCAGCTCAGCTAATGTTGTTTTTCTGTCACGTTTACATAAATTTGTTATTTTTTATTCACTATTGACAATATACTCCATAAAAAAAAATTATAGCAAAAATTCTGCGTTTATTTTGTGGTATTATATTTTTTGTGGTATTAGATTATATGTTTTTTATGTTTTTAACATACATACTAAATTTTGTGCCAATTGAATACTATTTGATATTCGATCTAGAAACATATCTTTCATGTACAATTTTAAAATACATAAACTAATTTAAACATTTAATTAATGATGTAGTTAGTAATTTCAAATTGTCTTTGAAATTTTGCAAACGTATAAAAAGAATATCTAATTTAACGATGAATTTGTTAAAATTTGCATTCAATAAAAAAACATAGGGTCTGATTGGTAGGAGGGTTTTTGTTTTTGTTTTCAAAACAATATAAAAACAATTTTTAAAAAATTGAACTTCAAAATAGTTTTCAAATAATAATTTTTATATTTTATGTGTTTGGCTCCCATTTTTAAGATCAATTTTCACAATACTAAAAACAAAAAATAATTGTTTGGAAGACCATTTTTATATTTGAGATTTATTTACAACCATATCATTAAAAAGATTTTTTGTATTCTGAAAATATCTCCTTAGCCGTTTTCAAAATCTTGTTCTAAATCAAGAAAATAGGAAACAATTTTTTGAAAATTGTATTTACAAAATATTAGTCAAATAATAAATTCAAGAGTGGGACCCATCATTTTATAGAGTGCAAAACAAAAAAACTATATTTAATACTCTTACCAAATAGGCCATGTGTCGGGTATAAAATTACTTCAAATGATCCCATCCTTTTTATTATTATTATTATTGTTGGGGTAAAAGGCCCAACATCAGATCCTGGGCCGTGGGCCTGTCCGAGGAGACCTGTACATCCGAGGACAACATCTCTTGAAGAATTTGCCCAGCCTGATTCGATGCTGAAGTGTGAATCCCGTGGAAGAGAGCCTGGTCCGAGGAGACTTCCTGCTCGGACTGTTAAAAAGGTGTCCTAGATGGGTGCACCAACCTCAATCTTAGCTCTCCCAAAGAATCCCCCGATTTGTGTTGACCGTAAGGACAGATGGCGAAAATCAGATATTAAGCAAAAGGTTGCTGCCACCGCATTTATGGCCCTGCAGCTAACATCATAGCCGCATTAATGAGAAAAGACTCCTGAACAGTGACCTCCATCCTTTACAGCTGCCCCAGGGAGGCTCAAGATGGGGGCGGATGGGACAAGTATCAAAAAAAGCCCACGTAATGGAAGAGGGCATATAAATAGAAGAAAGGAGAACAAAAAGAGGGATTCAAAAAAAAAAAAAAAAGAGAAAGAAAGAAAGAGAAAAGCCCACACAATATTTGTATGAACATGCTCCTCGGATAGTGCCGAGAAGAATATTGTTTCCCTTATCCATCTTGTCAATACAAATCTGGTCATAATCATACTAGGGCTTTCAACCCATACGTGTCCAGTCAAGTATTCTTCAGCCCACTCACTTTACAAATTCATTGTTAGGATATTATATACAGTCTGGGTCTCCAGCTATTCTGTGGGTAGGCCCAACTCTCATATTTGTGTCCTTACAATTGGCGCCGTCTGTGGGAAGATTACTATTGCATCAACGCGTTACAGCTTGAGCCATGGTTAGATCAGACAGAGCAGAGTCAGATGACTCTCAGCATGTTGACCACTTTTTGCATCTTGAACGCCAGAGAGACCGTCAAGGGAGCATGCATATAAACCGTACTGCGAGGAGTCGATGCCGGAATGATGGCGGCGAGTCTCATGAGGCCATGCAACGTAAAATCGATCACCTCAAGAGGAAGCTGCGTCGTGCGCAGCGGAGACGCAGTCCGTCTAGCAGTCCATTCGTCACGGATGAGTCTTACGCTGATGATGAGGATGCTAGTTATAGACCCCGCTCCAAGACACCTCCCAGCGAGTCTTTCTCCTACGAGGAAGAGCATCACCGTGACCGCAGGAGCAGAAACACGTACTCGAAGGGTACCGGGAGTGATGCCATAATGAGGGCACTCAACCAAATCTCTAGGTCGCCCTTTACGCGCAGCATCGAGGGAGGAAGCCTTCCTCGGCGTTTTACTCAACCTACCTTCACTACATACAACGGACGGACTGATCCCGTGGAGCATGTGAGCCATTTCAACCAGAAAATGGCTGTCCATTCTCGGAACGAGACTCTCATGTGCAAAGTGTTCCCTTCCAGTCTGGGGCCTGTGGCCATGAGATGGTTCGATGGTCTCGCGGCAAATTCTATCGGATCCTTTTGGGCGCTCACTAGAGCCTTCTGCTCTCAGTTTGTGACAAACACCAGGGTCCCCCGGCCATTGGATTCCTTACTGTCCATGTCCATGAGGGAGGGAGAGACGCTCAAAACATACTCAGACAAGTACTGGGAGATGTTTAACGAGATCGAAGGGGGTTTCGATGATGTCGCTGTGAGAACGTTCAAGGTCGGCCTGCCAGCCGAGCACGACTTGAGGAAGTCTCTGACCAAGAAGCCAGTCAGGAGCATTCGCTGACTAATGGATCGCATAGACGAGTACAAACGGGTCGAGGAAGACCAGTTGCTTGGAAAGGGAAAGGCTAAGGTTATCCCTCAGGAGAGGAGGGATTTCAAGTCGGACAGGTACAACAATAGCAGGCCACGGAGGGACTACGGTGTGCAGTCCGGGTCGGCTGTATCGCAAGAGGTCCATGCCGTGTTCCGAGAGCCAATTCACCAAATCCTGAAGAAAATTCAGAACGAGCCATACTTCAGGTGGCCAAACAAGATGGGGGGAGACCCCATGAAGCGCAACCAGAGCCTTCATTGCCAGTATCATCAAGAGCGAGGGCACACCACTGAGGATTGTAGGACGTTGAAGGGCCATTTGGAACAATTTGCGAGGGAAGGAAAGCTGCAGCAGTTCCTTTACCGGCCAAATAACCAGGGAGATCATGTTAGGCCAGGGGCTTCGGAGACCGCCTCATCAAGACCCCCTTTGGGCACGATTAACGTTATCTTCGTGGCCCCCGGAAGAACTGGATCCTGCCCCTCCAGAGTGATGTCCATTTCTAGGACACCCGATGAGGGTGATAATCAAGAGACGAAACGGGCAAGAATGGAGGCCCGACCAGCCTTGAGCTTCTCGGACGAGGATAAGGTGGGCACAATACAGCCCCATGACGACGCTTTGGTCATCACCCTCCGAATAGGGGGGTACGACGTGAGGAGGGTGATGGTTGATCAAGGGAGTGGAGCCGAGATCATGTACCCAGACCTGTACAGGGGACTGGGCTTACGACCTGAAAACCTGACCGCGTATGATTCGCCCCTAGTCAGCTTCGATGGTAAGACCGTCATCCCCAAGGGTCAAATAAGGCTGCCCGTACAAGAAGGGTCTGAGGTGGTCGAAGTTGACTTCATCGTAGTGGATGCATACCCCCCCTACACGGCCATCGTAGCCAGACCTTGGCTCCATGCTATGGGGGCCGTTTCTTCGACCTTGCACCTAAAGGTTAAATTTCCGTCTAGAGGACGAGTAGAGGAGATCGTAGGAAGCCAACCTATGGCAAGGCAATGCCTTATAGCTGCCATTTCACATCAGCATGATGCCGAGCAAACAACCACCTCGGTCGGACATTCGTAGCAATCAACGCTCCCGGTTCCCCCCAGAGCCGGGGATCCATCCGAGGAGCAATGTGAAGGGTTAGAGAGAGTTGTCGTCGGGGAGGATCCAGATAAGTTTTTCCAGGTAGGGGATCAGCTGCCCCCTCGAGAAAAGGAAGAGCTGTCGTCTTTCCTCAGGAAAAACGTGGACGTGTTTGCCTGGAATTCTTACGAAGCCCCAAGAGTAGATCCCGGGTTCATCTGTCACCACCTTAATGTGAGCCCAGCTGCCCTCCCTAAAAAGCAGCCACCTCGGCGCTCATCCAGGGAACATTCTGACGCTGTCAAGGATGAGGTGAACAAACTCAAGCAGGCAGGGGCTATCAGAGAAGTCTTCTATCCAGAATGGCTGGCTAACACAGTGGTGGTGAAGAAGAAGAGCGGGAAATGGCGTGTATGTGTGGACTTTACGGACTTAAACAGAGCCTGTCCAAAAGACCATTTCCCCATGCCACAGATTGATCAACTAGTGGATGCAACCGTAGGGCATCCACGGATGAGTTTCTTGGACGCCTTCCAAGGGTACCACCAGATTCCCCTGGCCTTGGATGATCAAGAGAAAACAACCTTCGTGGCTCCCATTGGGAACTATCATTACAAGGTGATGCTATTTGGTCTAAAGAATGCAGGTTCCACCTACCAGAGAATGATGACTAAAATGTTTGAACCACTACTGGGAAAATGCATTGAGATTTACATCGATGACATGGTGGTCAAGAGCAAGCTGGAGTCCGACCATATCGGAGACCTTGAGAACATCTTTGAGATCTTGAGGAAACACAAATTGCATCTCAACGCTTCGAAATGCTCGTTCGGCGTGGGATCGAGAAAGTTCCTGGGATATATGGTCACTCATCGGGGAATCGAGGTGAATCCCGATCAAATAAGGGCAATTAACAATCTGCAGCCTCCTCGGAACCCAAAAGAGGTACAGAAGTTGACCGGGATGACTGCCGCTCTCAACCGATTCATCTCCAAATCCGCAGAGAGGTGTCGGCCCTTCTTCCAACTGTTGAATAAATGGAAGGGATTTGAATGGAATGAAGAGTGTATTCTAACTTTTCAACAGTTGAAAGAATACCTAACTCGGCCACCCATCATGTCTAGCCCTACAACGGACGAAGTCCTATTCACCTACATTGCGGTAGCCACCCATGCTATGAGTCTAGTACTTGTACGAGTCGACAATGGCGTCCAGAAGCCTGTCTACTACATGAGTAAATCTCTTCACGAGGGCGAGGTCCGCTATATGCCACTTGAGAAGGCTATCTTTGCGATAATTCATGCCACTCGTAAACTCCCTCATTACTTCCAATCACATACGGTTGTGGTCCTCACCCAACTCCCACTAAAATCACTGCTTCGGAGTGCAGACTATACGGGAAGGATTGCTAAATGGGGTACCATACTGGGGGCTTTCGACATAAAGTACATGCTTCGCACCTCGATCAAGGGGCAGATACTCGCCGATCTGGTGGCCAAGTTCGCTGAGCCTGTATTGGAAGGATTAACTGGGGCAATGCCCATGAATGGAAATTCAGTTGGCCTCGTCTCTGTGCAAGATTCCGAGTCCTGGAGATTATATGTGGACGGTGCAGCCAATCAAAAAGGTTCAGGAGTGGGGCTAGTTTTAATATCTCCCGAGGACGTTGTCATCGAAAAATCCCTCAGACTAAACTTCTCGACTACTAATAACGAGGCCGAGTACGAAGCATTGCTGATCGGGGTGACTATGGTCGAAAGAATGGGGGGAAGCGTCCTAGAGGTATTCTCGGACTTAGCTTTGGTCGTCGGCCAAGTTCGAGGAGAATTGGAAGCTCGTAATGAAAGAATGCAGAAATACCTACAGCAGGTCAAACAGCTGCAATCACGATTCAAGTCGTTCAATTTGCAACATGTTCCTCGGAGTGGGAACACGCACGCGGACTCCTTAGCCACTCTTGCAACCACCTCGGCTCAGGGGCTACCCCGGCTTATCCTAGTGGAAGATGTACAAAGCCATTCTGAGAAGTTTGAAGGGCCTAGCATTTGTCAAGCTAGGGTAGGGTCAAGTTGGATGGACCCTATGGTGACTTATCTCCGAGATGATATCTTGCCTGTAGACAAGGCCGAAGCCGACAAGGTGAGGAGAAAAGCTCCTCGGTTCTGGCTATCAGGGGATAACAAGCTATACAAACGTTCTTTCTCCGGACCCTATCTGTTATGCGTGCACCCAGATGCCACGGAGTTGCTCCTCGAAGAGCTACATGAAGGGATTTGTGGCAGTCACACAGGAGGAAGGTCCCTGGCACACAGGGCCTTAACTCAGGGGTACTGGTGGCCAAACATGTAAAGGGAATCACAGGCATATGTAAAAAGGTGTGATCAGTGCTAGAGGTTTGCCCCGAATATACATCAACCAGGAGGAGTTCTGAATCTTCTGTCAAGTCCATGGCCTTTCGCTCAGTGGGGCCTAGATATTGTTGGTCCTTTTCCTAAGGCAACCGGGAGTAAGAAATACTTGGTCGTTGCAACAGACTACTTCACCAAGTGGGTTGAAGCCAAGCCGTTAGCAAACATCAGGGATGTAGATGTCCAAAAGTTTGTATGGAAAAATATCGTTATACGATTCGGGGTACCACATACTCTCATCTCGAACAACGGCTTTCAGTTTGACAGTAAAGCATTCAGAAAATTCTGCTGTGAACTAGGCATTACCAACAGGTACTCCACCCCTGCATACCCCCAGGGAAATGGCCAAGCTGAAGCAGTTAATAAAGTCATAGTAAGCGGTCTTAAGAAGAGGTTGGACGATGCCAAAGGAAAGTGGGTGGAAGAATTACCACATGTACTTTGGACTTACAGGACAACTCCTCGGAGGTCTACCGGAGAGACCCCCTTTGCCGTGACGTATGGTGCTGAGGCTGTCATCCCCATAGAGAATGGGTTCCCCACGCTTAGAACCAGTTCGTTCACCTCGGCCAACAATGACGAACAACTAAGGGGCAATCTGGATCTAATCGCCGAGCGTAGAGAAAACGCTGCAGTTCAATTAGCCTATTATCAGCATAAGCTCAAGCAGAGTTATGATGCCAACGTCAAATTAAGACCACTAGCACCAGGAGATTTGGTTTTGCGAAAAGTCGTGGGCACCACGAAGAATCCGGCCTGGGGTAAGCTGGGACCGAACTGGGAAGGCCCCTATCGTATTTTATCGGTTGCTGGAATAGGAGCCTTCTATCTAGAAGATTTAGATGAAAAGGCTGTGCTATACCCTTGGAATGTAAATAACCTAAAAAGGTATTATTACTAATGAAAGTTTCCATTCTCTTATCAAAGTTTATTATACTGCTTATCCACTAAGTATTAAACAGAACCTTGGTCGTGCCTGGTCCCTCGGACCACACACCTTGGGTAAATTAATACTACTACGTATTAAACAGAACCTTGGTCGTGCTTGGTCCCTCGGACCACACACCTTGGGTAAATTAATACTACTAAGCGTTAAACAGAACCTTGGTCAGGCCTGGCCCTTCGGACCACCTACCTTGGGTAAATTAACGCCACTAAGTATTAAACAGAACCTTGGTCGTGCCTGGTCCCTCGGACCACACACCTTGGGTAAATTAATACTACTACGTATTAAACAGAACCTTGGTCGTGCCTGGTCCCTCGGACCGCACACCTTGGGTAAATTAATACTACTAAGCGTTAAACAGAACCTTGGTCAGGCCTGGCCCCTCGGACCACCTACCTTGAGTAAATTAACGCCACTAAGTATTAAACAGAACATTGGTCGTGCCTGGTCCCTCGGACCACACACCTTGTGTAAATTAATACTACTACGTATTAAACAGAACCTTGGTCAGGCCTGGTCCCTCGGACCACCTACCTTGGGTAAATTAATACTACTAAGTGTTAAACAGAACCTTGGACAGGCCTGGTCCCTCGGACCACCTCCCTTGGGTAAATTAGCACTGCTCAGTATTAAACAGAACCTTGGTCAGTCCTGGTCCCTCAGACCACCTACCTTGGGTAAATTAATACTGCTAAGTGTTAAACAGAACCTTGGTCGGGCCTGGTCCCTCGGACCACCTACCTTGGGAAAATTAACATTACTAAGTATTAAACAGAACCTTGGTCATGCCTGGTCCCTCGGACCACACATACCGTGGGTAAACTAATACTACCAGGTGTTAAACAGGACCGCGGTCAAGTCTGGCCCCTCGGACAACCTACCTTGGTAAATTAACGCCCCTCTGCATTATTCTAATGGTGGCCTGGAAATTCAAGCATGCCCAACGCCTCGGATAATACACTCAAGATATCATTACCAAAACACACCTACTACTTAGAACCACGCAGAAGTTTGATCTTTCACGCTCATTCAGGCTATGCACTCTAAGTTATTTTTCTTGCTCGATTTAACGGGTCAACAATATGACAGTTCATTGTGCTTGCTTGAACTCATACTCATTTGCTGAGGAAAAACTAAATTGGATAATGACCCCTGATGTAAACCTTAGAGTTTTGTGTTGTTATCACGGTCTATAGACTTAAACTTTTCACAAGCAAATAAACAGAAATGAGGACAGGTGAAGTTGAGCAAAATATTTTCATTAAATCATGGAATTGGAATACAATAGTTCAACATGCGACATACTTGCTAAGTACATAACAAGAGCTAACCGCAATAGCAACTAACAACCCTAAAGCCTAACTCTAAGCCTGTCCGGCCTGGGGAGGGATGCTGCCATCGTCGCTCGGCAGGGTCGCTGAGGGAGCCGCCTCCTCGGTCTGATTAGAATCTGCGGACACAGATATTTCACCCGGAGCCTCTTGTTCTTTTTGAACCTCCTGAGCCGTTCCAAGAGGAATCACTGCTTGGCTCACTTGCTCCGGGGCACGAGGTGATGAGGAGGAGGGGTCAGCCGGTATCAAGGCGAGATCTGGGTGGAAATACGTCTTCCCCGGCTGCCTAAGCTCTGAGTCGGCAGGGACTCCAGCCATGTTTAAAGCCTCCTCCCATGTGGATTGGCAGTAGTCCCTGCACACTTCAGTAACCTCCTCCGCAAGCCTCTTCTCTGTTTCCTCAATGCCGCGGAGGTATTCAGCCTCCTTCTCGGCCTCTGCCGCCCTCAGCGCCGCCTTGGCCTCTTTCTCAGCTTTCTCGGCCTTTTCGGCTCGGGTGCAAAGTTCCAAAACCAGTTGCCTCACGGTGGCCAGCTCTATCTCCGTCATGTGTAGCTTCTTCCGCTGGTCCTCGGCCTGGTTTTGGGCACTCTGCAGCCCAGCCTCAGCACTCCTTCTCTCCCTTTCTTCAATAGTTAGCCTATTAGCTAACTCGAGCTTCTGATGCTTCAGCTCCCCCAGGCTCTTCTCCACCTCCTTGCGAGATTGGGTCTCGGCCCTGGCCAGATTACGGGCGTCCCTGACCCAATCCTCCGCGACGTAGACCTGCTGAGTAAGCTGCGAAATAAGAAATACCAAGTTATACCATTACAAAGATAATGGAAATGCACAACTCAGACATGAATAAATCTTATGTATACAGAAGTGATCAGGGACTCACTATGGCTAAGTCCCTCTTCATGGACATAAAGAGGTCGGCCTGCCTCCAGGACCTCACCGTGTCCATATCTCGAGGGAGAAGCAACGGGTGCTCCAAGGCCTCAGCGACGTAGCCCGAATGGCCATTTTGGAACTCCCGTATAGAGGCGTTAACAGTGATTGGAGCCCCATCCAGGTCCAGCCGAGGAGCCCAGACTTGTGGCAGCTGAACCTCCCGGGGATGGGGGTCACCCCTGTGCCTTGGCGGAGAAACCCTCCTATCATCCTTCCACTGCTGCTTCCCCCCTTTTGGCTGCCGAGGGGACACTTCACCCTCCTCGGCGTCCAGGTCCACAACCTTCTTCTTCCTCTTCAAATCGGGTATAGGAAGGAGGTTGGTTGCAACGGTGGGTGGAGGAAGAGGAGGAGGCAGTTTGTCAGCATCCTTCTCTTTAGGGGCCTCCTTTGAAGATGTCCCTTCGTTCCGCCCTGCTATTAAGGCTTTCAATCCCTTCCTCTGCTGCAAAGGCATCTCTTCTGTGTCTTCCGAGGTCTCAGAACTTCGAGAGCTAAGGGGTTTGGTCTGCACTTCTTCGTCCTCTTTGAAGTGGAATTGGTCTATCTCTGCCTCCAAAGGTGGCAGAGTCGAAGCGGAGTCTCCCCTTTGTGTAACTTCTTGGGGGGCGACTTGTTGAAGCGGCCAAGGAACCGGGGGAAGATCTTTGTTCGCCAAGAATCCCGGCCGAGAAACGTCTATCCGGCGAATCCTCTTGTCCCCAGCTCGGATAGAGTCCCCGACGTCTTGGAAGCTATCTGATATTGGAGTGAAATCCAATATCAAGTGAACGGCACGCAGCTGGCCGTCCGAATGGGCGAACACCTCCGAGCGCAGCAGGTAATTCAGGCCGTGCACGTTCACAAGACTGAGCTTGGGGCCGACAAACTGTTTATCTGCGATAACAACCAAATGGAAAACATAAGATCAATCATCATACTTCAACGGCCAAAGGTATATACAGTAAAATAAAGAGAAATCCAAACTGCAAACCCTACAATTATGTTAATCTAATCCTAGAGTACCCCACCTGGCTCCCCCTCGGTGGTCGGACAATGGAGACCGTCATGCCACGCCCCCAAGACGATGACGTAATCGTCCTTCATGCCCTTGTTAGACTTTGGGAGGCACGATATCATCCTCACAATCGGAGATCGGGACTTCAAATAGTACCCCCCTCCTTCAGGGAATGACATTCGTACATGTGTACGACGTCATGCCAGGTGAGTCGTAAACCCATCATTTCGTTAAGGGCGTCTACACACCCCAGAATCCTAAACATATTGGCAGCACATTGGTGTGAACACAATCTGTGATTCCTAAGGTACTCCCTAGTGACGTTACCCATAGGAATGGACATTCCCCCCTCTAAGAAGGCGATCACAGGGATAACCACCTCCCCGGTCCTTCTGGAGGTTAAAATGTTCTCCGGTGGACAGTAACGGAGGTTAACCCCCTTAGGAATATTGTACTTCGCCTTAAAACGCTCTATGGCTACGGGAGTATCGACTAAGTTTTTAAACCTACCCATATCGATATCTAAAAGTTTGCTACGAGACTCCTCTAAAAGCAAAAATGGAGAAGAAGAAGGAGGCCGAGGTGCTTGGCCAAGATGGAATGAACAAAAGAAGCGAATACTTACGAAAGAGGGTGGTATTTTAAGTTCGGAAATCTCTTAGACACCTAGGGATCTTTATAAAAATCTCCTCGGAACGCCTAAAACAATGAAACATATACCGGTAGGATGCTTTGGAATACTGGAGTACTTAGACGAATGCAAAGTGAAGAAACTCACTTTCTCACGGCCTTTTATATATATAGCAGGCGAAAGTGGTGGGATCTATCCCGCTCAAAATTTCATAAAGAAATCCCAACCGCACGATCTACCTCCAGCCGTTGATCATGGAGACAGAACGCCACCTAGAGCAATAAAGGATGCGCTACAACTTCCAAAGCGTCTTTGGAAAGTGGAAATCTCGTGAAACGGCGCATCCACGTGGATTTGTTGGGGCGTTTGATGGGTTTCAGCCTTGTAGAAATCAAAGTCCCACCCTTCTCCTCGGATAAAAGGAGAAAACCGGAACTTTGAGGGGCTATTGTAGGGGTAAAAGGCCTAACATCAGATCCTGGGCCGTGGGTCTGTCTGAGGAGACCTGTACATCCGAGTACAACATCTCTTGAAGAATTTGCCCAGCCTGATTCGATGCTGAAGTGTGAATCCCGTGGAAGAGAGCCTAGTCCGAGGAGACTTCCTGCTCGGACTGTTAAAAAGGTGTCCTAGATGGGTGCACCAACCTCAATCTTAGCTCTCCCAAAGAATCCCTCGATTTGTGTTGACCGTAAGGACAGATGGCGAAAATCAGATATTAAGCAAAAGGCTGCTGCCACCGCATTTATGGCCCTGCAGCTAACATCATGGCCGCATCAATGAGAAAAGACTCCTGAACAGTGACCTCCATCCTTCACAGCTACCCCAGGGAGGCTCAAGATGGGGCGGATGGGACAAGTATCAAAAAAAGCCCACGTAATGGAAGAGGGCATATAAATAGAAGAAAGGAGAACAAAAAAAGGGATCCAAAAAAAAAAAAAAGAGAAAGAAAGAAAGAGAAAAGCCCACACAATATTTGTATGAACATGCTCCTCGGATAGTGCCGAGAAGAATATTGTATCCCTTATCCATCTTGTCAATACAAATCTGGTCATAATCATACTTAGGCTTTCAACCCATACGTGTCCAATCAAGTATTCTTCAGCCCACTCTCTTTACAAATTCATTGTTAGGATATTATATACAGTCTGGGTCTCCAGCTATTCTGTGAGTAGGCTCAACTCTCATATTTGTGTCCTTACAATTATTATTATTATTATTATTAGAGAGAGAGAGACAGAGATTTGTAATAAAAATTTTTTTTTTTTAGAGATTTGAAATAAACTAGTAATAAGAGTTTTGAGTATTTTTTATTTATTTATTTATTTATGTGTTTATTTTATACATCAACCGTTTTTTAAGGGAATATATCTTATCCAATTTTAAACCAGATTTCTATACCCAAAAATAATAATTATTGAACTAAGTATAATTAAAATCAATTTATTCATCTAAAAAATCTATTTTATTATTCTTGTCTTAACAGACCAACTTCTATGACATGCTGTAGACATTCTTGTAACTCATTAAATGATGTGACTTTTGTTATTCTAAGCATGTGTATATGTGTATTGTTGTTCTTCGATTGAAGACGGCAACATTTACGTACCTTCTTCGGGTGTATCTCTCTTTCAAAATTCGTACTTGCTGATGTGCACCATTTGAGAGTTGATACGGCTACAGCAGAAGCTCGGGGCTATGAGAATGGGCGGTGGGTGGAGGAGGAGGAGGCAATGAAGAGAGTGGAGGAAGAGGAGGAGAGGTGCGGTAGTGAGAGTCATTTTGTGAGTTTTGGTGTTGGGTTAGAGTTGGGAAAGAAGAAACAAGAAAGTGAATGAGATGGAGTTGACTAAGAGAGATGAGTTTTGGGTGTAACTATGTATTTGTGGGATTTGTGAGTCCAGAAAGAAGATGAAATACTAGAGAGAGAGAGAGAGAGAGAGGGGGGCTATTGCGTGGGAGTTTTTTATATATATAATAATAATAATAATAAATAAATAATAAATAACTAAAAAGACACTACATTTGTCAATAAAATTACCACCTTATATCCATGATTTGGTTCAACTTCCAGAAACTAACTTAAGAAGTTTTCTTCAAGGGATTGTGTAAATCAATAGAACCTAACAAATATTATCAGACGATAATTAACTATTGTTAGTTTGATATGATAAACCACATGTTTGAAATCTTATAGAACCAACTTATTAAAGAATTAAATACATTTTGAAGTTTGATTGTGTAAAATTGAAACTTGCAAGATTAACTGCGTGCTGATTTGGGATGAAAAAAAAAAATTTTAATTGTTAAATTATAGATTGTTTTAAAAGGCTCTAAGCATTTAATCTAACACTCTCCCTTCATATGTAGACCATTTGAAATTCCCTTATTAAGTGATATTCAACTCATAAAAGTTTTGTTAATGGGAGGTAAGATGGAGATAAGAAATTCACTTACTCTGATACTATGTAAAATTACAGATTGTCTTAAAAACTTAAACTATTAGAAAATAGTAAATTTAATCATTTAATCCAACATAAATAACTCAGTAATTGATTTTTGTATGTTTTTGGCATCAACAAACTTGAGTGTGTGGCATAGGTAATTCACAAATTGCTCGGTACAAAATTGTATGAATTTGGTATTATATGAACCTTTTTAGTATTTACTATATTGAATTTTGAATGTTATGTCTGGCATTTCTTAGGGCATGGAAGGAAGCATGTGAATGGACAAGAAGGGCTAGGTTTGGATCTCGCTGGGAACATCCAGGCTAAACTCAGAAAATTTGAGAGTCCATGCAAGGGTCCAATAGCCTTTGTGATTTAGGTGTATCTCAAGGCTCCTACTGAACCATCCATGTTTATCACTCAGAACTGGATAAATTTTCAATATATTAACAATTTGACAGTGAGCGGTGGTGGCATCTTGGATGGTCAGGGAAAGTAGGCTTGGGCTTACAATGACTGCAACAAGAATAAGTAATTAGAATAGCGAAAGAAAAAAAAAATATTTAAGACAAGTGGAAGTGAAAAATAGGCTAGTACATTTGTGTTTTTTCAAGTGACTTTTTGGGTTTAATTTTTTACTATAATTTTAGCTAATCTAATGCGAATTTTTTAAGTTTTCATATTGGTTACTTCATGTTTGACATTCAAGATGTTTCTTTGACTAACTTATAGGCCCAGGGTTTCTGTACTTTCTACATTTTTATGATTCCCTCTTTTTTTTTTTTTTTTTTTTGGCTATTGATTGATAACTAGCTTCAAATTCTCTTAACCAAGCTCATTATACTTTTGAAACTTCCTTGTAAAATTCTGCCTCTTTACGGGAGGAAGGATGTAGTCTACTTTGTAAGAGTTTGCACCTTAAGAAGTACATTCCGAAACGCAACAATAGCAAAGAAAGCTTTAAAAAATCACTTTGTTTTATGCTTAACAAACTTTTAGCAATGTGTTAAAATAAAGTGAGTATTTTTATTTTTATTTTTAAAAAATTGCTTTGTTGAGAGGAAGAGAGAGATTTGACAAACACAAACTTTTATTGAATTTTTAATTCAACTATCTTGTGGATTGTGAGTAATGGAGAAAAATAATGCGTCTGTGTAAAAGTAATAAGCAGCCAGTCACAATCTAGCATGAAGAATAATCGTGGAAAAAGTTGTGGTTCAAGAAATTTTATTTTTAATGATTTTACTAAGGTAGAGTCACCTTAAAAACTATAAAAGATTTGTCAAAAACAAACTTTTACTGAATTTTTAATTCAACTATCTTATGCGGTGGATTGTGAGTAGTGGAGAAAAATGATGCATCTGTGTAGAAGTAACAAGCAGCTAGTCACAATCTAGCATAGAGAATAATCGTGGAAAAAGTTGTAGTTCAAGAAATTTTATTTTTAATGATTTTACTAAGGTAGAGTCACCTTAAAAACTTTAAAGTTTCTAATTTGGCATTAACCTATCGGTGACTTTTTATTTGTTATTGATTTTTCTAAGGTGGGGTTACCTTAAAAATTTTAAAGCTTGTTTGTACACCATAGGTTACAAACTTTTCAAAATTTGCTAACCTGAAATATATTTCAGTACAGGTCATCATTACATTATTGATTATACATTCAAAGATTCAACGCCATCAAAGTTCATGAGAACATTTCCAGTGACAATGTTCAACTTAACAACAAAAGTCAGCAGGACCATCTCTGGAGACAATCACAAAGTATCTAACGATTGAGTAAAATATCAGTATACAAGGAGTGGTTAATTTAAAATCATATCTCCCCCCTGTAACCACCAGACCCAAAGTAGTCCCTTCTAGAGCTGGAAATAGCCATGCTTTTCTGATGTTCCAATTTCGGGCAATCCTTAATACGGTGACCAAGCCCACCACAATATGCACAGCCCTTAACCCCACTTGCATTGGCAACTAAATCCGCATCTTCCATTGGATCATTTAGCTCAGCCAACACTGGTGGAATCCTCTGCTTCGCTTCTTGCAAGAGGTGTTTCAGATCAAGAAGTGTCGTCTCACTTTGATTCTTGTTTATAAACGTTGTGGCTATGCCAGTCTTGCCACATCTTCCGGTTCGTCCAATCCTATGAACATAGTTTTCAATTTCAGCTGGCATGTCATAATTGATGACATGTTGAATATCGGGAAAATCCAATCCCTTTGACGCAACATCAGTTGCAACCAAGACATCTTTCTTTCCTGCCTTAAAGGATGAAATAGCATACTCTCTCTCCTCCTGATCTTTGCCTCCATGAATGGCCACTGCTTCGACTCCTTTCAGGAGGAGGTATTCATGAATGTCATCCACATCAGCCTTGTTTTCACAGAATATTAAAACAGGAGGTGGGGTTTTCTGTAGACATTCAAGGAGGTAAACGATCTTAGCTTCTTGCTTCACATATTCTACTTCCTGAATCACATCAAGATTTGCCGCTCCTGCCCTTCCCACATTAACTGTAACAGGTTTTACCAGAGCACTTCTGGCAAAGTTCTGAATCTTGGTGGGCATGGTGGCAGAAAATAGGAGAGTCTGTCGTTGAGCTTTAAAATGGTCAAATACTTCTCTTATATCATCTTCGAAGCCCAAATCAACTAATCTATCTGCCTCATCTAAAGTAAGATACCTGCAGGAAAAGTAGTGTTAATATTATAATTCAAAAAACAAGCTCCACATTATAGAAAAGTTACACACATGCATCTTAAACCTGCAACTTTACCCTCCACACTTAGAAACAATGGTTTAAGACACCATTTTAGCTAGAGCTTATTGGACGGTTGACATTTATATATAACTGCATTCAAAATAATCTAAAAAGTAACTTGGTCTTCAAAATCATGTTACAGTACATACCAGCAGTTCTCAACCACTTGTTAGGAAACATCACTCAGTTATCAACAATTAAAAATTTTTATCCAAACAAAGATTGAATGATTCTGGAAAGCAACCAGGCAACAGAAAATTTTGCCTCCAAAGAGAAGAAAATGAAGCATATCAACGTGGATTCAAAATAATTCTACCAAAAATTACTTTCTACAAAGGTATTTCAAGATGAGGAAATTGAAACATAATGTTGTCGTACTACTTTGCTGCCAGATAGGTTACATGCTGATGGCCAAACAGCCCCATTACCAATGTGAACGTGGGAGCAATTATAAATATAATAATAGTATAAATTCTGAAGGACAGTCTAATAATTGACTGTTCTATAAGAATTATGGAATTGATAGTGCTTACCTGCAATTGTCAAGGTTCATTTTTTTCTTTGCCAACATATCCTTCAACCTTCCAGGAGTGGCAACAACAATATGAACACCTTTCTTCACAATCTCTAACTGAGATCTCATATCTACTCCACCTATACAAAGCAAAGGTCTTAGTTCCGGGTAACCAGCCTCTCTCATGGGAGTCAAAAACTGTTCTACCACTTCATAAGTCTGCCTCGCAAGCTCTCTTGATGGGCATATAATCAAACCAAATGGCCCCTCTCCTGGAACAATAGGCATAATAATCTCCTCCTGCAGTGCTACCATAATCATTGGCAGCACAAAAACCAATGTCTTTCCTGAGCCTGTGAATGCAATACCAATCATATCCCTCCCAGACAAAATCACAGGAAGACCTTGCACCTGAATGGGAGTTGGACGTACAATACCCTTGGCCTTTAACATCTTCAAAATTGGTTCTGGAAACCTCATATTCTTAAAATCCTTAATTGGTGGGGGTATATCAAGACCATCAACTATAATGTGCCACTGCTTCCGAATTGCATCACATTCATTTTTCGACATCCTTCTAATGGGCAAAGGTGGCTTCCATCCCGTCAACAAAGGTTCCGTGTAAGTAATCCCCTTTGCCAATTCACGAACAGACATTAAAGTTTTCCGATCTGATAAGTGCTCAATCATTTCCTTCTCTTGTTGCACAATCTGCTCAGTAGGACTAATCTCAGGTTGCTCTCGCTTCAATTGCGATGCTTTTACAAGAAGGCTTGGTTTGGCCTCAGCAAGTTTTGATTTCTCCATCTCTTCTTCGAGGGAAGAAGACTTCCCTTTGCGCTGAAGAATCTTCTGTGCTTCCATGGCCCTACGCTTTGCCACAGGAATATATTCAACATAATCATCTTCTTCTTCCATGTTATCAGTTCCTGTTGCACAAAATATTTTTAAATAAGAAAATTTTCAATTCTTATGAAAAAAAAAAAAAAGGGACTACTTATTCGATTATTTAAGCATGTAAAACTATAGCAACAAGTTGTATTTACCATTTTTAAATCAGTTTTATGACTGAATGACTAGTGAAGTGAATGAATATATTACTAATAACTTGTTATATACTATAAATATACAAAAAAGGCAGTAGAGCTGAACCAGCCTGATACGTGAAGCCCTTATTAGAATAAAAAATTACATTTGCACAGTTGATACAGGATCTTTAAGAATTCAGCACTATACTAGATTTCTTGATGAGTTCTTGAAGGGTTCTTGAATAAGGATTGATGTTTAAGGGTTTAGGTGATGGTTGTTTTGGGCTGAAACAGGATAGAACAGGAAATATAATAATAAAACACTAGGCAATCACACCAAACCTAAAAGCCTAAAATAAGGGGCCGGATTTTAATTAGAATCAAGGTAGTCAAAAGTGAAAGCCAACCTTAAGGCACCAAGGAATTGTATTGCCCGAGGCGTGAGGCAACAAAAGGCACTAGCCCAAGTAAAGTGAGGCACGAAATTCTAAATATACATATATATATATATATTTACTATACATATACAACTTAAATCATATGTACCTAGTATATTGAAATATTATAATAAAGTGTTTTTACATGTGTTGCATGAAAAATTAGGTCTATCAAATGATTTCAAAATAGGACAACCAAAAAATTGAACTTTAGTGGATCCTATGCATGCAAGAACAAGTTAATCGAGCAACCAAACAATACTAAGAATCCTTTGAATGAATGAATGAATGATAAACTTCAATTGATATTTGATCCAAAGAGAAAATATACAAAACAAGTACCCAACTGCAGTTCTGAAAGAAATATAAAGGCTAGCAACAAAGCATTCAATTTGATGAACTATTTGTTGCACCATGTTCTTCGCTTGTAACGAGTGTTAATTTCCTGAAATTCTAAGAGAACTTTTCACAAACACCTTTCGTGCACCTTTTCACACTGAACCCATATATTAGCCTAAACACACAAAAAACCGACACCCCTTCAAAGACAAAAACAAGAACCCAAACCCAACTGCAGTTTTGAATGAAAAATATAAAACCCCAGATTCTCAAATTCTGCACAGTTCAACTCTTTTCAACCATAACTAACACACAGGAAAAACCCAAATCCAGTAATGGCAGGAAAAAGCAAAAGAGAGCTGGAGAGAAGAAAAAGAGAACTCACCGTCGGCGTCACCACCGCCTTGGATCTGATGGGTTCACGATAAGCCGCTGGGTTTCGGGTTCACGATGAGTAGAAGAGGCAAAAAAAAATCTGGGTTTTGGGTTTGTTTGCTGTGGTTGAGTTTGGGAATTGTGACGTGAAACGATGTCGTTTTTGATTGAGTTTAGTTTGTTCTTCTTCAGCCAACGGGGGGCTTGGCTAGATAGATATGGTTCGGACGCTTCGTTGTAAGGCTTAGGATCGATTTCCGCTACTGGCAAGAGTTTGTTGGTGGGTATCACCTGTTAAGTTTAGTCCTCTACCTGAGAACTGGTATAACCTAGCTAACCCCCCCCCCCCCCCCCCCCTTTTTTTTTTCTCAAAAAAAAAAAAAAATTGTGCTTCTTCATGGGCAAAATAAACACGTGCGTACTTGTTAGTTAACCGGCTACCAAAACGGACCAAGGGTGTGTTTTTGCTAACAAAGAGTGTACAATCAAAATGGTGTAAAATTCAAGTAATTTCTAACTTTAAGGGTGTAAAATCAAGTATTAAATTATAAATTATGTAAATTTTTTAAATAAAAAAATATTAATTATGTGTAAAGATTAAATAAAACAATCACGTTTCAATAAAAATAAAATAAAATAAAAAGTATTAATTATATGTGAAGGTTAAATAAAATATTTTACTAATAGTAAAATATTTTGAGAAATTATTTTACTAATAGTAAAATATCTTCTTTTGATTTTGAGAAATTATCTTCTTAATTTGTTTTGAGGAAATCCATATCTATATATATAATAATAGGTAAAGTAGAGAGAAAATCCAATTAAATTTTCAATTGGAATTCAATTAGTGTCTAATTCTACGCCACGTATCTCATCTAATCTAAAATTTTAAATTTTTGTGCCAAATTAGTTAATTTAATGTAGAAAACGAGGAGTCCAATATAATAAACCATAAAAAACATAATCATACATATAATATGTAATTGTGATTGTTTTTAAATGTACCCGTGCATATGCATGGAGTTACACACTAGTATATAATAATAGGTAAAGCAGAGAGAAAATTCAATTAAATTTTCAATTGGAATTCAATTAGTGTCTAATTTTCTCCACGTGTCTCATCTAATCTAAATTTTAGAATTTTGTGCCAAGTGAGTTAATTTAGGTGAAAATTGAATTTCAATTAAAATTTAATTTTGCGTCACGTGTCTTATCTAATCTAAAATTTTAAATTTTTGTGCCAAATTAGTTAATTTAATGTAGAAAACGAAGAGTCTAATATAATAAACTATAAAAAACATAATCATATATATAATATGTAATTGTGATTGTTTTTAAATGTACCCGTACATATGCACGGAGTTACACACTAATTCTTAATAATTGTTGAGTGTCTTGGAACTTTAATAGAGTTTTACTTTAAAGTAAATTAAATATCTTTAGTAATTAATGTGAAAGGACAGAAACACTTTAGTTTGACGATGTGCAATATACACATATATTGAATCATTTTGTGCAACACTGCAAGCATACGGTGTGTAAGTTTTACTATATTAGAACACAAAATTACGATATATAATCAAAATAACAAAAAAAAAAATATAATAAATTTTAGGTAAAATTGCAAATTAAACAGTTGAGTTTAGAGTTTTAGATTTTATACTTTGGAAATTTAAAATTTGAAGTTATATTCCGTTTGCATCAATGGTTTTTTCGTCTATATTTATCGTTAAATGAACGTTTGGATAACTGATACATTTCAGCGTTTTACGTTCTATGTTTTGCTTTTTTCTTTATCTTTTTTTGACTAGCACATTTTGTACTGTTCATGTTCCATGAACAGTGTATTTATGCAGATGAACAGTATTTTTAACGTGAACAGTAATCTATAAATTATTTTTTTATTATTTTCAGCAATAAATTTTCAGTTTTCAGCAAAATAAGCGGTATCTAAACACACCCGTGTAACATAAACTTTAATTATTTTTTTAAAAAAGTTAGGCTACAAAAATAACGTAGCATCATTTTATTGAACAAATTAAACATGAATGACAGGCTTATATGACACTTGACAAAAAATATAGATGGAAGGGCTGCTAATGCAAATAGAATATTAATTCAAGAAGTAAAATTCTAATTCTAAAATTTTAAAGTCTAAATCTAAAAATTCCCAAATTTTAAGGTATAGTTTGCACTTTAGTCTGGTGTAGATTGCACTTTAGCCTAATGGCCTCTTTGGATAGAGGGGAGAAGGAGAGGGAGTGGAGGGGAGTAGAGTAGAATTTGCTAAAAATAAGCTAATTTTATGTTAAATCTACTTTATTCTACTCTACTCCCCCTCCCTCTTCCTCAATTTAAACGGGCCATAAATTTTATTTTAAACTATTGGTAATATAATTTTAGTTGAATTAAAATTATAAATTTTTTTAATGATTTAAATAATAGAGTTTTCCATAGAGTAAACTATCCTATCAATTAATAAGTCTTAAAATTTTTAATCTCTTTTTTTTTTTTTTTTTTCTTCTTCTTCTTTCAAGTAGTCAAGAAATATTTAGTAGACTAGTTTGGTTTTACGGTTCAGGTACGAAAAGGATAGTATGCTGTCACAAATTATAGGAAGGGTTTCTCCAAAAAAAAATTTAGAGGAAGGAAAGCCACAGGAAATGACTCTGAGGATAATGGTACATCCCTTAATTTCTCACTCTATCTAAACATTAACACTTGTCTCAAATTCAATAAAATTGTACCCTACCACCACACATCTTTAGTGCAATGGTCATTCCACATGTATGAGTACTTGGAGTGTGAGGGGTAAGGGCTAGGATTCAAGTCTTCAGAATGAATATTCACACACATATACATTTAATTAAATTAGAGTAAAATTTTTATCTTGTATTAAAAAAATATAATAATAAAATAAAAGACTAAAAAGCAACAATGAGCATTAATGCAGTTCAAATGACGGGTGACCATTTACCTTGGAATTAAGCCACAAATCCCCAATTCATAAAAAAAAAATTTAAAATAAAAACATAGATCCTCATTGAATTGACTTGTATTCAAAGGAATCAATTTCATTCCAAAGGTTATCGCTACACATGTATATATTTGTATTCTTTTTATCTTTATAAATATATAATTAAAATCCACATATTTTATAAGTCCAAATATTAGCTTAAATAAATTAACACCCAATGTATTAGGTTAAATGACACGTTTATAATGTTTTTAATTTCTTAAAAAAATATTTTAAACTATTTATTAGTAGTGTACCACCCAAAAACCCTGGGAAAAAAAAACTGATACAATTTGGTATTTTATTCGGTACATTTTAAAGGAATACTAGTGTGTAATAACCCAAGAAAAAGCGCTGATCACATTTGCACTATATCCCAAAATGAGTAGTCTAGTTGAGTCTCCTTAAAGTTTAGATCAACTCAGTATATGCTTGATATGGGACTCAACACACACCGAGTATCAATGCGTAACGACTCAAGGAAAGCCTTAGTCACATTTGCGCTATATCCCAAAATGACTAATTTAGTCACATTTGAGGCTCCTTAAAGCCTAAATCAACCCTGTACGGCACCTGCTACCCGGGCCCGTTGAGACCATTGTATGGCAACTGCTGCCCAAGCCCATTAAGGCCTTCGGTCCAATTTCGCAACAGCCCATAAAGTCCTCGGCCCAGATATTGGTTGTCCCTAGCTCACTAGAATAAAGATAAGCTCCCGAACAGGCAACTACCCGAACACCATGAGAGACTTAAATCAAAGTTCGGCAGAACATAGGAGTGTGCCGTGCCGAGCACGCTGTTGAAGTGGGAACTAGTTCCCAGGCCATATTTCGCCTCGTACCACTCCCGCCTAAATTTCCACTTAAACACAATAACGTTGGACCTCTCCATCCACTAATGGTCGAGATAATTATGACATCCTATTAAGCCTGAGATATAAATGGGAGAAGGGAGGAGGAAATGGGGGGGTTCTTTTTGGGCAATTGGAAGCAAAAACGGAGAGCGGAAGAGAGAGATTATATTGTCCATAGAGAGAAGTCTAAAGGGGAGGGAGAGGAGAGAATCATGAGAAGTAGGCTGTCAGTTCTTAGGAGGCCGGATCACTAGCGGTAGGAAATCCAAAAGCCCATATCTAGTAAATAAATTGTGAGCCCAATGGAAGATTGGCCCGTCGGTCGACTTAAGGGGTTACAATTGGCGCCGTCTGTGGGAATCTCCTACGAATTGGTGATCCGACCAAGGCACACCCCCGGGTACGATGTCTGAGAGACGTTCGAGTCACGCTGAAAGCAGTTCAGTAGGGTCTACTTGGCGAGAGCGGAGGCAAAAGAGACGAGAGGATAGGGGTCGTGAAGAAGGAGAAGACCAATCCGACCTGGGAGAAGGGTCATACCAAACCCACCGGACAGTATCGGGGGCGTCAGCACACGGGCAGTTTGATGAAAGGGACGAGGAGATTGAGCGGTTGAGGCGGCTAGTTAGGGAATTAGAACTGGAGGCCATGGGCAGTCAAAGGAGAGGGGGCCGAGACCGCCGAAGAAGAGAGGCGGATGGCGGAAGAAACCGTCGCAAGGACTCCCACCAATCTGGTTCTCACCGTAACCGGGGCCGCTCACATTCCCGGGAATCCCGTCATCGCCGAGAACGTTCACGATCACAAGGGTATGCAGATCGGGGCTCCGATTCTCCCGAGCATCGCCCCCGTAATGCTGCTATGGACGCGATGAGTCGAGCCTTACGGAGCGCCGCACGATCACCGTTCTCAAGAGAGATCGAGCAGGCCCCACTGCCGGAAAGGTTTACACGTCCCCCGTTCGATTTCTATGACGGGAAGAAAGATCCGGTAGAGCACGTCAGCCATTACATCCAGATGATGTCCCTCCACACCCACAATGACGCACTGATGTGCAAGGTATTCCCCTCGAGCCTCGGGCCCACCGCGCTTAGATGGTTTAACTGGCTAAAGAAAGGTTCCATTAACAGCTTCACCGAACTAATCCAGGAATTCGGTGTTCGGTTCGTGACGTGTAGCCGAGTACCCCAACCCGTGGATGCATTGCTATCCAGGAAGTTGAGGGAGGGGGAAACCCTCCGCAGCTATGCCAACCGGTATTGGGAGCTTTACAATGAGATCGGCGGTGGGAATGAGAAAATTGCCGCAAGCACCTTCCGGATGGGACTGCCCGAGGACTCCGAGCTGCGAGAGTCATTGACGAAAAAGCCTCCAGAGGATATGAGGCAGCTTATGAGGCGCATTGAGGAGTATAAGCGCCTTGAAGATGACCGGATACAGAGTAAGGGCAAAGCTATGTTGGCCAATAGACCTCGGCAGAGTGGTTTTCAGCCGAGATTCCGAAAGGACTTCAAGATGCAGGGGGCTGAACCGCAGACAGGGGAAGTGAATGTAATGTTTAAGGAGCCGGTGCACAGGATTATTGACCGAATCAAGAATGAGCCGTACTTCAGGTGGCCAAACAAAATGTTGGGCGACCCATCACGGAGAAACCAGAATCTGTTCTGTACCTATCATAAAGACAAGGGGCACACGACCGAGCAATGCAGAGTACTGAAAGACCATTTAGCACGGTTAGTACAGGCCGGGCATTTAAAAGAGTTTGTGATTGACTCGGGGGAAAAGGGCGTCGGGCAAGGCCCCCGTCAGAGAGGGAATCCCCTTCCTCCCCCACTGGGAGTGATTGAAGTAATCCACGCTATCCCAAGGGGCACGGCAATTATTGGGAGGAAGGAAGTACTAACCACTGTAAGCGCGAGGAGATGCTCGGAAGGGCGGTTCCCAATGAAGAAGGCCAAAACAACACCAGACCCCATCGCCTTCAGCGACGATGATTTGGAGGGGACTATCCAACCGCACGATGATGCGCTGGTGGTGACCGCCCGGGTAAACAGTTTCATTGTGAAGAGAATAATAATAGACCAAGGAAGCGGGGTCGACGTGATGTACCTGGACCTTTTCAAGGGGCTCGGCCTGAAAAAGGAGCACCTCTCGAGGTATGACGCCCCGCTAATTGGGTTTGACGGGCAGGTGGCAATCCCCGAGGGCCAGATATCGGTTCCCGTAAATATGGAGGGGAAGGAGGTGATGGTGACTTTTGTGGTCGTGACATCGTTCTCTCCCTATACGGCCATTTTGGGGAGACCTTGGATCCATGCCATGGGAGCAGTCCCATCCACCCTGCACGTGAAGGTCAAGTTCCGCACCGAATATGGTGTCGCTGTGGTTCGGGGAAGTCAGCATGTTGCCAGACAATGCTTGGTAGCCATGGTCGACCGGAAGGACAGGCAAGAAGAGCCAGGGAAAAATGAAAGGAAGGATCCTTCGTAGCAATCACAGAGACCCCGGGAATGTACGGGGGCTGGTTGTGCCGAGGATATTATCAGGGTAAAGATATTGCCGGACACTGAAAGGTATTTCCAGGTAGGAGCAAGCATGAGTACTGAGGACAGGGTAGAAACATTACTGTTCCTCGTACGGAACGTAGACGTGTTTGCCTGGAGTCCATATGAGGTCCCCGGGGTGGATCCCGAGCTCATCGTCCACAAGCTTAACGTAGACCCATTGTTCCCTCCTAAAAAGCAGAGGCCGAGAAGGTCGGCCAAGGAACACATTGAAGCGGTACGGCAGGAGGTTGGAAGGTTGAAGGAAGCCGGGGCAATACGAGAGATCTTCTTCCCAGAATGGTTAGCGAATACTGTTGTTGTCAAGAAAAAAAGCGGCAAATGGAGAGTCTGCGTGGATTTCACAAATTTGAATCAGGCCTGCCCAAAGGACCCATTCCCCATGCCGAAAATAGATCAACTAGTGGATGCTACCTATGGCCACCCGAGAATGAGCTTTCTTGATGCATTCCAGGGCTACCATCAAATCGCCCTAGCCGCCGAGGACTAAGAAAAAACGGCGTTCATCTCCCCGGAGGCGAACTACCATTATACCGTGATGCCTTTCGGGTTAAAGAATGCTGGGGCGACGTATCAGCGAATGATGACCAGAATGTTCCGAGAAGAAATTGGACGTACCGTAGAAGTGTACATTGATGACATGGTAGTGAAGAGTAAGCTGACAACACGGCACACCGAGGACCTCCGGGGGGTGTTTGAGATATGACGGCGATACAGACTACGCCTGAACGCGGATAAGTGCGTCTTCGGAGTGGGGGCTGGCAAGTTCCTCGGTTACTTGATCACGCATCGGGGGATAGAAGTTAACCCCGATCAAATAGAAGCCGTCCGGCGTTTGCAACCACCGAGAAATCCTAAAGAGGTCCAAATCTTGACCGGGATGTTGGCAGCTCTCAATAGGTTCATTTCCAAGTTCGCCGATCAATGTCGACCATTTTACCAGCTTTTGAAGAAATGGAAGGGCTTCCATTGGGACGAAGATTGTGAAAGGGCTTTTCAAGATCTGAAAGAGTACCTCATAAAGGCACCTATGTTAACGGCTCCTATGCACGGGGAGGATTTGTTCATGTATCTCTCAGTGTCTGACCACGCCGTGAGTGCAGTGCTGTTAAGGGATCACGGGGTCCAGCTTCCCGTGTATTACATTAGCAAAACCTTGGTTGATGCTGAAACAAGGTATTTACCCTTGGAGAAGTTGGTGCTCGCCCTAGTGCACGCCACGAGGAAGTTGCCACACTATTTCCAAGCTCACACCGTCTATGTCCTCACCGAGTATCCGCTACAGTCCTTGTTGAAGAGGTCGGACTTTACGGGCCGCATTGCAAAATGGGGGACCCGGCTAGGAGCATTCGACATAAGGTACAGACCGAGAAGCTCGGTAAAAGGTCAAGTCTTAGCCGATTTCGTTGCGGAATTTTCTCCTAAAAACGAGGGACAGGTGGTGTGCAACGTGGAGGTGTTGCCGTGGAAGGTGTTTGTAGACGGTGCCGCGAATGGCATAGGCGCGGGATCTGGCATCGTTATTACCACCCCGGAGGGAATACGGCTGGAACACTCCTTCCGACTGGGATTCCGGGCGTCAAACAACGAGGCGGAGTATGAAGCCTTACTTGCCGGACTAAGGGTGGCTTTGGAAATAGGTGCTCGTGACGTAGAAGTTTTTTCAGATTCCAGATTGGTGGTTGGTCAGGTACACAGAAGCTTTGAAGCACGCGATTCTCGAATGAGAGGGTACTTGGATGCAGTAAAACAGACCATGAGCATGTTTAACACGGTGAAACTGACCCAAATTCCCCGGGGGCAGAATAGACATGCCGATTCTCTGGCATCGCTAGCCTCGTCAGTAGTAGAGGACATACCTCGGCTGATAAAAGTTGAAGTCATAGCCGAACCAAGCATTAACCGCTCAGCCGAAATCGGTGTTGCAGCAATTACGGCGAGTGAGCCGTGTTGGATGGATCCAATCATTGACTTTTTGGCTGACGACCGGGTCCCTAGCGACGAGAAAGAGGCAAACAGGATTCGCCGAGCGGCACCTCGTTACTGGCTGTCCGCGGATCGCAAACTTTATCGAAGATCTTTCGGTGGACCGTATCTTCTGTGTGTGCACCCTGGGAATGTGGGGGCAATACTGACCGAGCTTCATGAGAGAGTGTGCGGCAGTCATGTGGGGGGGAGGTCCCTAGCGCATAGGGCAATGACATAAGGGTTCTGGTGGCCACAGATGCAAAAGGAAGCTGCCGAGTATGTGCGCAGGTGTGAGCAATGTCAGAAACATGCCCCCCTAATCCATCAGCCGGCGGGCAATTTAAACTCGGTGAGTAGCCCCTGGCCCTTCGCGTAGTGGGGGCTAGACATACTCGGACCTTTCCCTAAGGCAACGGGTAATTGGAGGTTTGTACTGGTGGCTGTTGACTATTTTACTAAGTGGGTTGAAGCGGAGGCGCTAGCCAACATACGGGATGTCGATGTTAAGAAGTTTGCCTGGAAAAATATATTCACAAGATTTGGTGTGCCGGACACTCTCGTATCCGACAACGGGATGCAATTTGATAGCAGGGCGTTCCGAGAATTCTGTGGCGATCTTGGCGTTAAGAACAGATATTCCACACCGGCCTACCCCCAGGGAAATGGGCAGGCAGAAGCCGTTAACAAGTCAATCTTGAACGGGCTAAAAAGAAGATTGGACGGTGCAAAAGGTTGCTGGGCTGAGGAACTCCACAACGTCTTATGGGCGTACCGAACAACACCCAGAAGGTCTACGGGGGAAACCCCTTTTTCACTCACATATGGGGCTGAGGCTGTGATACCCTTGGAGGTTGCAATGTGTAGTGCACGGGTGTCAGACTATGATCGGCGTCGGAATAATGACCTATTGGTGCAACGTTTGGACTCAGTTGAAGAATACCGAGAAGCAGCGTTGGTACGTCTGGCCGAGTATCAACAGAAGATTGCCAGGCGATACAACCGAGGTATACGACCAAGAGAGTTCACTCCCGGGGATCTGGTGTTGCGAAAAGCCGTGGGTAGCATGCGGGACACCAACGCCGGGAAACTGGTGCCAACATGGGAAGGTCCATATAGGGTTACGGCCATTGCAGGGACGGGTGCCTATTACTTGGAAGACTTGGATGCAAGACCGCTTCCTCGGCCGTGGAATGTGCATAACTTAAAAAAATTCTATCACTGATGACATATAAATAATGAATGTGTGGGCTGGTTTAAAAGTGGGTATGTTTACTCGCCGACCTAAGGACAGAAGCCTGACACTCGGTTCGATCCTATCACCGAGCAGGTGGAAACCTAAAATTTACACCAAGGACAGAAGCCTGACACTCGGTTCGATCCTATCACCGAGCAGGTGGAAACCTAATGTTTACACTAAGGACAGAAGCCTGACACTCGGTTCGATCCTATCACCGAGCAGGTGGAAACCTAAAATTTACACCAAGGACAGAAGCCTGACACTCGGTTCGATCCTATCACCGAGCAGGTGGAAACCTAAAATTTACACCAAGGACAGAAGCCTGACACTCGGTTCGATCCTATCACCGAGCAGGTGGAAACCTAATGTTTACACTAAGGACAGAAGCCTGACACTCGGTTCGATCCTATCACCGAGCAGGTGGAAACCTAAAATTTACACCAAGGACAGAAGCCTGACACTCGGTTCGATCCTATCACCGAGCAGGTGGAAACCTAAAATTTACACCAAGGACAGAAGCCTGACACTCGGTTCGATCCTATCACCGAGCAGGTGGAAACCCTATCACCGAGCAGGTGGAAACCTAAAATTTACACCAAGGACAGAAGCCTGACACTCGGTTCGATCCTATCACCGAGCAGGTGGAAACCTAAAATTTACACTAAGGACAGAAACCTGACACTCGGTTCGATCCTATTACCGAGAAGGTGGAAACCTGATGTTTTCGTTAAGACCAAAAGCCAAATTTTTGGTTCAGCTTCTATCGCCGAGCCTGAAAGGGCCTAATGATCTACCCCAGGAACGGAAATATTACTCTCGGGTCGCTTCTCGTCACTAAACGAGCAATGTTCTGATCTGCTGCACTAGGGGCAAAGATACCATCCACGTGAGCAACCGAACATACAGTCCCGGTTTACCCGGGCGCGTATTTGCACACACGAATATTTATGAAACGTGACAAGTGACGAACACAAATGTGCACATATTACTTAACCTATGCAGGGCGAATTTAAACAAATATTCAGTGACCGATAAACAACATGTTAGGCAAGCATACTACTCCGAAATAGTAACAATGATAATAATAATAGCATAAACATATGTAAAAAGAAGCAACAATTGTTTCATCGCCACAACCCGGCGAAAACGGGCAAAAACATCCGGTAACAAAGAAAATATTGGAAAGTAAAATTGTTCATTCGCCACAGCCCGGCGACATAGGTAAAGCCAGCAAAAATAAAAGACAGTAATAAAAAAAATCCAGGTGTCAAAGGATAAGCTCGTCAGGTGCTACGCTTGCTCGGAAGTATGACTCTGGGCGGAAGACTCATGCAAAGGTTCGGTGGTGGGAGAAGAATAAGGTAGGGGCCCCTCCACGGGCTGATCGTCGGCATGGACGTCGCTGGTAATGTCAAGATCTGTTAACTCTACATGGGAGTCAATCGCCTCTACCAGATCCCTCATGCTTGGGGTATCTCCTTCAGAATCCACGGTTTGGGGGGCCTGAGCGACAGGGGGGAGCCCGGGAAAAGGTATGTGACTGGGGTCTCTCAAAGGGGAGTCCTCGGGGACCCCCGCCGCCTGCAGGGCCGCGAGCCAAGCTTCTTCGAATGCGAGCCTACGAACCTCTTGGATGACGGGCTCCACAGAGTTCTCGGCGTCAGCAAATCCTTCATTATACCACTTGCTCTCACTGGCCTCCAAAGCAGCCCTCATGTCGGCTAATTCTTCGGCTTGCGCCGCAGCAAGGCTTTCGGCCTCTCCCCGTTTAAGCTCGGCCTCCCCGAGCTTAGCCTCCAGCTCCATAGCCCTCTTATCCGCGGCAGCCTTAGACCGCTCAATCACCGCCACCTTCTTCTCTGCTGTTGCTGCCGCCTTGGTCTTTTCCTTCGCCGTAGTCTCGGCCACATCCTTTAGCGCTTTTTCTCGCTCAGCTTCTTCGGCTAACTCCTTAAACCAACCATCCAAGACGTGGGTCATTTGGGCAGCCTAAAAAGGTTAATGGTGACAGTCATTGCAATACAAGCCAAAATGCAAAGTATAGAAGTGAAAATAAAGAGCAAAAGTTTACCACGATAGTGTGCCACTGCAACCTCCGGGTCAATGACTCGTCCGTGCCGTCATCAAAAACACGAACGTCCTCCGGCAGCAGCAGACCGCGAGCCAAACTACGAGCCACACGGCCGCCTTCACCTTTGTCCCAGACCCGAACACTGGCAATGGAAGGGAGGGGCTTGCCGTCTAACATGAAGGAGGGGCACCAGGCTGGAACTGCACAGGAGGATGAAGCCACCTGCAGTGCGGCTTGAATCACTGGCTCTCCGACTTCAACACCCACTGGTGACCGAGGAGGTGTCCTTGCCGGCACGTCGCTGGTATCGATGGGCTCTTGCTCGGCAGCACGTTGCCTCTTCCGGGTGCGTCCTGGGGGAGCTGGAGGCGCGGGAGTTTGCTGTTGTGCCTGAGGCCCAGGGTGTGCCGCGCTTTGCTGGGCACCCGGCACAAAACGGCTGACCGACAAAGTTCTTCTTGACACCATTGATTGATTTTGTTCGGCACTTTCAGCAAAGACTTCCCGGTAGGTTGGATCCTCTTGTTGGGCCGGGGCGTCAGTTTGAGTAGGCACGTGGGTAATCTCTCGGCGTTTCCGGGATACTTGTTCTGCCGAGTTGTCTCGTAATGGTGCGAGCTCGTCCGAGCAGGTGTACCGCGGGCCTAATTCGCGTGCTTCGCCTACCGTAAGATTAGTGGGGAGGAGACTTGGGTGGCGTACGTCAACGTAAGAAATCAAGGGGCTATCAACTAGTAATGCTTGGCTGAACGCCTGCCAAGTCGAATATACCGGGTCTACCCCAAGGATCAAGTGAGACGCCCGGAGTTGGCCGTCCCAGTGAACAAAAATTTCCGATCGAAGCACGAAGTTTAAGTCTTGGACGTTCACTACCCGGAGATCCGGCTTGAATCTTTTGGTTTCTGCACATTGGAGCTCGTCAGTAAACACGCAGTTAAATGAAATGAAAACTAAAAGAATTTTTTGACTAAACACAGTACAAGTACCGACCAACGTCACACGGAGAGAACGTACAAGGGAGTTCCTCGGCGAACCAGTTGCCGCTCACTCTAACAAACTCCCCGGCAGAGTTCCTATTGGAATCCAGGAGACATGAAATGAGGCGTACCCTCATATCTCTAGTCTTTAAATAATAGCCGGACTTTATATTACCGCACAAACTATACATGAAGTTGATGTCATGAGAATTCAGTTGTAGTCCGAACAACTGATTCAACCTACTCACACAACTCACCACTCTATAAAAGTTGAGGGGTAGTTGGTCGGTGCATAACCCATAAAATCTAAGGGTCCTTAGAATGAGGGGGTCAACGGGGAACCTCACCCCACCTTCCAGGATGGCCATCAAAGGGAAAAAGACTGTATTGGCACCTCGGCGCCTTTGAATGTCGATATCGCCCTCGTGACAATAGGCGATATCAACATCTTCAGGGACATTGTAAGTGGCCCTAAATGTAGCCAAAGTAGCACTAGAAGAAAGAAGATGAGAAAAGCCCATTTCTATGACTGGGATTTCGAGTATACTATTTGATAAAAGATTAAATGAAATTGGAAGAATGGTACTAAGGGCAAAAAGAACTTACGTTAGGCTCTAGGAAGGTAAGGTGTTCTGGGCTGAAGGTTGAGCTCACGAAGAAATAATGCTCGGCAGAGAGGAAATCTAAAGATTGAAGTAACGTAAAAAATAAATCAGACCCAGAGCGAACTATTTATAATAGAAAAGGTACAGGGGGAGGGGAAATGGCGCCCAAAAATTGGAGGAATAAGAAACTCTTCAGATCCTTATGCAAACCGTCACACGTGCCTCACCTCGGTCCACGAACAGTCAGGTAATGAATGCGGCCATACCAACAGACTGCCACGACGCGCCTTTTGAGGATACAATCAATGGGCTATCGAAACGACTTGAATCTATCCACATCGACTCGCCGAGTTGTAGTTGACCGTTCTGATTCCTTGATCCGTCGCTCGGTGATCGGGCGCGAATCAAGGAGGGGGCTATTGTACGACACCTGCTACCCGGGCCCGTTGAGACCATTGTATGGCAACTGCTGCCCAAGCCCATTAAGGCCTTCGGTCCGATTTCGCAACAGCCCATAAAGTCCTCGGCCCAGATATTGGTTGTCCCTAGCTCACTAGAATAAAGATAAGCTCCCGAACATGCAACTACCCGAACACCATGAGAGACTTAAATCAAAGTTCGGCAGAACATAGGAGTGTGCCGTGCCGAGCACGCCGTTGAAGTGGGAACTAGTTCCCAGGCCATATTTCGCCTCGTACCACTCCCGCCTAAATTTCCACTTAAACACAATAACATTGGACCTCTCCATCCACTAATGGTCGAGATAATTATGACATCCCATTAAGCCTGAGATATAAATGGGAGAAGGGAGGAGGAAAGGGGGGGGGGTTCTTTTTGGGCAATTGGAAGCAGAAACGGAGAGCGGAAGAGAGAGATTATATTGTCCATAGAGAGAAGTCTAAAGGGGAGGGAGAGGAGAGAATCATGAGAAGTAGGCTGTCAGTTCTTAGGAGGCCGGATCACTAGCGGTAGGAAATCCAAAAGCCCATATCTAGTAAATAAATTGTGAGCCCAAGGGAAGATTGGCCCGTCCGTCGACTTAAGGGGTTACAAACCCATTATATGTTTGATGTAGGACTCAGCACAACTATAGCCATTCAAATCTTGGGCATCACAATCTCAGCCACTTGAATTGTTTGTCCTCATTAGGTCCACTTTGTAGAATGGTGTTTTTGAGCCTACAGATGAGGTTATTGGGCCTACTTTGATATCATTTGTAACAACCTAAGGAAATTCCCTAGTCACATATGTACTATATACTCCAAAATGAATAATCTAGTCACCATTGAGACTCCTTGTGATTGTTAATAAAATCTAGATCAACCCAATATATGACCGATGTGGGACTCACATCCTATTACACACACTCAATCAATATCCAATCAAATCTAGGATATCACAACTAGTACTAATTTTATGACCGATATTGTTATGATATTGACTTCCTTGCCTGCATTATTTCTGCAAAAGTATGCAAATGGATCTCTTTTATCAAGGGAACTCATCTTTATATCTTTAGGTGTTGTTGTTCTTATCTCATTTCCCATGTCTCACCAATTAGACTCTTCCATGTAGTTTTCACCCCATTGCATATGGGATAAGATCTCCTATAATTGAATCTTCTAATTTCCTCCAATTTCTATTTAGATGTAAGACTTGTGAAATTTAAAAATCAAATAAATATCGTGTGTCATACATCCAACTAAAAATAAGAGGAAATTTGAGGAGTTAATTGGAAGGGGTCATTTCTCACAAAATATCAACTTCAAAAGTGGATAAGAATAATATAAATTTTTTAAAAAATGTTGACAAAGAATATAAAAAAAAAATTATATCTTAACATGTGTATTATAGAGAATTAAGTTATATCCTTTATCCAATATTTTTTTTTATTGATAAGTATTTTTCTTTTAAGAAGTTACTAGCATGTAGTCTGTGCTTACGCACGGAAATGTTAATAATTGTGATGATAAGATGATCATCTTGATAGATTCAATTTCCACATTGAGCATTATGAATGGAAGTAACTTAATACCAACATTTAAAAATCAAATTGGACACATAGCACAAAATTAACAACAAGAACTGATCATTGAGCTTGGAATCTTCTTGGAGACGTCAATGAAGCGGTAATGTATGAGAGTGTGAAATAAGGAAGAGTGTGATTGAATATTATGTTTGAACCCGGCTTTGCTCTTAGAAATCCGAAAGGAAGAGGAGAGGGTAGTGTGTAGATCTAGTTGGTAGAGGTTGAGAGAGAAGGAGGAGACATGGGATAACGATACGGCATTAGGAGAAGATGATGTTTTACTTTTATAGTCTTCCTCGTTTGACTTCTTGGTTCTGGTAGTGAGATTAGAAGAGCTTCAAATTCTATTGAGTTCATCCATAAAAGTGTGCATGTGAGATGTTCATGCTTAGGCCAATGAGCATTATCAATGTGGTTTTCTTGGCTTCCGTGTTAAATGTTAATACATCATTTATTTGGGCACAAAAATTAGAAAATTTAGATAAGATACATGATACAAAATTGGAGTCCAATTTATAATCTAATTAGATTTGTTTTTTGAGTTTTGGTTAGGAAAAGTGGCGCAAAATTGAGAATCCAAATCTAGACACATGGCACAAAATTGAAACTCTAATTTGAAATTCTATTGGAGCTTTTCTCTACTTCACCTATTATTATTATTATTATTATTACTAGTGTGTAATCCCGTGCATATGCACGGGTACATTTAAAAACAATCACAATTATATATTATATATATGATTATGTTTTTTATGGTTTATTATATTGGACTATTCGTTTTCTACATTAAATTAACTAATTTGGCACAAAAATATAAAAATTTAGATTAGATGGGATACGTGGCACAAAATTAAACTCTAATTGAAATTCAATTTTTACCTAAATTAACTCACTTGGCACAAAATTCTAAAATTTAGATTAGATAAGACACATGGTGTAAAATTAGACACTAATTGAATTCTAATTGAAAATTTAATTAGATTTTCTCTCTGCTTCACCTATTATTATATATGTAGATTATTATAGATTTGGTTGTAGGATTACGATTAAAGTAAAAGTCGTAGTACATGTGGCAATTCATTAGGATATCCACTTAGCGAAACTATATCTCTAAGACCTAATTTTTATTATATAATAGAATATGAATTTTTTTTTAAAGAGTTCTAATTTCAAATTTTGGGTAATTTTTAAAAGATAAAGGTGAATGCTATTTTTTTTTTAATCTATCATTTATAACGGGGAAAGGATTTGAATCTTGGTGGACTTTTGCATTAGACTGGTTGAATTACAAAACTCTTGAAAAATGTGAATTCATGAATGTGTTAAAGAGTATTAGAATTGAACTCTAAATTATAAAAGGGAAAAAAAAAAATATACAACTACTAGCCAATATTGCACGCACTCTCTTGCACCAATACCTGTTAGTTGATTTTGCCAATGGAAGGCTAACCGGTCTTGGTTTATTTGTTTGTTAAATAAAATCGAATAGTAAAATTAAAAAAAAAAAAAAAAAAGTTAAGACAAGTGGAAGTGAAAAATAGGGTAGTACATTTGTTTTGTTTTGTTTTGTTTTTTTTTTTTCAACTGATTTTTTGGGTTTAATTTGTCTAAAATGTTAGCTAACCTAATGTGAATTTTCTAAGGCCGACGTGTCTTAATGCTTTCATGTTGGCTACTTCATGTTTGACATTCAAGTTATTTCTTTGACTAAATTATGAACTATGGTTTCTATACTTCATGTTTGACATTCAAGTTATTTTTTTTTGTTTTTGTATTGTTTAGAAAATAGCTTTGGGCACATTTTAATTTTAAACATAGTAATGTTATTTTTGAAATGACTAGATTAGATTTGTATATTATCAATAATTTTAAAAATATATCAAATTGGTTGGCAATTCAAGTATTCAACTATAAATAACACATTTAAAAGAAATTTGACATGCAAATATGAAAGAGCCCTTCAATCAATCAATTTTAATATACACACTAGCTTCATCACATGCGCTTTGCGAGTGCAATGGGGTTTTTTTTTTTTTTTTTGGGTCTAGTGTCATAATTTACCTTTTAATTTTTTTAAATTTAAAATTTTTATTTAAGTTTGTTTTGAAGACATGGATTAGTAGGAGAATATTATATTTTGTAGTTATTTTAAGTGAAGTTGGAAATATATTTTTACCGGGTTATCCTCAAAATTTTTTATTGTTAAATATAAGGTTTAAAGGTATTTCTGAACTACATAAAAATCCAGTCCAAAGAGACATATATATATATATATATATGTTGGATTCAAGCTACACTCGGTATGATTTTTTTTTTTTTTTTTTTGAGAAAGAGTTTCAACCTATGACGTTCGTTTCTGATAATAGCTTTTTATTATTAGATCAAGATAGCAATCAGTTTTTGGTGTAGGCAGGGATTGAACCTCAGGATTCTAATTCAACTATCAGAGACTTTACTAGTTGAGTTAACTAGAGCCCACATCACTCGGTATAATTTTAAGTAATGTTACACCAACCAATATTTTTTAATTAGATATAAATTTTGATAAATCCACCACTGGATTACATTACCTTCGTATATTCTCCATGCTTACAAAATTTAAAGATGATTAAAAATTAATAACCATGTCATCAATTAAATTGTTTAAGTTTAAGTTTTTGTAATTTAAAATAATGCATAAAAGATGAGTTTATGGATCGAATGGTATATGACATCTGATTGGTATGCATGTTAAGAACATATAGAACATGTGATTTCACGTTTAGATTTTCAAAAAACAAATTCAATAATAAGTTATTGAATTGTGTAACATTGTTTTGAATTACACTTGAACCCAATCCATATATATATATATAAAATTATAATTAAAAAAAAAAAAAGGTCAATCTTCTAAGTCAATGAAAATGGCGACCTTCTGTATTGGGTTAATTTAATGGTATATGATACGGTTCACGGTAGTAAAACTTTAAAAGAGTCTGCGAAAGAAACGAGGGGCGGAAAGTTTGTTGATATAACTCGAACTCGTAAAGCTCGAGTACTATACATATTTACACGTACTCGCCTCTCACTTCAACTTCTCACTTTCACTCTCCCCTTCCTCTCACCGGAGCTCTGCCTCTCCTTCTCCCTGTCATTAACGAACCAGAGATTATCTAATCGGAGCCCTTTCTCTCTCAGAGGTAAACTCTGTTTTTCTTTCTGTTTCATGGGTTTCTTTTGAGTTGGTTGTAATAACTATGTTGCTATAATTGTGATTTTATCGGGTAATTTCATATTAATTGTGATTTTATGGGGATAATAGCATGTTATTTGTGAGTGGGATTCGGAGGTGAGGTCTCTTTTTACTTAAATTTTAAAGTTTCAAAGCGTTGCCAAAGTGTTCATCATCATCATGAACACGATGTTCATTTTTTCAATAAAAGTTTTATTACCTATCAAAATAATGGAAAATTCAAGGCTTTTTTTTTTTTAATTTATTTATATATTTATCACAACTGAGCACATTAGGATTGTATGAAAGCATTTGGAAGAGTTCATTCACAGCTGCCTGCAATTTATGTATATGCATATCTAATCTTTATTTCTATCTTGAATTGTAAGTTCATACAAGGATAAAATGTGAACATTTGAGTAAGGTTTCACGGTCTTGGCATTTATGAGCAAGAAGTCTAACAATGACATGGAACCTCATATATTAAACTGATGATAGTTGGTAGACTGAGTTTTCAATGGTATCAAAGCACCCTTTTCAAGTAACATTTTGCATGCCTTTCAATGAAATGCTATTTACTCCTCGTATTACTTTTGTGTCACTTATTAGACACTGAGTGGTACACATGTTTTACATGCACCACAAGAGAACAATGATCCAATTGCCTTTCATATAGGCTTCTCACCATGTCACTCTGTCTGCACCCGCTAATTATATAAAATTAAGAGTTTTTTTTTTTTTTTTTTGGTAATTGTTGTAATTGTTGTAATATGTGATCACAAGCAAGAAATAAAATCGTGAGCTTGTGAAGACATATAGAAGCCAAGAAGTAAGAGAAGTTGTGAAGTATAGATTCAAAGCACCACTAGCAAAATAAAATCCTCTGCTTTATTGCAGGCCTTTGTAATATATGGATTTTAATAAATGTGTTTTGCATGTTGTACGCCATTCTTGAAAATTCATTGAGAATCTTTTTAGTACTGTGAAAAAACAATTGAAACAATAGTAAAAGGAAGTGTAACTAGTTCTAAAGGTATTTTATTTTTATTTTAAATTATATTTGTTAGTCTAATTTTCAGCTTTCTATGAATTGTGGTGATAAGTACAGAATTGCAACCAGTTCTGATATTTAAATACCATGAAATATCAGCAAGTTGAGATGATAACCTCTATGCCAGTATTTCCTTTGTCAATAGGTGCATGTTGCTACTTTTATACCTTAGTGGGATTGACTTTAGTACTTCAAATTAATTGTTCCATTCATGTCACCAAGTAAAGCCATTTCTGCAATAGTTGTATTATGATATTATTTTGGCATAACTATTGTTTGTACTTGGCTAGTAGTCACTTAATGGGCCATTAATCACATTTAATGTATGCTAGATATGGACAAGCATCCAGCGGGACCCCGTGATTGTACTGTCTTGACGAGGCAAGCAGAGCATCGTTCGAGTTGGCTTTGGGATGGTCCTCCGGCAGGCCAGGTATGCACTTGTCCAAAAAGTTTACAGGAAAAGATTGTACTCATTGTTAACTTGATGAGTGTGTGTATGTGAATTTGAAGAACAAACACACTATTATTCTCATATAAATCATACTCAAGTTATTGGTGACAAATATTTTCTTATTATTACATATCCTTTTTTAAAAATACATTGATGTCAGTTTAAGTTTGATGTGTAATTATTACGTTGTTATTGAATTCTATATTAATATAATGTTGCTCCGTTTGTAGGCATGGCCAGGTGTACTCACTTGTCGTCACCGATTCAGTTGTATGCCCGAAGTTGAGTTAGATCCACGGGTTGCCGCTTATATCACAGATGCGGGGTTAGGTGGGCTATTTCACGTCCCAAATATAGAGCTCGATCATGCATTGATCACCGCATTGGTGGAGAGATGGCGGCCGGAGACGCACTCATTCCACTTGCCCCACGGTGAGATGACAATCACGTTACAAGACATGGAGGTTATTATGGGGGTACCTGTAGAAGGCTTGCCAGTGGTGGGGAAAACCAATATGGAATGGGGCAACTTATGCCACGAATTGCTAGGCCATAAGCCTCCGGACAAAGAACCCCATGCTAATGAAAACACGGCTATGTTGTGTGGGGCAAGGTTAAAATTGTCTTGGCTCAAGACAATGTTTCATGACCCTCTACCGGCTGATGCCACTAACTTACAAGTGCAGCAGTGCGCTCGGTATTACATATTGGAGATGTTGGGTGGTATGTTGTTTATGGACAAGTCTGGCGAACGGATCTCGGTTATGTATCTGCAATTCTTGAATCCAATTGGCAATGGCAAGAAGTATAGCTGGGGTAGTGCAGCACTAAGTTGGCTATATAGACACTTGTGTAAGGCGTAAAGCAGATTGGCGGTGCACTGCTATTGGTGCAGTTATGGGCGTATGCCAGGTTCCCACACATATGTCCGGTGATGAGGCATCAACATCAGGCACTGCCCCCGGGTCCACTTGCTGTTAGGTATGTAGCTTTTGTATACTTATTGTTTACATACGCACTACTTTTTTGCATGGGATTATGTAAGTAACTAATATGAAGGTTGTGTATGTGTTGCTTGCTAGATGGAAAGGGGCTACGTGCACCACAGAACATGCAACGCACGTCTTAAGCGCCTATCGTATGTCACTTGCTTCGCTACGGCCAAATCAGGTATTTTACCTTTGCTGGAAACCGCATTGGCATGTATTGTTCTACTTACGATTCACTTGCAACCCAACCATCAATCAACATTTTTTCTTTCGGAGTTAAACTTTTTAGAGTAGAGATACGTATTTGTATTATATATCATTCCCATTCTTTACACTTTTTTTTTCTAACTATATTGTTAATATGGCTGTTTGTCTCTGTTGGATCATTGTAGATTGTGTGGGAGCCGTATAAGTCAGTGATAGGTTCCCTGCCCTCATATTGTACTGCAGGCCAACATATATGGAGGTCTACTGTGCCGCTTCTACATTTTTGGGTGGTTGAGGGCCATCACCCCGAACGTGTCCTCCGACAGTTTGGGATGAAGCAGGGCGTACCGGTCGATGTCAATACTTCTACTGATTTGCACAATATAACACTCCAAGGTAAGCATGACAAAGATTGGGCTGTAGAACACGCCTCTCATATTGCTAAATGGGCTGCGCATACCGAAGTTGTCAATGCACCAATGTTTGAGGGGGAGATGAGGTTCGATGACGAGTATATGAAGTGGTTTCGTCGCATCACTCGATGCTTTATTACAAAAGAGACCTCATACTGGGACGCTTTGGTAAGTTTACAATGTCTCTTCTACTACAAATGTCCTCTGGTTAGCATATTTTAGTTCAACCTACTAACGCTATTCTTGAATACTTGTGAAAGGTTGAATCACATTTGAGGATACTGGCAATGTGCAAACCAGGTTCCGCGATCCACACTGAGTGTATGTCTGCCTTGGAAGCTGTTGAAGAGCTCAGTCGGTTGAACTTGGACAATGCACGTGTTGGGAGCAACACGAGTGAACCGGCTGCAGGGCGTGGCCGCAACACGAGTGAACCAGCTGCAGGGCGTGGCCGGCGAGTTGGTGGATGTTGAGGCCATGGAGGGCATCAATCTGGTGATGGTACTATACCTCGTTACATACTAATTAGCTATAGATCTTTTTATAGTTAAACGAATTGCATATTATTATTTGCTTGTATTGTTTTCAGGCAAGGTGAGACTAGTCAAGGAACCAGTGAGGAGAAGAAAACGGGAATGATTTAGGTTCATTGCATGTTTGTCAATAGGTAGCTTAGATTTTTGTATTATTCTGGGCTTATCTTTCCTTTCCTGCATCTTCAAGAGATCAACACTCCAGTGAGGTTCAGTTATTCAGCAACAAAAGTATTGTTATAACAACTGCTAACGTGAGTGTTAATTCTGCCAATTAGTTTTAGCAATTACAACAGTACTCCATTTGGTGTTTTGCCATCTTATCTACTATTAAAGTGTAGTCTTGTAAATACCCCCTAGTGGCCTGTGCAGGGGCTTTTGTTAGTATTCCTCTGTTTTGGATTTCTACTACATCAAAATGCCTTCATCTTCCACCAAATCAATGCACTTGTCGTTTCTTTCTACACATATTTGTGTGTCTGTTTATGAATAGATTAATGCAGTGCAAAAGCAGTCTATGTTTATTTTTCATTTGTGTACACTGATTATACATAGGACCCCACCACTTTCTGGGTTTCTTTCTCTCTGATCATCTCCCACTGTTGGTTCTTATATTCCATAATTCTAACAAGAACTATCATAGTAGAAAGAGAAAAGAAAATAGAGTGAAGAGAAATGTTCAATTACTATCCCCAGCTTGCTGCTAAGCCTTCTTACCATGATTCCATTAAAGTTTTTGAGACTGATATTCAGTACGCCAATATGCTGTAAGCTCTCTCTCTCTCTCTCTCTCTCTCTCTCTCTCTCTCTCCGGGGTTTTTTTTGTTTTTTAAATTTTTTTTATATGATCATACTTGTTTGGTTTATACAAGAAAAGGTGGGGTCTGCTGAAAACCTGTAATTTTTGTGTTAGTCCACACCCCTTCAAATTTCGAAGGCCATACCCCTTTGAGTGCACCATCTGGCTTTTTCCCCCTCAAGTAAAGTTCCCCTTATGCACCCTTGCTGAAACTCCTAGAACTGCTGCTCATTGTATTGAATATGCCCACTTAATCAAGTGGGATGAGGTAATAAATTACTCACCATTTTGTCCTTCCTTTTCCAAAGTGTGTATTTTATACTAACTCTTTGTTATCTAAACATGCATCATATTTGTAGGTTCATAGTGGAAAGACTTTTGATCCAGATGACCCAGAGCACATGAAGTGGATCTATAATGAGGTTAATAGAATGCATTTATTTGCCGACATTTTTTTTTATTTAAAGTTATTTACTAACTTTTTTCTTTATATTGATTTCTGTTGTTGGCCATCTCACTTATGTAGTTATGTTACCCATATCCTGTATGCTGTCAAGAGAGCTGAGGTTTTTGGCATTCTAGGAGTCACATATTCTCTTACCCAAGTATTTGTAATTGTGTAGTCCGGGATGTCAATTCCCCAAAAGCTTAACTTTCATTCTATTTTATGCCCAAGTACTGTGTGGTTTGTATGAGATGTTCTTTGGTTATCATATATTTAAAAAAAAATCATTTAATTTTTTTTTTTTGGCTTTCATCTCTTTATTACTGTGATAATGCTTGTGAAAATAGTATTTAGGATATGTTTGGTAACTGTTTTTTTTTCCCCTTATTTTCTATTTCCAAAAATAATTTTTTATTTTTCAGACTAAAAAACTTGTTTGGCGACCTAAAATAGACAGAAAACAAAATCTGTTCTCAAAACTTAATTTGTGAAGGAAATTGAAAACATACAAAAGGTTATTTTCAGTTTCAAATTCTCAAAAGTCAATGAAAACATACATTTAATTAATGAATCTGTCTCATTTAATAAGTTAACATTAGAGTTCAAGTCCTAATAATAACATACTTTAGTATTTTCTATTTTTTCTTTCAAAAAACTATTTTTTTAATTTCATCTAACCAAACATGTTTTTGATTTCAAAAATAAAAGAAAATTTTTTTTCTTTATATTCCCAAAAACAAGTTTTTGAAAATAGAAAACAAAAACTGTTACCAAACATAACCTTAGCTTTTAATTAATACTAGCTTTTTAACCCGCACTACGTGCGGGAACCTTATTATTTATATTTATTAGAAAGAAATTTTTTTAATAATATATTTAAATACACTTTTACCACGTACTAAACACCCAACATACATCTCCTTCACAAATCTAATTACAAACACCATAGGCAAATACCAAAAACTAATTTAACTCAAATCAAATACAAAATACTCAAAAAAAAATTTATTTTAAACCCAATACCATAATTAAAACCAAATCTAACTCAAATATCTAAATCTAAAACAATCCAACCAAGTGCATTTGAAGATGCTGATTCAGCATCAGCTAACTTTTTTTCCTTTTGAATTCCAATGTGACTCTACATTGCTTTTTGTGTGGTTATGTGCTCAATGCTCATTTCATATCTCAATTGTTCTTTTTGTTCTTGCTCCTTTCCAATTGGCCAAGTATCGTTTCCTGTGAGGAATAAATATAGACATTTGTAGATTCCGTTCAACCCCAACATTTATATACTGCACAAAGCAAATGTATCTTAGAAGCTTGATAAGAAACTATAAAATTAAAAAAAAAAAAAAACGAAACAAAAAATCATAAATGCATATAAACCACAAAGTTTGATCATAATCTACAGTAAATAGTACACCAAATTTTTTTTTTTTTCCATAGATTCATTGCATTATTGAAAGTGTATGGGGAGTTGTATCAACAGGGCAGAATATGAAATTGCAAGAAGTGTACCCATATCTCCTTGCAATAAAAATCTATTGCAAGTTGGACTACAAATTTGGTTATACAGAACAAAGTAAGTTTTCTTATAACAATAAAGAAATGTTAGATCCAGATGGAAGTTTCTATACAAAAAAAAAAAAAAAAAAAAAAACCTTAAGTAATACATGAATATTAACAGAAGTTCAAAGCCCTATAAAAGCTCAAATCTCTTAATACAGTACACCAATGTAAGAAATTTGAGTGGTTTATTCTATCTAGGCACAAAGTAAAAAGTAACCTCCAACTTTTTATAGCTTATCCAGACCTTCAAATGCTTTAAAATGTTTATAAGTCTCTCATCAAGCTCTTTGATCCGTTCAACCTCACCCTTTGATATTTTAAAATTAATATATGGCTATCATTAAACAAATAAAAGCATTATTACTACCAGTTTTCTCAAAAGTAACATACTCAACATTCTTTTAAAAAAATGCCAAAGCTTTATTACAATCTAGTCAAATTGTAATATTAGTATCCAAAAAAATGGTTGTTGCATCTACAAAATTTTGATATATCAAGTGAAAAAATAAATCAAACAATAAGACAGCCCCTATATATGGCACATAAATAAATGAAAGAAGGAATATATTCTGTGCATTTTGGGTACTTATTTTTTATATATATTATGTGCATTTTGGGTTCTTATTTTTTATATATAGTGAAATTTGTAAGAGAGATAAGAGTAAGATAAAAGAATATGTGTTAATGAGAAAAGGCGGATTAGAAATCCAAAATATCAAACTTTGGTTTGTAATCAATCATAGAAACAAATATTGGAGTATAAAATCTAATCTTATTAGAAGATAAGTATAATTCACTTATGCAAACCTGTATGCAAAAACCAAGTCCAAGTTCAATACCACTGCCACCACCAAATTAGTAAAAAATCTCCAATGTAAGATCACATTCATAGACCCACAATTTTTTATGAATATAAATTTCAAAACACCGAGCCACCTCTAAATCAGACCCAAATTCACTGAACTAACAATTCATTCTCAATGGCAAATTAAAAAATTTGTAGAGAAATCCAAACTCTAATCTCCTTGCACAAAGCCACCAAGAAATAAATCATAAACAAACCAAACCTACTTATCAGATTCCCCTAACTTACAAATACATAATCTTAAAGGCCATTGTAATTCAATTTTATAGAGAAAAATATTGAAGGGTTCCAACTTGGGAGCCCTATAAGAATTAGAGTCTAAAAGTTCATTTTAAGATTAAGTTTCATATTCTTCCAAGAAGAGAAAAAATGATTATGAGGAGATAGAAATAGGGATTTACCACCAAACTTTCTATGGATTACACAGCCAAACTGTAGTGGATTTCAATAATAAATTTTTCTATTTTATTTACAAAGCCATTATATTGGAATTTCTGGAATTCACATTTAACTTCATCCAGCAGAGATGCCATGGTTGAAACACATACACAAACACAGATATTAACCCAACACACACTCAATGTTGCAACTCTGTCACCCAAAACAAATCAAGAATTGAATTAAAGTGAAATGAACCAAATTGAGAGAATGCAGGGAGAAATGTTCTGATGATTCTGACAGTGATGTTCTCTCTCTAAGAGAGTATGTGTGTTCTTTTTTTGTAATGCTATAATGATAAACTACAGGGTCTAAATGAGATTCTCAGTGGGACTCTAAGTTGGTGTGCAGAATCATATTGCAGTTGTACTTTTGCTGGTTACTCTAGTCATGGATGGATACCTTTTGTAATTTTAGTTGAGAATTACATAATAGGATTGTGAGTTTTCTATTCTTGCATATTAGCTATCACAAAACTTAGCTACATTGACTTGCTAAAGAGAATTACAAAAAAACATACAATTGTAATTTTCTTTTGGTGTTCAAGTAATAACCTTCAAATATTTTTTATCATATGGTACAGTAGAAAAGGCATCAAATGAGGTAAATAACATAATGAAATAGATAAATAGTACCTAAAAGAAGCACTAAAAAGGAACACATTACTTTATAATTGTGCGCTATCTATTCTCTTTAGCAGTTCCATCTCCCCACTGGAAACTCCAGGATCAATATAACACAACTAAAATCCAAAACAAAGACAAAATATTATGCAATTAGAAAATTTTAAGAACTCAACACAATTAATTTTTCCTATAATTTTAACCCAACATCAGACAAAACATGCATAAAAGAAAATAACGATAAGACATGAAGAAACAATAATTGCAGCAGCATGTATATGACAAATCGACAATCAAAATCAAATTAATAAAATCAAACGTCTTCAATCTCCCTATCGCTCTCTAATGGAAGGAGATGTCTGTGTGTAGTTAAGGGGGAAAAAGTAAAAAAAGGAAAACAATAACTTTAAGCCTGTCTCTATGATGGTGGCAGATTTTTCAGTCTATGTCAATTCCTAACAGAGTTATATACCAGCCTAAACCCAATAAAATGGCACATTTATTCATGACCAATCTGCGGTTATATCCTATCAAAAAAAAAAAAAAAATCTGCAGTTAGAAAGCATTTGGCAAAAGAATTAAAAATTAAATTTACAGTAAACTAAATTTTAGCAAAAAAAAAAAAAAAAAAAAAAAGAAGCTATAAGTTAAAGAGAAGGGCTGTCAAGGCCCTTAACTGCCAACAACTGGCTACTCTTTCATTTCCTAGCAAGTTTTCATTTTAATTTTTGGTACTCTTCCCTCACCTTCACTAATTAGTCACATAATAGATAATCTTCATTTTGATGTTGGCCCATATGATTAATTTGAAAATTTTAGTCTATGACTGTTAATTTGATAATCTTCATTTTGTTTTTGTTTTTGAATTTTTTGTTTTTTGTCATAAATCTATGTTTTGAAGTTAGGTTTTACTTCCCATTTGTTCAATTCCTTCTTTTCTCCTAACAACAGTTCCTCTTTTATACCTTAAAAGTAAAACCATGAATGTACCCATTTTTTTTAAGTTCCAGTTAAGTTCATAAAATCTCTTTTTTTAAGATTTTCTTTTCCCATAAAACGTTTGCACCTATAGTCTTATTTGTGTTGCTGTTAAGGAATTTTTTGTTATAAATCAAAGCAATTGCAAATGGAAAAGAGATTTCATTAAAAAATGAAATAAAGAGGAAAATTTATGCTATCATACCTTTCATTTTATTGTAGAGGAAAATAAAAACAGCCCATGGACATTCAACACAGAAACAACAACAGATATTACAATTACCCCCTGTAAGCACAGATTTTGCAGAAATCTTGAAATTGTTATGCAGAAAACAAAATATGCAGCAACAGAAATACAGCCATGGACATACATCACAGAAAAAGCAACAAATATTACACTCAGCCCCCCTGTAAGAACAAATTATGCATAAAATCCTGAAATTGTTCCGCAGAAAACAGAATATGTAGCAGCAGAAATACATAATAGAAACAGCAAAAAATTTTACGCTCAACCCCCCTGTAAGCACAGATTATGCAGAAAATCCTACACCTGTTCTGCAGAAGCAGAATATGCAGCAGCAGAAATACAGCCACATCACAGAAACCAAAACAGATTTTCAAGTTTGTTTCACGCATGTTTGTCTTTTAAGTGGGTATTTTTCCTACATGGCCGATAACTAAACACAAATCTAAACCAATCCAACCAAGAAATTCAAACCTAAATCATATTCAATCCCCAGATTTAAAAACGAAAAATGCAGGAAACATACCGGAGCCGGTTTCGACAATCTGATGGTGGCAGATATGTGGCCGGTAATTTTGGATTTTCGCTTCCTCCTCACTCATTGAATTGCCCAAATCTCCCAAATCCTTCGCCTTCTGATCCATAACTTATTCATTCTCAGCGTCCTTCAAATCCGACTTCTTCAATTTCTTACTTCTATTGGTCGCCACAGCCTCGTTCCAGGTCTTCTTGGACCGAGTCGGACCCAAGGACCCATAGATCTCTGATTGCGCCTTCAGTATCGCAAGTTTTTTTGGGAGTATTGTAATCCCTTTAATTGTATTTTAACCGGTATAATTTTCCTTTTATACCCAGAGGATCTTAAACGGTGGTGTAGTGTTGCCAAACAATGTAAAATTGGGAAAAAATTTGAAAGAAAAAGAATAGGTACTCATCAAAAGCATTTCGTAATGGACGGGGTAGACTCCTCTTCGTTCTTGACGCTTCATCTTCCTTACTTCTTATTCCGGTGAAAGAAATTAGCGGTAGGCTGATAAGATGAGGTTGCTAGGTTTTTTGTTCTCCTTCCCTTTCTCTATATCGTAGTATCGCAGCATCGCTGTATCAGTAGGTTTTTTCTCTGAAGAGAGGAAATGTTAAGCAGTCTCCGTCGGTAAGGTCTTTTAATTCCAGGCCTTTTTTTTTTCCTTTTTAACTGAGTTTTTTTTACCCGGGTCTGTTTTTTTTTTTTTTTTTTTAAACTTGGGCCGAAAACGTGGCAGAGATTTGGAAACGTTGTGACGTGCGAGTGTGCTACTTTAAAGCAGTGCACGTGGCAGTATTTGAGAGTGCCTTTTTTCCTATTTGTCAGCACCTCCTTAAACGTAGGAACTGACTTTCTCTCAGCTTCTGCTATTATATATATATAGATTTTTTCATATATTTTAAAGAATTCATTGTAAAAATAAAGTCAGAGTCAAAGTTTCTGATATCTAAATTGTTATTTAAGTGGATTCACCTTACTGTTTACAGGGGGTTGTGAAGAAAACATTATTCCAGCTATTGCTTCCACTAATGCAATTGTATCAGCTGCATGTGCACTTGAAGCTTTGAAGATTACGACAGGATGCAGCAAAACTCTATCAAACTATTTAACGTGGGTCATAATTTTCCTATTATTTTTGCTTAGCAAAAAATGCCTAATAATCTTGTCCTTGATGTGGTGATAACCTTTGATGATATATATATATATATATATATATATAGGAACATTGTAGCATTCATAATCATCATACCATGATTAGGGCTTTTTGATACTTGGAAGGTCATGTGTCTTAAATTGCGTGTGTTTAGACTTTGGAGACTGAGCATTGTACCATTAAGGGTGGATGTCCCTGAAGTTGTCTCATTTGATATGTTTATTCTACTTAATTTGTATTTTCCTATTGCATAAGAAATTTTAAACTATTTGAAACTTCATCTATTTTCACTACAAGTTGTGTCACTCTTTGATCCTACCCTGTGGGTTATTGATTCAAGATAATCTTATTGGTCAGTTTTATGTCTCCTAGAAGCCTGTTTGGTCTAGCTTCAGCTTATTTGGGTTATATACAACTTTTCAAGACTTTGTTCTTTCTAGGTATACTTTTGCTTAACATATTTTTTAAGTCAGATAAACCAATGGAAATAAGACCAAACAAGTCATTAAAACCCCTTGTTAATTAGTTACTCTAATTTTGTTAAAACACGCCTAACTTTGTTATAACCTTATTAATTCCCACGTCCTTGCTTATGCATTACTACAGCCAATTAGATGGTATATAATTTGTATTACCGTATCTCTTATATCCATATTTGTATATACTAGTAAAATCTAAGCTCTTGAAATTTGATATGTATGTTAATCTCTTATTTCCTTAGGTGCACTCTGATGGGAAGCTGAGAATGTCTTCATCTAGAAGGAGAGCTACTATTAAAGAATTCTACGGTATGTAAATTATCTTCAATTCTGTATTTACCATATGTAAGATAAGAGGCCTATTGAGCATCATACATAGAAGAAAACAGTTGTGTTTGATTCAAGAAGTTTATCAAGGATGTAGCACTTATCCTTTTATTAGTATAATAATATGATATAATTCCAATGGTTTTTAATCAAATCTTTTTAAGGAAACCTATGTGGTTGTTAGAATTTATATGTTTTGGAAATTAGATTAGAATAATGTCATATTCATATCTATAATCTCCTAACTATCCCTAAGAAAAACAAAAGCAAAAGAAATGGCTTGATGGTCATGTGCTTCACTTTATCTTGTGTCATCTTATGTCAACCGTGTGTCCTTTAACTTGTGACTGCAGCTATTATATTGCCATCTCTTCAGCATCTCAGTTGTAACTCGTCAGAGTTTGATATTAGTCAAGAGGAAGGTGACGGCATGGAGATGATTGTGAGGAAGAAATTGGATGATAAGAGGAAGACTGCAGAAGGGGACTTGGAGAGAGAAGATGAGTGTGGGATCTGCTTGGAGCCCTGCACTAAAATGGTTTTTCCTAATTGCTGCCACTTCATGTGCATCAATTGCTACCATGACTGGTATTTATAACCTTATCAATTTCATCCTTCCATTTCCAATTTAGCCCACTGTTGATTTGTGATAACGGAGAGAAGCCTTAATTTTTAACAGTTACAAGTTCCCTTTCTTTTCTATTTGTTATAGGAGCACAAGGTTAGAATCTTGCCCATATTTCCGGGGGAACTTTGAAGAGGGTGAAATCAGGGGACTTGTGGGTTCTGACATGCAGTAGCGATGTGGTTGGCACTCAAACCATGTTGAAGGAGGATATGTTGCGGTTCAATCTTTATATAAACGGCCTGCCTAAGGATATCCCTGATGCTCTGCTCTTAATGTATTATGAGTACTTATTTTAATCTAACAGACATTAAGAACAATGTACAGGAAGGAAATATGCCAACCATTACCTGTCCAAGAGTCTGGTAAGGTTTCCGCGTAGAAAATTAATTCCAACTTTATATTTGAATAGGTAATGATCAAATGATACTCATGAACTGCTTTTCCTACTTACTTGAACTTTTTGCTCTGTAACCCTTCATCTTCTTGAGGCAGTTCAAGCCTTCCGCCACCCACCTTAGTTTAATCATAAGTCACTCCTCTTAGCTTTCAGCTTCTCTCTGCTTTAATTTCTCTTGGACTTTGAGCTAGTTGATGGCTACATTAAGTTTCCTTCACTGATCACCTCTTCAATATTGACTAGCATAGTCAATGTTTAAAATCAGAAAGTGGAAATTTTTTGCTTATACGCTAGTAATGCTACCGTGCCATCAATAAAAACAAGTAATTTTCAAAAAATAAACCAAAAGAAGTCTTTCCTTGAAGTCCTTTTCTATTCGGAAGTCACTTTCTATCAAACAAACACAACCTAAGTTTATACTGGAAAAAATAAATAAATAAAAACACTAACATTTCAAAGGTCTAATACAGCTAAAGTTTGTCATACATATTAAACTACAACGTAGCAATTGCTGCCACACTTAATCCCGTAATTACTCTTCATCTGACATTCACGTCCGACTTCTAAATGTCATCTGCAAGAAATTATTACATATAGCATGCTTGGTCGTATAACTGCAGCTTGACTAATTCACAAATCTCGGCTTGGGTCCCATATTGATTTAGACGTATCTTCATTCAATTGTTTTCCTTTCTGATGCGATTCAATGCCTTACGAAGTCCATCTATAGTATCTATTGGCATCTGAGTTGCACGTTGGTGAGGCATTGGCAACTAATAACCAACTACGTAAAGCATTGCTTGTTGTTCAACAAACCAAGCCCACTCCTACCTCATTGTGTTGTGAACTTGTCTACTATTTTGCAAATTGGGATCAATTAGGTAGTTGAACTCGTCTTCAAGTACCCATTGACGACCCATTGTTCTGAATACATCACTGGGTCTGTAAATTGAGTAATCTCCTTCCATTTCCTTGCAACGGCATATCAACTGCAACAATTACTAAATAATGTAACTCTGCATAAACTGTTAATACAATAATACTATAGCGTCCATAACATACTATTACACTAAATACTGTCTATTTGTACAATGCTACATAACCTCATTATTAATACAAACATGCATAAATAGTAGTGCATTGAAAAGTCACTGAATTAAACCATTGAAACTGTTCACTATTAAAAGCTTCACAAATTTAAATAGTTGTAGTAGTAGTACATTCCTGCCATTATATACTCACATCGACACATTTCAAGACAAATTTCCATAGTGTATTTACAGCTCTGTTAAAGTACGATGCATGGTGCGAGATGACAAATGAATTAAAAGTTCACGTGGCATTACATGACAAAGTCTGCAATCCAATAAAAATTGTTGTTATTGATAGACACGACATCTCCGGTAAAGTACACAATGCCCAGTGTGACATTAGAAATTACGTAAAGGTTTACGTGGCATTACATGACAAACTCCATACTCCAATAATAGATATGACATTTCTGTTAAAGTACGAGGCAAAGTGTGGCATGCGAAATGAAGGAAAGGTTCAAGTGGCATTACATGACAAAGTCCAAACTTTAATAAAATATGTCGTTGTTGATAGACATGACATCCCTATAACATGTCATTACCACCCTCAATTGACATGAAAACGTAAACACTTTGGTGCTAACGACTGTAAGATGTACTCATAAATTTGCCGAATACATAAATGGTTTGTTTCAAACCCACCAACAATAAAGGTTGAATTGGAAATGAGTTCCAACGCTTCAAAATCACATTGTGTAGTGAGAAAAAAGTTTGGATCTACTTTCACATGTTCATCATCAGAAACATCATCAAAGCCACTACTACAGACTTACACCGACCACTATGGGCTAACATGGGTTCGAAGGAAAAGAGATTTTGTTAATGCTCCAATATACACGTATGGCAGACTTGGTAGCGTCGAACACATCATGGTCGATGAACCTAGACAACTAGGTGCAGATAACACCACCGTAGAAGCCACCACAGGAGAACAGCCGTGGTCAAAGCTGTACGAGAAACGGTGTGAGTTGGAGGTGTATTGTAGGTGGCACGAGTTAAGAGTTCCAAAACAACGTTCAGTGGAGTTACCTAGAGAGGAATCAACAAATGTACTTGCACGCCTTGAAAGGGAGAACAATCAAATGCTACGGAGGCTAGACCGTTTCCACGCAATCCAAAAGGCTAGAAAACATCTTAAGGGAAAAGCACAAGAGCGAGCCATCAAGTCCATTAATGAAATTACAAACTTAGATGATAACAAAGATATTTCAGACTTCTTAGATTCAAGCAACGACGATTTCCAAAAATTTCTACCTATCAACATAAGACGTTAATGTGTAACAAAAATGTGATCATGCATGTTGAAATTTTGTAAAGTCAACCGTTGTGCTAACTACAACAATACCTTCTACAATGTTCTATCCATTGTCATTTGCATTTTGCACAAAGAATTTATGGGAATTTATCTTTTATTATTTCTATCTTGTTGGGTTGCATTTTAATGTTATCCACTAATTAAACAGTAGTCAAAGTTTCCAGCATAACATTAAGTTATATACGTCCAAATTAAAGTTAAATTTATTTAAATGACAAATGATGTTTATTCAGTAATATGAAAGATTAGTTCTCAATTATAAACATCCAAACTTGAACTGAAGACATCCTCCAAATAACTTGAAAATTTGTTTTTCAACAATACTAATAAATATCATTTACAACTTAAGAATATAATTAAGTTTTCAACTACATATATGCATCAACATTAACAACAAAAATTAAATTAAACCCAATGGTCACTTTAGAATCGTACCTTTTTTTGTTGGATCGTTTGGTAGATCCCCACATATTTTGCAAAAAAATGGTATTTGGCCATTTTGGCCATTATTAGCATCAACTACATATTTGCATCAAGGTTCTCAACAAAATTTAAAATAACCCAAATGGCTACTTAAGAATCGTACATTTTGTTGTTAAATTTGATGGATCAAATTTGTTGACAGGAGACAAACTAAGTTACAGATGTGAGAAAATTATTTCAGGTGAGATCAGAGGAGAAGACTGAGCTGCAGAATCACTCACAGGCTGGGCTGCATCTGCTAGAAAGTGTGGTGAAAGGGAGATGTGATCTAACAGAATGTTGGTATATAACTACACAATACTCGAGTGTTGTGTAGTTTACTAATTAAAATACTCGAGCTTCCAAACCTCGAGCTCAAGGTGACATTTTATAATCAAACAAATCTGGCTCAGATACTGCCACGGTGGCAAATTTTAGTAGAACTGAAATTCTTAGAACTCGAGTTCCTAAATAGTGATAGATTGCTGTTTATTTCTAAAACAATAGTAGATATTTTGCAAAAATGTGCTCTAGTCAGAATGTTTGGAATTCGTGGGAATCTTAACGCTTTGGTTCTGTTTGCAATAAATGTCAATCAAGTCAAGGTAGTCAAGGTCACTGTGTTTGGAGCCACACCCTTTTCTACCATTGTGAATAACAATATTTTTGCTTATTCGATTTACTGGCAATAAAGTTGGATTTATAAAAAGTTTATGGTAGGTTTGAATGGGATTTCACTCGGTATATTTTGATTTTTTTTTTCCAACTTTTGGAAAAGAGCTTGTAACCCTCATTATGAAAATGATTAAATCCTCCCATTACAATATTGTGTGGAATGGAAATTTGATACCTACCATCACTCTTTCAAGGGGGATTAGACAAGGAATAGGTGGCTTTGGAATGGAATCCTCGACAAATTAGTTAGGATGGGCTAATATACAAGATATCAATGTGTCTTGGATTATATGATGTTTCCCCATATATTTAACTAGATAAATAAGTCCATCTCTAATTACAAACAACAACAACAACAAAAAAACTTCATCTAGTATTATAACATGCATCAATGCACTGAAAATGTAAAAAGGAAAAAAAAAAAAAATGGTTGTTACATCAAGTTGACTGGTACTCTTCCAAGAGATAATTCATCTCCACCTGTGAAATACAGATAGTAATCTTTAAATTTTTGACAAATTAAGATTCTAAGAAATTAGAATAGTAATTAATATATAACCCACCAGCCAGTAGATCACAGCTACTAATCTAGCAACTAACGAGAAAGGTGTTTCTGATGAATATGCTTCAATGCCATGCCATGCAGTTGTGAGGGTCCCATGTTAGACTGGTCCTGGAACAAGAGTAAAATCACCAATGTAAGGAGTTCATGGAAGAAAGAAAAGAAAATCCCAAGTTACAATGTTAATTACCATATCTTGCAAACTATCCTGAACATCAAAACAACTAGGAATAGTTTGTGGTCTGAAATGTAGCTGCCCCTACAAGCACACAAAAGACAAGAGTATATCATTATTTAACTTCATTGTATAAATATTATAAATTAAAAAAAAAACCTCCCTTGAAAGAAACAAACCCCTATACTGAACTCAACACTCAACTCTAAGCAAAACATAGTAGAATGCCATACCATCCCATGCAACCTTTGTTGAGCTAAGTAATGGACATCATGGATAGGAGCTATAGAGTTCAATTGTCCCTACAACAAAAACAAAAAGAGCCCAATTTAGATATTGCATTTAAAACAATATTCAACAAATACGTTAACTAGAAATGCATTACCAACCCTTGCATATTACTCCCTCTGTCCTAATTTAAATCTCTTGTTTTCCTTTTTGGGATGTCCCAAAATAAATAGAGTTTCCAAAATTAAAAAGACATACTTGACAATTTTCTAAACTATCCTCAGCCTTTTTTAATAACATAAATAGGATATTCACTAAGAATCGTGCCAACTTCTGAGTTCTGATGGCATTTTAGGAAGTCTGTTAGACTTTCTAAGTTTTATTAATAATTGTGCCTAATAGAACCAACAACCAAGAAACTTATTTTGGGGAGAAAGAGAGTATGCTGTTCTGTAATGCAGCTGATCACAAATAGTCAACATGGCTTGGAACTATTGAGTTTAATTGTTCATATGGAAAGGAAAGATGGGTAAAACAGGGTTTTGATAAGTATATAGGTTATATTGCTGGTAATACTTATCTATTGTTCCTTGAGTAAACTCCATATTTTTCCATTATAATAAGACAAATAAATAAATTAATTGAAGAAGAAGAAATCTCACCATTCCCTGAACAAGTTGTTGTGTGCTAAAATAGCCATCAAGAGCTGCAGCTCTTGAGTGCAGTTGTTCCTACAATAAATAAAAAGACAAAACTCTAAACTCTCAGTAACAATCATATTCAAATGTCAAATTAAAAAAAAAAAACAATCTTTTCCTATTCCATGCATAAAGGTAGCTATCAAACCAAAACATACCATCCCTTGCATTCTCTCTTGTGATTCATAAGAACAATCAAGGGCTGGTGCTCGTAAATTTGCATGTCCCTACAAGTATGGAATCCACATCAAAATGTTATTAAAATTACAACATCATAACCTGCATTACTTTTGAGATTAAATGAGTATAACTACTTATCAAAAAAAAAAAAAAGAGTATAACTAAAGAGAGACACAACATTACTAACCATTTGTGGCCAGCTGTCATGGGTCCCAATTGATATGACCTCTGGCTCTGGATGTACCTAAATTTACATAAAAAGGCCTACTTAAATAAACATAGTTCATAATAAAGTTGCAATGATAATCACCAAAAGCTCAACTAACCTGTCTTTTTTTGGATGCACTATTTTTTCTGTTTGTGTTGCTAGTGCTGTTACCCTGGTTCACTTCTTCAAGGCCTTGAGGACCATGAGTTGAAGGTGAGCTTGGTTCTATTAAACTCTGAATTGAGTTGTTTACACTCTCGCACTTTCTCAAAGCTTCTTCTAGTGCATTCAATGCAATATTGTAAGTCTCTTGAGATAAAGACCCTTCATCACCCAACTTAAAGGCCCGTCGACATAGATCATTGTAGCGTTGAACCCTAGACTCAACAACTGAACCTTCTCTTGTTGTTTGTCTACTCTTTGCATCCTTCGTCCAACGTTTCAATATATACTGACATGGAATGCTATGTACACCAGACATTTGAAGAACAATCATCACATGCCTACAAAGGAAACCATTGAATTCAAATAAATGACACAAACAAGCTATATCTGATGTTGTTTCATTCCACACCACAATGAAATCTTGATTCTCTTCAAAATCTTGAACCCTAAAAGTTATGGTCGCTCCATCTTCACTTTCTTTTCTTGGATGACAAGCAACTACTCCCAAAACTTCATTTTGAAATTTCTTAAATATTGCGTGTGTATACAGAGTAGCCAACTGTTTCCCAAAAGGTGATGGAGATTTCAATCCTGGTTGTTTATGCCAAGTTTCAAAATCTGCCTTTGCTTCCTCTTCACACTTCTCTCTTAAAATCACTTTATAGTGTTCTAAGAACTCCTTCAATGTCGTTTTCCTTTGCATGTATTTGTCAAACAAACAGTTCATTCCATCCAATCGTTGGATTGTAGACATCCCTGCCAAAAAAACATCTTTCATATATGTAGGTACCCATTGTTCACGTTCTTCATACAAAGATTGGAACCATAAGTCATTTCTTAAAATGAATCTATCAACCATTTTCCACCATCTCCTTTCAAACTGTTCATTTGTCCAAGACTTAAAAATGCATTTGTTAAATTTTGCCATAAAGTTTTCATGTTGCCTCATTACATAACTGAGCTTCTCAGGAATTTTGCTCAGTATATGCCACAAACAAAAACAATGACGAGAATCGGGAAATACCTCTGCAATAGCTTCTTTCAAGGCTTTGTCTTGGTCAGTAAGTATCACTCTTGGAGCATGTCCACCCATTGCTCTGAGCCAAGCACGCATCAACCAAACATATGTTGGTTTAGTCTCTTCAGACAACAATGCACATCCAAGCAAAAGGAAATGAAAATGATGGTTCACACCAATAAAGGGAGCAAACGGCAATTTATATTCATTCTTGATATGTGTGGTGTCAAAAAAAATTACATCGCCAAAACTTCCATAATCAAGCCTACCTTTTGCATCAACCCAGAAAACGTTTCTCAGCCGCTGCTCTTCATTTAGATCTATAGCATAAAAGAAATTAGGATTCTCATCTTGCATATACATGAAATGGTCAAGCATAACTTGAGCATCTCCTTCTTCTAAAGCCAATTGCTTTCCACTATCTAACTGATTTGCGATTCCACCTTTCTGCTTGTCAATTTTCTTATAGCCACCAGATTGTCTAGACATTGTAGCAAACATCTTTTTTGTTCTTGCCCGAATAGCATGCAAGGCATCAACATTACTACTACCTAGATCTAAATTCCGATGACCCCGAAAGTAATAGGCTTGATCTGGAAAAATTTCATGATTATGCTCCTTTATGAAACTAGAGATAATCCATAAACCATCTTGCCTAGTTTTAACATGCATGCAGGCTTTGCAATCTGTTTTTGACCATGATAGATTAATCCTACCTCGTCTCCTCTTTACAGGAATGTTCATTGTGCTTTCTATATTTGAATCAGGCTCCATAGTTTCATCTGCTTTACGTTCTCGCTTGCTTCCATATCTAGTACATGCAAATTTCGCATCAATAAATTTTCCCGATATTCTGGAACGACGACTGGCCTTTATTACAACAGCAAATCCCACAGACTTCGCATATTCTCTATAGAATGAAAAGGCTTCCTCCTTTGATTCAAATTCCATTCCATCATGCGGCTCTAAACTTTTGAAAGAATTTAAGTTAATATCCTCTCCAGTATTCCCCTTGTTTCTACTATCTGATATTCTACTATTTACATTTGGTCCTGTATTTTCCTTATCAGCTACATTAGGAGATTTTATGATCAATCTGTCTCTATCATGCACTTCATCACCACCATGCACCATATTAACATTCACACTTGACCTACTGTCTTCCTTATGGCATTCTCCTGAAGGCTGCTCAAGATCTATCCCCATGGAGAAAATTTTACTTCTATTTTCTATTGGAAATCAAACTATTGACATATGTACCTAAGAAGTGAGAAGAAAATGTGCACCTGTTAGAAGCATATTAAAGAATAGTCCAAAGCCATCTAAAAGCTCCAGAATGTCATTGAATATAATTCACATATTAATCAAACATAACCATATATGATAAATTTTAGATAACGTAGAAATTTCTATTGATAGACATACGAAGCTTTTAGCGGTATGAATGAATATTGAAAATCGATTATCCAGAATCACTTTAAGAAATATATAAAAATGCCAGCCAGATATCAAATTAGTGCTAGTTATGCAAAGAAAGAGAGAGCACTGAACGCGTTAACCTGATCAAAGTCCTTGAACTTCTATGTATCAACTTTCATCATATATAGCATAACAATCATGATCCGAATGTGCATCAATGCAACCACAGTAAGCCAAGTTCCCACACTAAAAATATACCCGCAAATTTCAATTTACGTGAAATGAAAAGATACTTATTACACGCAAGAGTATACCAAAAAGAAAACATTTTTCAATAGTAATAAAATGATTTTGTTCGAAAATTGGAAAAGGCACAGCCATACTGACCTATTACATGGTTAGTAATGTATACAAAGAATATGCAGTGAAGAAACAAAGAAGTAAGAAAAATGCTAAGACCTAAAGAAAGAGGAAAATACCCCAATAGCGCTCATGCAAAGGGAAAACTACATCATGCATATAATTTGAACAGCTACATAAAACAAGTAACTTTTTTTGGTAACCGCAACAATATAAATTCCAATCATTTTTCCTTAAAGGCTGTCTCTTCTTATTAGCATGGTTTCATTTTATAACCTCATGAATTGCAAAAGTCTGGCAACTTCAAAGCACAAATCCAAGCATTTTTTTTTTTTTTATAAAGTAAGGAACCTTTTTAAAGAATAGTCATTTGGACTCCCTCTAGCCAGTAAAATCTATAGGCAACTACCTGCCAAAACCAATTTCCGGGTATCCAGAGGCATTCACCCTTTGTGTTCATGCCCAGGAGCAAGATCCAAATTTATTAAGCATTCCATCATTTATCCAGGAAAAAAAGAATTAGAAGGGTTTGTTGTTTCTTCTACAATCTATAGCAATGCTTAAACCTAACATAACCTGCATGCAAAATGAATGCTTGGACCCATGTTCAGAACTTCAGATTCATTGCAGCAAAAGAGTACTTATACAAAATATACAAGAGGTCTTAGACTGGAATCAAGAATTCATTCCTTATAACATATGTATGGTAATGACCAAGCAAGCAAGTTAGATGCATTACCAAGTCCCACATGATGTAATGCCTGACACAAGAACTTCAGATGTTGAAGTGTTCATGTAACATGGAAGATAACGTACATTTCAAAGATACCTTTTGGCAGGTAGCTTATTGGTGGAGTCTTGGGGGGTTTGGCTTGAAGAAATGTCAACTTCTAGGGACTTAAGTTGGGCAGCCATGTCCCTCATTTCCGTAATGTGTTCATGCACACTCTTAGAATATTCAAATGTCTTGCTAGAAAACATCTTCATTAGGATGCTTGTCAACTTATTGGATCTTACAAATTGTTCTTCAATGGTTTTCAGGATTGAACCCCTAATGCTCTTGTTTATATGAGATTTAATGAAAATCAAACTTAAGCAATTAAATCGCCCATCGTTCATATTCAATTTTCTCCTTTGGTGCACTTGATTATGTGGTGGAGATGAACCACCCAACCTCACGGAATCAAGTGCATCAAATGAGAAAATTGAATATGAACGATGTGATTGATCTAATCACTAAAGTTTGATGTTCATTAAATCTCATATAACCAAGATCATTAGGGATTCGATCCCGGAATGTTCTACGGTTAAAGACTTCATGAAAGAGATTGAAGAACAATATGAAGCAGGACAATTAACTATTCTAAGTATGGAAATGATGGACATGACTGCCCGACAAGTTGTATGATGTATTTAGGAAGTATTGTAATAAATTTAAGTTCCAAACACAAAAAGTTCAAAGGAAGAACTAAAAGTATCCATTGAAAAGGCTACACAACAAGTAAACGAGATAAAATACAACAATAACCAAAAAATGGAAACTTTCAATCAAAATTCTAGACAAAGCATCATGTGACTGCAACAACAAGATGAGAATTTGAAAAATTAGCAGAGAGAAAAGGATACCCAGATAAGTAGAATGCAAACTTTCAACCTCTCAGAAACATATAACACTCATAAATGTAAAATTCCATTCCCACATATGAGCATATAGGCGCGATGTGCAGAACATGATACTACTACTAACCACTAATTTGAAGAAAAACTCCAAATTATAAACAAAAATATATTTTAAGAAATTAAAAGACAACAAGAAATGAAGAATACACAGACAAGTAAACTAGACACAATACAACAATAACAAAACAAAAAAGAAGAAAGAAACTTTCAATCAAAATTCTACACAAAGCAACATGTAACAAGATGAGAATTTGAAAAATTGGAAGAAAAAAAGGATACACAGATAAGGAAAATGCAAAATTCCCACCTCTCAGACGCATATGACACTCAAAAATGTGAAATTTCATTCAAAATCCCACATATGACTACTGAGAATTAATGTGAACAAAAACTCCAATTATAAACAAATTTAATTTGAAGAAATTAAAAGCCAACCAAGAATGCAGACAAGTAAACCAGGTACAATACAACAATAACTCAAAAAAATGAAAACTTTCAAACACAATTCTACTCAAAGCAACATGTGACTACACTAACAAGATGAGAATTTGAAAAATTAGCAGAGAATAAAGGATACCCAGATCAGCAAAATGCAAAATTTCCACCTCTCTAAGACATATAACACTTAAAAATGTAAACTTTCATTCAAAATCCCACATGGGATCAATTTGCAGACCATGATACCACAACTACTGAACATTAATTTGAACAAAAATGATAAAAACTACATACAAAAATAAGACTTACAAGAAATTAAAATGAACCCAGAAAAACCCAGAATTAGTTTTTTTTTTTTTAAATTAGAAAATTAAACAAGCAAACAGTTAAGAACAGTGCAAATAAGTAATAACACACAGAGAGAGTATAAGAAAAAATTAAAATTATTTTTTTAATTAATTGGTGTAATAATTGGGACTAAAAAATGAGACAAATTGAGAGGGAGTGAGAGAATTTACAGTAAGAAGAGGAGGATTAAAGAGGAGCATCAGATCGTAGAAGTGAGTGGAGAGGGCGAGTAAGCAAGTTTTTTGGTTTCTCCATATCAAAGCTTTGGGATTCAGAAACCATACATGTACTCGCGCTTACATGCCCACCCCACCACTAATTACCTAAATAAGAAATAAATAAAAATGGATTTATTCAAAAAAGGAAAAAAGAAAAGAAAAGAAAAAAGTAGTACCCTAAAGCCTAAACTAGGCAACTATTAAAAAAAAAAAAAACTATTAAAAGTTTAATATTATTCATCTATGATCTATAAGTTTTGTATAATCGAAACTTTTGACTATTTGTTAACTTCATGAGAGCTTGTCATATGTAATATGTTTAAAATCTCATTTAATGTTTCACATGTTCGTCGGCAATGCAATAAGATTGCTCACTTAGTCACTCACTAGAAGATTAATCCTTTCGTCTCCCATGTTCATCTAGATGGAAGATGTTCCATTATACATTTTACCTGTAATTTAGGCTCATTTGAACAGATTCCCTTAATATTATGCATTGATTTTCTTCTAAAAAAAGAAAGAAATCTCACACACACAAATATATATATATATATATATATAAAGCTAAAACTGAGAGAAAATCAAATTAAATTTTAAGTTGAATTTCAATTGAGATCGAATTTTACAAGAAGAGGAACCGATTAATTCTCATTCTTATAAGAATAACATAAAACTTTGTAATCATATTACACTATTAAGAGAAGATATTAAAAATAAATAAATTAAGTTTTAGTAAAAATGATTATTAATAATAATAATTATTATAATAACAATAGTTTGTGTAGGGGTCAAAAGCCCAGTTCCAGATAATGGGTCATGGGCCTGTCCGAAGAGACTGTCCGTCCGAGGACAGTAAATCATGAAGAAGGTGTCTGGCCTAACTCTTCGCTGAAGTATAACTTATATGAAGAAGGAAAAGAGTGGTCCGAAGAGCACTGCCTGTTCGGATGATCCAAGGGACGACTCGGATGAATTCCCCATCATTGATCCTAACATTTTCAGAAAATCCCCTGATTTATGTAGGCAAAAAGGACAGGTGGCGGCAATGAGATATTATGTAAAAAGCTGTTACCACCGCATTTATGATCCTACAGCTAACCTCATGACCACATTAATGGGGAAAAGACATCTAAACAGTGACCCTCATCCTTTACAAATGCCGTATGAAGACTTCAAGGAAAGGTTGATAGGACAAGTATCAAGGGAAAATCACCTAACTAGCACGTGAGGCAAATTGGCCTATAAATAGAACAAAATGTAGAGAAAGAAGGGGGAGGGAGGACCCTAGAGAAGAGGAGAAGCAACCGACACAGAGAAACAAGGAGAGAGAGATATAAGCACTCAGATAATTCCTAAAATTCACTCCTCGGACTAAGCCGAGAAGGATCCTACACAACTTGAGCACTTCGTTTTCGTCAGTCTGATCATAGCTAGACTTGGGCCATCAACCAACTCGCGTTGGATTGAGTTTGCTTAGCCCACTCTCTACAAATTCATTGCAAGGATACTGTTCACTTGTTAGGCCTAAGTTCATTTCGCTTGAAGGCCCATCCTGTCAAGTTGTGTCCTTACAGTTTGATTTTCTCAAAATAACACTTTTTCAATCCTTTGCCATCCTTCATAGAATTCCTCCTACAAATCTATCATTCTCCTCACAAACCTTGTATAAAAGAAGGATCTTATTATTTTCCACCAAATTAAGGTCACTATATAAAAATAACACAAAATTTTATAGTAATATTACACTATTAAGAAAAAAAATTGTAGTTAATTTCTTGTCCAACTTTATTATCACCTCCACATGTTATAATTGGAAAAAACAAATAAACTGGGATTTTAGTACGAATGATTAAGTCCACAGAAGCGTAAATTTAATTTTATAAATAAGGATATTTGAGTAAATTTAATTTTAAAAACAAATTCAGGAGATTGTATTCATATGTTGTCACCAAACAAATTAATGGTAATAATTATTTCATTACAAAATCTTATATTTCTTGTAATATTTATTCATATTCCTATGTAATCACTTGAAAAGATATCACTTGATATCTTTTCAAGTACTATGGTACATTACAGAGTTTGGTAATCAATAAAAGGGTTTTAAAAATGTTGTCCTTGAACCTTTGTGCATAAGTTTGCTAGACACAACCATACACATTATAGTAATTATGAGCAAGGTATGGTGCTAGGAAATCAATTGCTTGACTTTTATACCCTCCCATTATTATCATTTACAATTCTCTCCCCCTCAAATCTACTCAATTGTAACTCTCCTTTTTATATTCCCAAGTGTCTAATTCATCTGAAGAACTATATTCAAGTGAAATTTCCAAGTAACAAACTAAAAATAGAAGCACAGTTGTTTTATTATTTGTTGTGTTTACCTCTTGTGCAACTAACACAATTTTCTTCAAAATTTTCACACTTCATAAGCATCAAATATCAGCATAGTGTTTCCAACATCAGTAGGCTACACCCCTTGCAAGGCTCCAATTACCATTAGAAATATATGCTACTCCTCTTACTTCAATCCACCATATAGATTGGAGAGCTACAAATCATGATTTTTGTTTTGTTTAATGCAGCTCTCTGTCTGATGTAAATCCAAGTGTTTAATTTGTTTACTAGTTTATCAATGAACCCATATACTGTTTGGAGTTTATCACCAATATGTCCCAAAACCAACTATGTTCCTCTACTTAATATTTCACATGTTCGTCGGCAATGTAATAATAACTCACGCCCTGAACACGATTAAGGACTAAAATGAGGTGTTAAAGCAATCAGAGAACAAAGAGTTAAAAGTTGTAATTTTGAAAGAAGGCTTGGACAGTTGGGCCCATCCCTGATTTGACCACCACAACCAATATAAAGAGGGCAAGAATGAAACTTGACAAAAAGGTTGGCTTAGGCTCAAAGAGATTGTTGGTATATACAATGGAGGCCTGACCTTGAATATGGCCTCTTGGCCCAACTTCATCATTTGCTGGCCCATATGAACTTTTTATGATTTTTTTTTTAATAAGGCAGTTTAGATTCTGATTCTTCAATTCTAGTAAAGGAAGCTACAAAACTCATGACACAGCCCAAAATTTTAATGATTGTTTATTTGTAGAAAATACTGTAAAAAGGAGGTTTTTTTTTTTTGACAATCAAAATAAGTTCAAAAAACTCAAAATAAATAATAAATAAATTTTTTTTTTGGACTTGCCAAACTAGCTAACATCCTTTTTTTTGTTTTTTAAAATTACCTAAATTTATAGAAAATAGAAGAGGACAAAGCCCAACTACTCATTTGTCCACACAGAAATACTCATAACCAATTACTACTCCATATATTAGGAGTATGAAACTAGATGAATGATTTTTGGTTAAGATGCATGCATGAATGTGGAACACAGTATTGGAAGGACAAGGTAAGGAACTTGAAGAATGAAAAATAGTGATGATTTGGCATTAAACTTTGAGAATTTATTCATCGTGTTTGATGACCATGCAACACGATTCTTTTGATAATAATATAAATTGCATGCGCTGATGATTAATAAATCTTTCTTGCTGGAGATTTTTAATCTTTGTTTTGTAAAACAAGGAAGTGATTCATGTACCCAATACCTCTCTCTTCCCTTTGGCTTTTGCTTCAAAGTGAATTGAATCCAAGTTATTTCATTCACTGTCATAGAGTAATAATCTCAGATGTCTTACTCATTCACAACACAAGCACAACAAACAATAATAATTAAAAAATGGCTCTACAAAGTAGATACTTGAGAGGAGTTTAATTTAGATGCTAATGTTTTTTTTTTTTTTTGCTTGAGAGATGCAAAAGTTAAAACTAAGCAACAATGAGCAAAACCTTTAAAAAAAATATGCATGGTCTTGGACTTGATAAGTTATGTTGGTTGGTAAAATTTGGTATCTATATTCATTAGGAAGCATTTCATTCAAATTTTGATTCAGCAATGTCTCATAGATTATTAAGACCATTTGCATGTTAATAGAAAGATTAAAGAACTAAAAATTATTGAATTGCTTACAAGGTTTCAAGACTGATTGCTAATTTAATGGCAAGAAAGAGGCAATTTTGTTGGTTTCTATAAAGTAATTGATCCATTAGTTATTCTATAACTATAAAAAATATATATTGTTTATAGTGTTATACCATTGATGCATATGGTCTTGTCCTATGAATGATAGGATATACTTTCACATGCTTAGAAATCTCTCTCTCTCTCTCTCTCTCTCTCTCTCTCTCATTATAAAATTCCTAGGTTCCTACCTACACGTCCCAACTTAGCATGTCCATAAATCTTTAGGTTTGGAGAATATGTTGATCGACAGTGGCACATGACTTCGCAGTCAAAATGTTGACCTATTACAATTAATTATTTAGGTTTTAAACAACATAAACAATAAAAAAAAATGATCTAAATTAAAAAACTAAAAATAAAACAAATTATTGGCTCCCTTCACAATGTTCACATGCAATTGCATAAAATGTAACCATACCTGAATCACATCTCCGAAATGAAAATTGTGAACTCAATTAATGTTCCCTTCTCATCTCATGCATGAAAATTGGTTTCCCTTTGATTATGTAAAATGTATAATGAAAAAAAAAAACATTATTTTTCAACAACATAACCATAAAAAGATAATTATTTAAGCCGAATTTTGCAAGTAATACACCATGAAAAAGTAATCAAATGGCTCTGGTTGCCGTTGTATTGCATGAATGTTAACACGTAGAGCTTGTAGATATTTTCTTGAAGTTACCTATTTAGAAAAATTTTGGCTTCAAACACGTTTGAAACCTTGAACTCCTACTACTAATAAAAAGATGACATGTGTCTCGTTATATGCAATGCATACATAACTTACTTAGTTGGGTTAAGTGAATCATGTGCATTGCACATAACAATAATAAATACCATATTCCTATTAATGGTTGGAGCCAAACTTTAGCTGATTCCATAACAAATTTGATTGTATTTTAGATTTTAAACTTTATGATCTATTATGCGCAATTTTGTGGCTTTCATTTGTATAGGGCTTGTGGAGTGATCATAGTGCAAAAACTGGGCTAATCCTTAAGGGTATTTTGCTTGATGATGCTCAAAATATTGTCAGTAAGCTGCAAAATTTTCTCCTTCGCACTCGATGCAACCTGCAAAATACAAAGCGAAAAACACTTTGAAAGGATACCAGTGTGGTATCGGCCGAAGACCCTCCGAAGGTTAAGTTAGTATATGCTCACAACTCTAGAGTGCCAGAGTTGGGAAATAGTATGCGTACCTTTTTGTGTGAGCCTTTTGGGAGTTTTTATAGTAGTGTAGAACCGCCCTTCCTTCCTTGTTGAAGAAGTCTTGTCCATATAGGACTTGTCATTGATTGGATGAACGTTACGAAATTCCCTTTATACTTGGATTCTATTCCGATTGGGATTCTTCATACTTAATTATGCGTGATTTGCAAATTATCTAAAAAGGGTTGACACGTGTACTTCAGACCGTCAGCATTATGTCCGTTCATCACCTATCCGTCCACATCAGATGCATTCTTTTTCTCAGTCATCTCAAATTCAAGTCTTTTATCCCTTGAGAAATTTACACTCATCAGCTGCCCCCTCAGCCTATGAGTCCATGAGTACCCAGGAGACAGACTTATAGGGTGACGGTTCTATTTTCCAATGAGGCGGACCTGATCTGCCATACTGGCACATGGTAATTAATGCTAGGTAATTAATTATATAGGGCATGTGTCAATTATTAACGGTCATTTGCCAAAACCGAGGCGTCCTTTCGCCTTCCATATCGTTCCCTTGTATAAACTTACCTCTACCTTCTTCACTTCTCACCTTTCACACAAATCAAACGATCAGAGCGCATCCGTTCACCAAGTTAAACGCTTGATCCGTCATTCTTGTTTGTTCGTCACATACGTGCAACCGTTATTCAGATTTTTCAACAGCAAACACAACCGGTAAGTACTCGCTCTTTTAATCCGTTCATGTTGAATACGTTTAGATTCGCTAGTGTCTTAGGGTTTACCGTCACGTGTAGGTGACAGATGTCTAGCGCGTGTAAGTAACCAGTCGTTTGTCCGTGACGGAGTGGGCTACGATGAAGTTCACCCGTTGAGTCCCAGAGATCCTGACACTTCAAGTGAAGAAAGTTCATCTTCCACCTCCTCTTCCTCAAGTAGCGATAGGACAGAGAGTAACATTAGTGACGACCTAGGAGAGAACGAACCACAAATCCAATCTGTCATTAACTCTGATGGAATGAGGAAGTTCATAATGCTTTTATTATGGACGGTAAATGACTTTACATCCTCTATTAAGGAATCCCACTTTAAAACCCTTAGGAATAAGTACCAGATACCCATCAACATACTCCTCCGTCTACCACACAAATCAGAGAAGTGTTATTATGACGCCGTCAAAGGTGTCGGGATTTATGAGCAAATGCTTAAGGCTGGGTTAAGGTTTCCATTGAGTAGACTCCACTGTCACCTCTTCCAATACTTAGGTTTGTCCGTCAACCAAGTCTCCCTGAATGTATGGAGGGTTTTCCTTGGTGTAGAGGTCCTGTACGGAGTTATGTCCAAGGGGAGGAAAAAGTTAACGGTAGAAGAATTCTTCCACTGTTACCGTCCAGTTGAAATAACGAAATCAAAAGGAATTTATAGTTTTGTGGCGAGGAGTCCGTTGGTACGACTCGTGAGTGACACTCCAGATTCCAATAGGGACTGAAAGTCTAGGTACTTTTTTATGGATGGTAGTGAGTGGATGTGTCGTCCTGGTAAGACTGAGTTCATGCCGGTTGACACAACATGGGGTGTTTTGCAAGTTACATCGAGTGCGAAGGAGACAACTTTGCAGCTTACTGACGATATTTTGAGCATCATCATTGCTCATACAAACTTCAAGGCAAGATTTGAAGAAGATACTAAGTTCAAGGTTATTAAAATTTTGTTAGACAGTGTGTTTGCCTCTTCTTCATACGCTCTTCTTAGATCACAGCAAATACTTTTGATACAAAATTCTCTAATGTCTTGTTATTAGAATAATGATTAAATAATTAAATTTATTATTTTCAAGCAGCTTACACTGGTAGAACAACCAATAATTTATCACTAACGTGGTGCAGTGCTAATAAATCAATGAACATATATAGCACAATGTTTTAGTGGTTGATACTCATGCAAGCTTACAATTCCAGCGTTCCACGCTTTTTGTTTTATGGGTATTCTTTGTCATTTAATTTTTTCTTGTTGAAACTAAAATATTATTATATTCAAAATGGATATACGATGAGAATATTGACAGAGAGGCAGAGTCTGACATTTTCTACAATTTCTCATTCAACAAGATAAAGAAATAAAAAAAAACTCAGGAGTCAATATTAAAGGCATATATATAACCGTTAGTCCATAGTTTAGAATATGGTATTTATTACATGATTTATTATAGTAACCCCTAAGTTTATGGTGTAATTTCTTTGAGAGACGAGACAGCACCAATATATATGATATATCCTAGTGTAGGTCTATTAGTCCTTTGCCCTATTACTCTCCCCTATAGTGGTCGGTTGGCTTGGAATGTGGACTCCTTAGAAAACAATGGTGAATTCTCTTTCTCCTTGAAACTACTATATATTATAGCCCACAGCCTTGAAACCATGTAGACCATATGGAATACCATTTTCATTTCTTTTACATGCTATAGGAAAGAGCACGTTCTATCACTTCTATGCACATGTTTGAGAGAGAGAGAGAGAGAGTTTAGAAGTAAACAAATATTTTTCTCGAAACCCAAATTGGAATAAGGGAGCTTGAATTAAAAGAATATATAAACCAGCTAGTCAAGGCAATTTTTTAAAATTAACTTTTAAAATGTTATTGTTCTTGACTATCATTTTGACCAGTTAAAGTAGAACAAAAATCCGTCATACAAGAAAACAAGCAAATTCTCACCTATCTCTTTTCAAGATCATGTATTCATGCATGATGCAACAACGACAATCATACCTTCTAGGAAATTGTGTATGTTAAAAGAGAACTGTTGTACCATATACAATACTGTTCTTCAAAGCATTTTTGTCCCCTTCTTTTCTTTTCTTTTTTTTTTTCCTTCCCTAGTTAACAACCCCAAATGTCAATTTATCTTCCCTTTTTAGTATTTTTTATAAATGTGTTCAAAGCATTTAAGTAGAAGTATGGAACAACTATAATGCCTCATGGTGTGTATCAAACATGGTTTTCCTTTTCCTTTTGTTTTGAACGAGTGAGTTGAGCCTCAATTATTTATACTACTACTAAGTACTAATAAGGATGTTAATTGTTATTGACATATAGGTCAAATGTCATATTTTGGTGCTTTTAATGGAAATGTATATGGTCTGAATTTCCGACTAAAAAAAAAAAATCCCAAAGATTTTTTTTTTTTCCTTTTTCCTTTACGTGTGAATAGCTATAGCTGTTGGGATTCTAAAAGCTTCAAATATGTTTGCAAGTAACTTCAAATGCTAACCAACACATAGTAATTTTTTTCGTACTCCATATCTATATCTCTTATACATATACAGGAACAGAAATTGATTAAAACAGCAACCTTTATCTTACTATAAAATGAAATGTTTCATTGGTATGATAAAAGAAAACAGATTCCTATATACACCATCAATGGTAAATATTAAATAATTTAAAATGCTCCATATTTTAATTGTAAGAAACGTTAATGAGTTTCAAAACATATTTTTAAAAATGTATGACAAGGGGCAATCCATGCATAAAATATAGCAAAAAACAGCATCTAATTGCTAATTTTTATATTGATGCATTATATTTTCCAGTACGAAATTTATATATCTTGACTGTCAGAGGGTTAACCTAAACTAGATTTAATCGAAAAACACATATAATTAAATTAATCAATCTGACAAACAACTTAAAAAAAAAAGGTTATGAAAATAAAAATAATAAAAGAAGAACTTGAACTTTATAACGCTCCAATGTAGATTTTTCATCAGGACACTGGATTTGATATGTTTGATCACAACTCTTATAATGACATGTCAGGGTTCTGAGAGAGCTGAGTATTACACAAAAATAAATGGGTAAAAGCCCTAAAATAATAGTAGTAGTAGGACATTTTGAAAAAAAATTTTCAAAATGTCCTACTACTACTATTATAGTTTTCATGTCCACAAGTGAATGTCTTTTATAGTTTTATACATTTTGAGTCGCTGACACAGATCAGAGATCACTGCCTAGCCTTGGCTAGATTCAACCATGTGCTTTTATCTCCCTCACTGCTCTCTTTCTCTTTCTCTGTTTTTCTTATATATGACCTAGTTCTGGCCACCACGTGATGCCCCTTCAGTAGTGACTAGACCCACCTTGCAAGTTCGATGTATATCTCCCTCACTCATTAACCTATTCCACACTATCTATATATTGTCTCTGGTAAGTATTTTTACTATCTTCTTCGAACGCTACAAAAAACAAAGTTTGAATTCTAGTTTCACGGATTCTCTCTATATTAAACAAGAACAGAAAAACAAAAAATGAAAGAAAAGAAAACAGATACATGCATGGATCCTCACCAACTACAAAAAGGTTTAGATACCATCATTCGTAAAAAATAAATAAAATAAATGACTCATAGTAAGGTTGATAGCTATCACTAACCGGGTTTTTTTTTTTTTTTTTTTTTTTTTTTTAAATCTATTAGATATGGATTATGGTGAATGAAGTTAAATTTTCTTTCAATTACCTCGTAAGGATTTCACTAAGTCCTCTAGGCTTTGAGTTATAAATATCAACGATTGATAAGGTAAAGGCATAAAGCTTATAAAGTGTTTCACCTTTTTTAAGTGTTGAGATTCTTCAATTTTTGGATTGTTGTAATTAACCACATATATATATATATATATATATATGTATGTATGTATGTATTCTTCACTTGCAAGTTGCAAGTGGTTTCAGTTTGATCATTCAATCTATTGATCAATACTCAATAGTGAATGGTTGAGATTATCTAAGTTACGCATAAAATTTATAAATTTCTTTGGTAAAAAGTTTAATTAACTATTTCTTAAATTAAAAAAAAATAAATGTTAATTGACTATTAGGTAATTATGCTATGTAATCTAAAGACAATTCTTTGCTTAATGGAAAGAGTTGTGAATCATTCATTCATAAGGGAACTTACATCATGTTGACGTCAAAAATAAGTTTCGAAGAAAAGAATAAAAAATGATATAGTGGGGAAAAGAGAGAATGCAGATGAAATTAAAGAGAACAATTATTTTACATTTTTTGGAGTTATTAATTTTTTAGAAAAAAAAAATTGGTCTGAGAAGCAAATATCCTCGTAAAATAAGATATTTAATCTTCTTTTTTCTATTTTTTGAGAATCATATATTTAATTTATTAATAATAAAATGAGGGAAGAGTTTGTTAATACATTATTAAAATATTAAAAAATTATTAATAATGCAAATTCCAAAAATACCATTAAATAAAATATATTCCCTATCTATATTTTTTTAATATGAGATGATTATTTAAAAAAAAAAAAGAGTTGAATTTAATTTTCCAAAATTTATCATGGAAATTGGCAAACAAAGTGTATATATTTTGGCCACGGAGAAGATTTTAAAGGATAACGACCTTGATATCGGGACCCATGTTATAAATCCACATAATTACTTGTTCTGAGTGAAATTTATTTCTTTTTATCCTGACAGTAATAGATACAGAGAGTACTGGGACGTGGGATGCTATTGCAGTCAATTTCATCTTATTCCTTTATTATGGCTAGACATTGACAACCATGGCCTTGCTTTTACAATGGAATGTCGTCAGTGCTAGTTCCGTTTCATATTTCACAATTATGGTAAAAATAAAAAATAAAAATCAAGTTGGAAAATGATCCCGCCGTAATATATAATAAGGGTCTCCTTAATGTATGTTATATTGATAATCTATTTTAAAATTTTTTTACTGGAAATTGAAAAAACTATCATAAAAGAATTAATCACTTTTTCATTAACAGTTTATTAATATATACCCTATAGTAAAACCCTAATCAGAATAAAATGTTTAGTGGTTGATAAAAAAAAATGATGAAAATATTTACATCCATAACATTATTTTCCTCTAGAAAAAAAAAATGATGCCATCAATATTTTGAACCATTTTAAATTCTTAGCTTTCTTTTAATTAAACTTTTTCTTTGGATTTCAATTAGTTTAATAAGTACGTAAAATTTTTTATCGTCAAATTATAGGCCTGGATCAAATTCCATCTACCCAAAATAAATTGGTGTCTTTACTTGGTGGTTAAAAGCAACCATCATGGAGATAGAGGTAAAGCCATGTTGGGGTTTCCATATTTCAAAAAAAAAAAAAGGATATATTTTTAAATTTATATCTCAAATATAAGAGTTGTCCCTCCCAAAAATAAGGGTTGCCCCTTAAGAAAGATGAAAAAGTTTGATTAACCTGAAGCTTTCAAAAAATATAGTTGCCCCAATGACTCCCTAAAAAATACAATTTTAATTTTAAACAAAAACAATTTTAATTTTAAACAAAAACAGACTTTCCCTTTTTTTAACAAGGAAAAATTTAATAGATACTTTTATTTTTCCTATCTCATCTAGTATGTTAGTTCTTTTTTCAGTCCAAATTATAGAGTTTTTAATAAATAAATAAATAAAATTATTTCGATCTTTCAACTTTGAAGCCCCAGTGGCCTGCGGACTTGATTGGGTCTATTTAAAATTTATTTTATTTGCTTTAATTTATGAACAATAAGTTATATTTATAGTTGAATAATATATGAAATTGTAGAAATATGTTTTCTTTGGAACTAAAGCTTTTGTTGTTTTACTGTTAAGTTTTCAATTGTTTAATTTTAAATGTTGATTTAGAGTCCAAAGGGTTAAATTCATTATAATGCTTAAAAATAGCTAAACATGGGAGTTTTATTATTACAAATGATAATAACTGAAAAAAAGAAAAGATTTTTAAGAAGTACAATGATTGTTGAATTTTTTTTTTTTTTTTTTTTGGTTTTGTTTTTTTACATACCTATAGAAACTTGCAAATGTTAATTTGTTAGAAGTATGTGATTAATTGATTAAATTTACCATATCTCATAAGCTTAAGTTTTTGGGATAATGAGTAATTTAATATGGTATCAAAGTGGGAGATCCTGAGTTCGATTTCTGTCTCCTTCATTCTATTTCCCATTTAAATTTTTACGTGTTGGAACTCCCATATTAAAAAGTATTTTTGATCCACACATGAGAAGAATTGTTAGAAGTATGCGATTAATTAATTAAATTTATCATATCCCATTAGCTCAAGCTTTTGGGACAATCGGTAATTTAACATAATTATAAAGATAAAATATTTTGTTAGAATTAATTTATAATAATTTATCTTACATTCTTACTAATGTTCATTCTCTTCCAAATATAAAAGTATCAATCACTACATACATTAGCATCCCTTTTAAGTAAGGATTATTTTTGTTTTAACTAGGATTTAATAAATTCAGAAGAAAAAGAAAACTAGGTTTTAAAAAACTCATCACAGTCAAATAAATTTTTTTTTTTACACTTTTTTTTTGATAAAATTAATATTTAAACTACTAGTACTATTTTAACAAGAATTTCCTGTTGATACTTTCTTCAAATTGGTGTATGGGGGTTGGCATTTGGCACTGATTAACGAATATGTCCAAAGCGGAAATTGCCAATGCTATAAAAAAAGAGGTAAGCAGCCGTTTGGTAAGGTCATTTGAAGACTCTTTTGTGTGATTTAAATGCTAAAAATCGTGGGGCTCACTTTGGAGGGAGTTGTTTGGTAGGAAATCCCATTCAAAAGGAATCCATTACAACTAAGCTTGTTGGCGAAGAACTACCGGGAACTCTTACAAGAATATTTAGATTGCAGTACTCAATATAGGTAGCTTAAGACATATATTTAAAGAACCCATATGAAAGTGTATTTAATACTTAAGTTATAGTTCTGAATGACATAATTGTAAATATTGTGAAAATAATTGGACTCACACATAGTCAATTGATTTGAAAAAACACAACTGCTCTCTCTCTCTCTCTCTCTCTCTCTCTCTCTCTCTCTCTCTCTCTCTCTCTCTCTCTCTCTCTCTCTCTCTCTCTCTCTCTCGTTAGACGAGATTTCTCTATCAAATGCTCATCTCAGATCCGTACCAAATTAACATTTCATCACTATCTCTCTTAAAAGGACATTTGGATTGCAGTACTCAATATAGGTAGCTTAAGACATGTATTTAAAGAACCCATACGGAAGTGTATTCAACACTTAAGTTACAGTTTTGAATGACATAATTGTAAATATTGTGAAAATCATAGGATCCACTCATGGTCAATTGATTTGATAAAACACAACATTTTTTTTCTCTCTCTCTCCTTCACTCATTAGACGAGATTTCTCTATCAAATGTTCATCTCGTATCCGTATCAAATCAACATCTCACCGCTATCTCGCTTATAATGATATTTGGATTGTAGTACTCAATATAGGTAGCTTAAGACATGTATTTAAAGAATCCATATGGAAGTGTATTCAACACTTAAGTTACAGTTCTGAATGACATATAATTATAAATATTGTGGAAATCATAGGACCCACACATAGTCAATTGATTTGACAAAACACAACTGCTTTTTCTCTCTCTCTCTCCTTCACTCGTTAGACGAGATTTCTCTATCAAATGCTCATCTCAAATCCCTACCAAATCAATATCTCACCGCTATCTCTCTCTCTCAAATCCACTTAGCTTGCTCTCAAATCAACATTAATCTTTCAAATCTTCCTCTCAACTTCCAACTACCGCTCATTACTCCTCATAATATCCCATTTAACTCTCTAGATCTTCTAAATCATGATAACAATTAAATCACACCAAGCCAATAAATGGATCATGGCAGATTGTATCCTAAGGGTATGTTTGGTATAATGGGCATTATAATATAATAGTTATTCTTCTGATTTAGCTATTCGGTAGTTTGGTTATGTTTTTGTTACACTGAATAGTCATTTCTTATAAATAGCTATTCTTTAAAATGAATAATAACTATTCATCTCTAAAAAGGTTGTAATAGCTATTCCTTAGTAGGTGTATTAATTTCTAAAATTTATATATTTCAAAATCAACAAACTTTCCATATACACATAATGATTATGAAAATAAAAAATTATGAAAAATAACTAATCTCTCTTTCAAATTTAAAAAATATATATTAATTTTTAGGAAATATAAATATATGACAAAATTTAGGTATAATACCTTAAGTGTTGTTCCTTAAATTTCCATCTTAAGATTCAGCCATGTGGCTACTTAATTAAAAAATACACTTTCATCCCATGAGAAAAAATCCACGTGACAGAATTTTAAGAGAGAAACCTAAGGAATAACACCTAAGTACTGTACCTAAGTCTTGCCCATAAATATATATATTTATGTAAATTATTTCCTAAAATATATCTTAAATTTGATTTAAAATGCTTTAATTCCATTTTCTTTAGGGTTCTATAATTGTGTTATTACTAAACAAATGAATAGTAATAAATATTACATTACAATGTCTTGTATTCCTTGTAATATCTATTTCTATTTCTATTCCTATGTAATTACCATTACAGCTTACCAAACGTGCCTAAGTTAAATTACAATTGACCATCTATATATATATATATATATATATATATAGACATATAGAACACAATGAGGAGATGGGATGGAGATGGGATGAGAGGAATAGGAAGGAGAGAACAAAAAAAGTTATAGTAGCAGTTAGTATTCAAGAGAAAGTTTTCTCTCTCTTCAATAAAATAAATTATTTTACACTATTCATGTCCGTGCATTGCATACTTTTTCTATATAAAAAATACATATACCAAAAACCAAATTTTGTGTTTTAGTTTTAAAAGAATGTTACAAAAATATTTTACTAAACACATTTTCATTTTTTTGTATTATGAATTCTCCAAAGACGTGTTTTAGTACACTTTTTAAATCACAATTTCCACTTTATTTTGAAAACCAAAACTACAATACTCTTACCAAACCTGCAGGGGTGACTTTTCTTTTCTTTTTCTTTTTTCTTCCTTCCAATTTTTTTAAAATATATTTCTTGTCTTTATTTTGTTATTAAACTGAAATTTATCAAAGAATATATAATAATACAAGTTAAATAATACCCTTGTCAGTCAAGTTCGTTGTTACTAGAACCCACTTTTTTGATTAAATTGAGACTAAGCATGTTAAATGAAATTAATGATTTTGTTACATTTGGAAGAGTGTTCATTGTCCAATTATCAAAGAAAGTAATTTTTAGTTTCTCCAAAAAGAAGAAGAAGTTATTTTAAAGAATTTTGCTTCTACCTCACGCTATTGCTATGAGGAGATTTTGCAATTTTATTTTATTTTATTTAAGGATGGTTAGAAATACTAGCTATCTACTAATATGTTGTTTTAACAGCTCAAACTTATGACTTCCATCGAAACTCCGAGCACTTCGTGGGTGAGGAGATACTGACCTATAAAGGTGCGATCGATGGTTGCAATAAATTAACTCAAAACTCTATAAATTTGAGTTGAAATATCTTCTAAATTAATTTTGGAGATAAAGTTCAGAGGTGATTATTTTCCTTCTTCTTAAATGTAAACTAGGGAATTCGACTTCCAAAACTAAACCTGGTGAGGAGGCAGACTTCAAATAAGAGTAATTATTTTTAAAAAATAAGATAACATGAATATCCATATTAATCATTCACACATTATGAATTTGAACAACAACAAAAAAAATCATTCAAACGAATTCACTGAGATTAATAATTCTTATCATGAAAGAAGTAATTGCTTTTGGGGATGATAATACTTTATCCACCAATTTCAATGTCAAAGGCGGAGAAAGAGCTTGACATTCAAAGAGGATTTTATCCCCCTATGCAGTTTTTTAGTGTTCAAGGTAGAACAAGCTTCCATAAATTTTTTTTTTTTTCAAATACCCTTTTTAAATTTTGATTTATCTGGCTAGTTTGTTTATTTATTAATAAGAGGAATGAGGTGGATAAATAGAAAAAATAATACTTTATAAGTTAAGGGTAAGCAACATGAAAATAGTTCAAACCATAGGTAGTTAATTTGAAATTATTTCCTACTTTTTATCTAGTAAGATGACTAGCTCCACATGCAACTAGGGGTCCAAATTAAGAAACATATAGAAAGCTAGTAAGAGCATTCGTACTGGCACTGCTATATGCCATATGTTGGCAAATTTTATCATTTTTGCACAAAAATCAAGCTTCATCCAGACTTGTATTCACTAACTATTGCAAAAAAATTTACAATATTGCTAAAGTGCAATTCTAAAGGTAGAATTGCACTATACCTCAATTCTTAAAAAAAAACTAATATTTTATTGTGTAAATTTATCAACTCCTCTCTCTCACACCATATTTTGGATTTTTGTTTTTATTTCGGTTTTGGGATATATTATTTTATTGTATAAAAATATTATTTTAATATGTTGTATTGTAAAATAAAAGTTGAGATGCTAAAAATATTATAAAATAATACTAGTATCATATAATTGATAAAGTAATTTTTTAAAATAGTAAAATAAGATGGAATAAAATTTTAGAACGTCAATGTTACCTAAACTAATTAAGGTATGCTAATAAACTAAGTTTTGCATAGTTTTCTGTGTCTCGTGGATGATGATGAAACTGGGTCTCTAAAGTGTTATCAAGTGCAACGAAGCCGTTCACATTTGGATTTGCATCAAAAGTTTAATCTTTCTTGTTCTTCTAATCTTCTTTTTTAGTTGTAAATAACAAAATAAAATAATCCACTTTTAACTTTTAGGTGGAATTTATAAAATTTTCTTTGACTACCCCTTTGACGCGTGAAACTTTTTAGCTCCCCCAATTCCCTATATATATACATTCAAAGAAACTCTTTGGATACTCACATCCACATCTCTAATTGTACTTCTTGCTCACTTTCACTACTTTACTTTGTAACACATCTAGAGAGAAAGAAAGAGAGAGACATGACACAAATAATGTGGCTCCATTGGTGGCCAAAGAACACTAGTCCCACCACCACCAAAAGTGGTTGCAAACCCGGTAGCACAACCATAGCCGCCACGACCACTGCCAGTACCATCACCACCGCCGTGGCCAATACAGCAGTGTCGGCTGCTTGCCTAGCACGCAATGCCTCATCCTCACATTGTTCTTGTCTTGCCAAATTAGTGAAAAAACTAAAGAGACGCAGTAAAGGTCTACGTGCCACCACAAGTCGACAGAGTTCATTCCAATGTCGATATGATCCATTGAGCTATTCTCTCAACTTTGATAGCACTGGATGAGGGAGCTTGTTGGATGAAGATTACCATCACTTTTACTCCTTCTCTTCGAGATTTGTAGCCAACCCAAGATTAACCTCTTGTCCAAGAGTACTAGTGGCCACTTCTCACTAGAAACTAGTGCAACCCTTTATTTTGTTTTACTTCTTGGGTAGATTTTCTTTTTCTTTTTGGGTTAAATCCTGTCTCTGTTAGTTGGATTACAACAGTAATATATATATTTATAGTTGATAACATCTTAAATCTAATCTCTTTCTATTTTTATTCATCTTCTTCTTTTTCTATTCTATTTGAACAAGTTTAAAGATACAAAAATTAACTATCTTTTTTATAACTATTAAAGCGATATGTTATGATATAATAAAAACAATATTAATAATATTAGCCAGTTGATCTTTAATATTTTTGTGGTTCAGATGTTCAGTCAGTTGATGGTCATAGATGACCAGGATATATAGAACAGGGTAGGCAAGAAGATCATATGGTGAAAATATATAGGGTCTAAGACTCTAAATACGGATCAATTTATTATTTTATACTATGACTAAATTAAAAGAAGCAAAGTTATTGGTTAGTTGAATACAATGAACAAGATGCTATTGTGATAGTGTCCTAGTGGAATGAATAGTAAATTGACTCTTGTATTGTATATATATCACCTCGGTTGGGAATCAAAGAAAAGCCCATTTGATTGCTAGCCTCATAGAATAGGAGAATAGTAGTTATTTTCATATGAAATGAGAGGAAGATAGTTTACGACCAAGTAGAACCTGTCTCAGTTGCTGATAGTGATATATCTATGCTTCCAAGTGGGCTCCTAGGCCTAGTGAGCTTTTATTTTGTATGCATAATAAATTAAATGGTACTATTTTGTGAGAGAGAGAGAGAGAGAGAGAGAGAGTTTTGTTGGAAAAGTTAGAGCCATGTGCAAGTCAGCTACCATCTCCAAGAAAATCATTAAAAAAATGTTGTATATTGCAACTTCTAATTTTTTGGGAGACAATATTCCGTATTTAATGGTGGACAAGTATATTTTGCAGTCTAGTATCTGAAAAATAAATAAGAACCGTATGTAATACAGAAAGTACATACAGAGAGAGAGAGAGAAGAAGAAGAAGAAGAAGAAGAAGAAGAAGAAGTAAAAAGAACACCCTAGAACTTATATTAATGTGTTTATTTGAGAACAATTTATCTAATTTTTTATTAAAAAATTTTACTGAAAGTGTACTAAAGTATACTTAAACCTTAAAAAAATGAGAAAAAGTGAAAAAATATATAGAATTTTAAAAAACTGTACATAAAAGTTAAAAAAACTAATACTAAAAACTGATGCCAAGCACACTTTAAGTCTCAGAGAACCAGAACAATCAAGAGTCTTATGAGTTAGTACTGGCATTGTTTGGTTTTCTTCACGGAGAGAACTTTGATTAAAATCTTCTATCCTTACTTGTTTTAAAAAAATCAAGAAACATGTGAATATGAATAATACTTTGTTTTTGCCTAATCATAGCCTATATCTTATTCAAATTAAAACTAAACAATGGTTGATAAATTATTAGTCATAAAAGAGTACTTGGGAAAAACAAAAAAAAAAACTCAAGAAACATGTGAATCTGAATACTGTTTTTTTTGGGCCTAATCACAGTCCAATATCTTATTCAGAATAAAATTAAACTATATTTCATTAAAATAATAAAAGAGTGTACTAATTTCTTTTAAAAGATAGTAAAAGTATCTTTTGGTTATGCACTATTGGTACTCTTCACTCTTCAGTTAGCAAAGGAGAAAAGAAGAAGAAGAAGAGCTCTTTTTAAGCAAATGCTTTCTTGAAAACAAAATTTATATGCCTGATAGCGACGTTTAAACAGGCCTGTTTCAACCTTTGATATACAGTAATTAGGAATTAGGAATAGTAATATGTGTGTTTATCTTGAATATTCCACCAATGATCCTTGAAATGTTTCACTGAATTTTTATTATTATTCATTTTACAAACGTTTCACTGATATTTTTGGGAGTAAAAACTAATATCATACTTTACCTTTAATTAGTTTTATATAGAATAAACTCCCTTGGTTAACAAAAAATAAAGAATTGGTTTCAAATGGATTAGAAATAGTTTTAAATAATTTTGAAGTATTTTAAATTTTATAAATAAATAAAAAGATTCGAAGTAATTTTGAATGGGCTTGAAATGGTTTTATTATTGTAGTGGGTTCAAATTGGGATTGATTAATTTTCTTACAATGAATTTATTAATCGAAGGAAGCTCTGCTAAAGTTTGACACAACCTAGGTCCTAAATAGAGAAAAGAGCAATGTCACGTTAGGCAGGGTGGTATGCACTTTGAAACTCAAGTCAATTGTATTCTAGAGAGAGAGAGAGAGATCTTTACCAGAAGATCTTCTCTTCTTAAATAGAGAAACATGTGATGGTAATTGAATAGAGTAGTTGTTTCATTGTGAGTGGAAAACCCCATAGTTATTATTATTATTATTATAGTTGGGTGAAGAGGGATTTGAGCCTTAGACATCTTTATTAAAAAAACCAAGTGGTGTTAACTAAGTTTCAAGGTTTGATGTTGCAAAAAAAAATTACAATGCTTGAAATGGTTTTAAGTTGAAGGGATAATTGACACAAAATTAGAGACAATTAACTTAATCCTAGAGTGTCCACTGTAATATATTACTAGTTAATTACACCAGAAGATTTTATGGACGTAATAATGATATATGAACCCAAAATGGTCATTCACAACGAAAGAGGGATCTAGAATGACCATAAACACTTAAATATAAACAAACCAACAATGTTGTAGAATTTTTGCACAGTCAAAGTGCCTGCAGATGTTAGATATGTCAAAACCACATGTTTTTTATTTATTTATTTTATTGTAATATAAATTTGCAAAAAAGGGCATCTATGTTGACAATGGTCTAAATAAAGAAGAAACTAATATGTAAGTTTAGAAGAAGGTATCTCATAAGCCGATCTCATGACTTGATCCAACCTAACCTTTATTTTATTTTATTTTTTTTGAGAAATTGATCCAACCTAACCAAACCATATACATCAAGTTGGTTTTTCGTTATTTAGATTGGGTTTAAAATGTGGTTTTTTTTTTTAATTTAAATTGGGTCAAGTTCAGGTCAGAAAAAATTTCAACCCAATTATAAAGCAGTGGGTTTGGAAACTGAATCTAAGTCATTACAATCCAAAGAGACGATTTAGCAGTACTATCCTTTTTATTATTTTGTGATATCCTTCATGTTACTTTGAATCTTGAGAACTTAAAAAAATTAAAATAAAAATCTTTTTTTTTTTTTTTTGAATGGCAGGAAAGAGAAAGGTCAAGTTGAGGGATTTTGTAAATTTAACAAATGAAGAAGGTTGTTTCTCAAAAAACAAATGAAGGCAAGAGGGGCTGATGGATCTTTCACTGGTGCATGAAACCTGAAAACATCCGAGTCATCCAAACTTTGGATACAACATATTCTATTATTTTCACAATCAATTCCTCTCTAACAAGGGAGCTTTCCATCCTTGTGTCCATGAACTGTGGAAATCTCAATATTTTTCACAATTTTAACTTGCACCTGAAAACTAGAACACAAGCTCTTTGGCTACATGGTGTAGTACATGTAGCCACTTTTGGACTAGTATATTTGTCTCTTTCCCAATAGCACTGAAGAGTCCTAATGAGAATTACATGTAAATTCAATCTGTTTGCCTTAATTCTACATTGAAACCAAATCAACTCTTAACACAATTCTTTACAATTATAAATGGACCAGTTGAGAAAGAGAGATTTACATAACTGTTTCTCTAGAACCCAAAACTTGCTCATTCTGACCCTACTTGCTTGCACTGTCCTAAAACTGCATTTCAGCACCAGGAGTTAGCTCATTTCAGCCTCTTGGATAAGCTATTCACTGCTTAAAGCTCTACTCCAGTATGAAAGCAGTGGTGAGCCACATTGTTTTCTGACATGGCTGACAGGACTTTAGCACCAGCTCTTTGTTGTTTAAACCCGTGGATTTGACACCACAAAAATAATAATCTCGTTGGTCGGAGATCAGAAGGAAAAAGGAAGCTCATGGATTGGAGCAAGGCAATGAATTAAGCAAAACCAAGCAACACTATATTGCATTTTTCTCTTAAGAAACTTTACATGAGATGTCCTAATAAACCTATATTTGCTAGTTCATAATTCACTGCATCATGCCTACAAAAATTCGAGCACATTGGTGAAAGAGCCTGAAACTTTAGTAGCATGAAAGAATAGCTATGTTCAAATTTTTAGTCTAATATTAAAGCTATGATTCATGGTCACTCACAGGATGATCCGAGACAGTGCCCTCAGATGATATTTCCTCAACATCAGGCCGTTCAGTCTGAGGGGGATCTGAATGAGTTTTGCTGGAATCTCCACTTTCAGGATGTTCTACTTTCTCCCCAGGAATTGTACCCCATACACTAAGAGGGGAGTTATGTTTAGCCTTCTTTTCCAAAATTGCATCTTGTGGGTCTGGAAATCCTACTAGGTCAACAGAAGCTGGCACTGGGAGCTTGCTTTCAAGGAAGCTTGAGCTTGTCATGCCAGAAACTGATGATAAATGTGGGCCCGGAGCAACACATGATGCTACCAGCTGAAGCACTTCCGGAGACGGGGACAATCCCATGCTTTTTTTCTTCTGTGGGTGTAAATGTGATAAGGAAGATGATGGGTTCGTCATATTTAAGTTGAGAGGCAAGTTCAGGTTAGATTCAATCTGTGGAAGCATTGAAAATGCTGGGGCCAATGGAATTGAGCTTGAAGCAGCATTGTCACTATGAATGTTTCTTTGAAAATCCTGACTACTTCCAACATCATCCGGTGGGACCTGCCTAAACAAATGTGACCTCCGTTTCTTTTTCTTCTTTAGTCTTCGTCTTGGATCCTTTGGTAGGGAAGGGGGCGGACCTGGGATCACAAAAGGAGGAATGGTTGGCTTATCCTCCCCATATAGCAAACGAACTGAATGTGCGATTGCTGATACAGTGGGAGGCAAGTTGGGATCTGGGGGTTTTGCAGGAGCACTCACAGCTTCCCGTAGCCAATGGGGTAGTTTGTCCTTTGAAGAACTACTTCCAGCTGCTTCTTCACCCTTTAGATGTGAAAGATTCAGCCCTTTTTTAGGATCAGGAAGCAATCCTGAATTGGAGGACTCACCACCTCCTGAATTATGATGGGAATCACGCAAAATATTTAGTGATCTATCCAAGAGACTGGGCAACTTCCCATACTTTCTGGCACTCTGTTCATCCTCCTTTCTCTGTAGATCAAAGCCGCTTGAGCCATTTGAACCCAAGTTATTGGTTCCGGAAGAATTGAGCAGATTTGGCTTGTCAATGGGAGGTACATTTGAAGAAGTTCCTGGACGATCAGAAGGGCCAGCAGAAGACTCCCCAGGAAGATTTGCCCGATATTTTTCTTGATTCCAAGTTGAAATTGGCACAAATTGGTCATTTTGCAACCCAAGTCGATCAGATGTTTCAAAATTTGGCAGGCTCGATGCAAGATCCCCAAAACCCAATTTCATGTCTGTCAGGTGGGCCTGAAATTTCGGGGGTGTAACAAGTCTACTTCCTTGCAATGCCCGGGCCATCATTCCATCAGAGATGCCTGGAAACAATGAAGATTTTGAAGACTTTGTTGGCTTCATTTTTGGAACAGGAAAGGCTGCCCCATCGAAGAGCTTAAGTTGTTCCTCTTCCCACCTTACTGACAAATCTCCTGGAGTTTTGTCGCCAGAAAATTTTAACCTGCGGTCTCTTAGCATGGCCTCCCAGTTACCTCGTCCATGCCTCCGAACACCGATCCACAGGTAATCAAGTTCATCTTCAGACCATCTTATTCCCCCCCCTCTTGAATAATATTTAGACATGCTGCTTGATCCGGATCCTGTTCTCATCATTATGTTTTCAAGCACCTTCCTATGGTTTTCAGGGAACGAGGAAAATGTATTTGGCATCTGTCCAAGACCCAATGTGGGTGGCAATTCCCTCTCTTGCTGATTATATCTCGCTGCATCTTGTGCTGCGAATTTTAAGTTGGGCAGCAATGGTATCGTTGGGAGGTCTTGCATAGAACCATTCCCAGCTTCAAGTCTGCTACCTAATGACAAGCTAGGTAGGTAGTCAAATTGTGTTGGCATGGTCTTAGCTGAAAGTGGGAATCTGGGCAGCATTTTTTCATCAAATGGTAGGCTTGGTAGTGCCATCTTTTCTTGAAAATCTGAGAAAGTAGAACCAGAACTTTCCAAGCGTTCAGAAGATTTTCCTTTGACAGCTGGAGGGCCCTGCAAATAGAAAAGGGATGGCAGTTATGTACATATACAATGATTGGACAGCATTCACAAAACCACACACATATACATAGAGAGAGAGAAAGAGAGTGTACTGGAGCAAACGGAAGACAATTATCAGGGATGCCATTCTTAAGACGCTGTTGCAAAAATTCAGCAGATGCATCTGGTTTTTTTGCTCTGTCTAAGGTAGAGTCCTGACATTTTACATCTGTCTCAATTGAAGTCCCGGAGCAAGGAGCTAAACTAAATGGAAACTCTGGTCCAGTTCCTGGCTTACTTTGTCTTCCATTTGATCTGGAAAAGGTCCGATATGATGGTTCTGTTTGATTAGCATTGGGAGCACACAGTCCCAGAACTGGTAACAAGTTACTGGTGGGCATTGAGTTTGTGTAGCTCGTGCTTTGAAATTGGTGACTTGGAAGGAAAATTTCAGGAGAGGGGTGACCAAGTGGATTAACAGGAAAATCCAGGTGACTACTCATTTTGTACTTTTGCATTCTGCTCAGCCTTAAAGGTGAATCAGTCTTACTCTTTGGAACATCTGCCGGCTGAACAACTTTATCATCCTCCAAGTCAATTACTAAAATCTTCTCTTTGGTAGGTTGATCTAATTCAGTCGCATCCCCTTCCTTGGGATTGGAGGAAGGACATTGAGTGACTGAATCAGGTCCAGCCAGTCCCTCAGTAGCACGAGATTCTTCAATTGCATTCCTCTGAGCAAGCCGTTCTTTTTGTCTAGCACGGAGTTTAGCACTGTACAATGAAAACTAGATAGTAAATTGCAGAACCCAGCGTCAAAACAACGAGGATCCAAAAGTAAACTCGATCAATCTAGCTAAGGGTAAAAAACATTAATTTAACCACAAACTATTCAATAATTTGAAAGTCACAATTTATTTCACAAGTACCAAAACAACAACAATAATAATAATACTTAAACAAATAGAATCTTAATACTTAAGAAAATTGCCAAATTGTTCTGACAATTTCATACTGAGGAAAAAAGCCTCCTTTTACGCTACCATGCTGCATTTTTTCCCAGCAAATTTTTTTAATTTTACCTTGTCAATTTGTCTTCTGGTCAACTACTTTATGTGCCAATGATAAACTATCCATGCTAAAAGTTTTCACTATGTTGCCTTCTCAATCAAAATCAATCACAGTAGAAAAGAATTTAAACTCACAACTTTGCTTTTAGAGCACGTCCTGCTGGTGTGTATTCCCGCTCAGGCTCTGGTTCCCGATCTCGTTCCTCTTCTCCAGCACTCTGATTTAACAAGCTTAACAATTAGGATACTCTACTTAATCACAAAAAAGAGACAAATTTGGAGCAAGTTCAAGTACCTATTCTGAAAGTTCTCACTAAATCATTGATAAAATGCACAATGAGTTTTTGCCTAGATGGTTCCAATTTTTAATCTAAGGGAGAAATTCCTTTACACCAATCATCAAAGTGATCTGATTCCATAAATTAAAAAAAAAAAAATTTTAAAAGAAGAAAATATTATTTGATTCAAAAGGAGGCCAAAAAATGGCAGTGAAGGCCTTGAGGAAAGACATGATTGCCAAGATCAGAAGATATGGTTCTAAATAAAGCTCCATGCAAACAACAAACAGGCTGGCAAACAAGTTGAAATCTTTTGATGCTGTGTGTCTGTGTCGTGGTGTTTTCAACACAATCAGTTATCAAGCTCAAAAACAATATTTACAAAATTCTCTCAAGAGGCCACACATAACAAGAGTGATATCTTAAAGCACGTGTAAGCTATAAATTGGTCATTATTAGACAATCATTTATCCACATACCTTGAGCATAGCTATGAAAATACGTCATGTTTTCCTATGGCAGTACATGTATACTAAAACAGTGCTCCTTATGGTTTCAATTACAATTTGTTTTAATATTACAAAACCTCATGTACTTTTTTTCGTAAGTAATGTAAAATCATTAAAGTACTAATCTCGTACGTGGGAAGTATACAACAGAATAGCAAAAAAAAAAAAAGCACAGAGACGAAATAAAATTACAAAGCCTGAGAGATAGGCTGAGAAATGAGTCATCTAAAAAGTCCGTGAAGGAAAATGTGGAGAAAGTATAGGATTTGGAGCTCCACTCGTAGAGAGTCTTCAGAAAGAGGAACTTAAGATTTGGCAAAGATAACTCCTTGCCCTCAAAAGTACGACAATTCCTCTCTTCCCAAATGCACCACATGAGACATGAAGGAGTGGTGCCCCACACGTCTCCACCTCTAAGACAGCCCAAAGTACCATTCCAAGTCTCCACCTCTAGGACTGCCCAAAGTACCTTTCGAAGACTCCAACGTAGCAACTAGCAAGTACAGAATTGAGCATACGTAACTCCAAATATGCAGAGTCAAATATCGTACAAATCCCTAGCAATAGGACAATGTAAGAGAAGATGGGCCACTGACTCTCCATTAGACTTACAGGTACACACCAGTCCACAATTATTATTGCCATCTTTCTTCAATTATCTAATGTCAAAATTTTCCTTGTGCTACATTCCAGATAAAGGTTTTGTTTGTTGTTGCTACAGACCAGATGGAGGTAACTCCAGGTGGGGTTTCAGCTTTCCAAATGCATTTCCAAGGAAATGGAGTATATATTGCATTTCCTAATTAGACGTTCTATAGAAACTTTGAACTTGAAATCCTTTCTTCGATGAGAGCTACACCAATCTATCATCTGCCATATCAGTGACTTTCACTGCATGTAGATCATCAAAAAAGTGTTCCAACAATTCTATCTCCCAATCTTGCGCTTCTCCAAGGAAAAGTGGCTTCCAATGTAACTGACCATTTACCCACACCATAACTCTTAATAAATCAGGATATGTTTCTTTGAAAATTTTATTACTAGTTGAATGATCCTTCCAAAATAAATCTATAGATTTCAAATGTATTTCCATAAGCCAACCCCATAATGGATTTTGACAACACCAGGGCCCCAATCAGCCCTACCAGTACCATTTTGCCATCAATCACCTTCATCCACTATGATTCCCTTCAACAACATAACGCCACAGCCATTTACCAAGTAAGGCTTGGTTAAAGAGCAGAAGTTTTCTAATACCCAAACTCCACTGTTAGAATACAATGTAGACCAATTTACCAAATGGAGTTTATGCTCACTACGAATACCACCCCATAAGAAATCCCTTTGTATTTTTTTCCAATTTATTGTCCATGCTAACAGGTATAGGAAACAAAGACAAGGAGAAATCTCATGTACGTAGGTGATGCAGTGGCAGGATGAGTTTTAGTGGCTTTCAATACCAATTTTGATATAGGATCTTTAAAAGTATTAGAATTATGGTTAAGTGATTAAATTTATCATTTCCTAATAGCTTAACCTTTTGGAAGAATCAGTAATTTAACATGAAATCAAAGCAGGAGATCCTGAGTTTGATCCCTAGCTTTTACCTCCCATTTAAAATGTTAAAAATCCCACGTGTTGGGCCTCCACATATTAAGGGGAAGTTTAGGCTCACATATGAGGGGGAGTGTTTGAATTATGATTTAGTGATTAAATTTACAATTTCTAATAGTTTAAGCTTTTGGTAGAATCAGTAATTTAACAAAAAGTTTAACACTAAATTAGGATTCTTAATAAATCTTGAAGAGTTCTTGATTAGGGTTTGATATTTAAGGTTTTAGGTATCCAAATAGGTTCCTTGGAGGGATGTCTTGGATTGGTACTATCCTTCAATATTTTTGCATGAAGTGATCATTCTCAAAACTCAAACCCATGCACTTAGCGCTTGGAAACTCAAGGCCTTTTTTGATAAGAAAAAAAATTTGTCATAGGCACAAAAGTGGTGCAACCCACGAGATTCCCTATCTTTAATACAAAAGAGTACCATCTAAAACTTATATTTTTTAAATAGTAAACAACAGTACCCTCTAAACCTTTCTCACATTAGTTCATTTTTAGTAGGATTGAGAGTCGGAAGCTGAATCCTCTTTTCTTTGTCTTCTCTATTCCACTAAACTTAGGAGTGATGGAGAAGATAAATTATGTTGGAGTCCATCTAGAGACCACTCATTTGAGGTTAAAACATATTAAAACTGATCCCTAAGGACAGTACCCCTTTCCCTTGGAAGAGTATATGGGGGTGTTAGTTATTGTTTCAAATTCCCTTTGGAGTTGGTTACTATTTGAGTTTTCTTGGTGCACAAGGAAGTTTATTCCTTATAAAATAACTAATTTGATATTCCTTATCCACCAAGAAATAGTTATTGAAATCTTATATATGCAAGAGCGTAAAGGGTTTGGTGTGCTTCAATCCAAGAGGTCTTCCATTGGGAAGAAGAAAAGACTCTAAGAAGAACATTAGTAGGTTTCTTCTAGAATTGAAAGATACCCATGTATGTGAGATAAGCTTGACTATTGTTTTTTTGGCAGGTGGGGTCTTGTATCCGTGGTTTACTCCCCAAGGGTGTGTCCAAAGGCCCTGCCTTGGTGAGGTTCAACATCATCAAAAAAGTAAAAACAAATAAGCTTGACTATTGTTTGAGTGAGAGAATGCCGATGGTTGTATTAGGGTGTTCAAATTGTGAGAATATCCAACTTTTAAGTATTGATTGTTTGTTTTTGGAGTATTAGGATTTGAGTGAGGTAGTATTTGTTATGGATTTTAAGTGCCTTTGTGTTTCTGAGGTTTGTTAGTATTCTTTGTGTCGGTTTGTGAGGTTTAGTTGAGAGAAGTTGTAATCTATATCAATGATGGTAAATTTTGTGAAATGATCTTGTATATGTTTGGGGTACAATGGGTCATGCCTAGATGGAGTGGCAGACATGCTCAATTGCTGGAAGGGACGTTTTGGCAGGCATTGTCATGCAGGCATATGGAATGTCATTCCTTTATGCATTATGTGGTGTATTTGGAGAGTACAGCACATAGTTTCATCTTTGTGAGAAAACAGTTGTAAAGTAGAAGATATTGCCATTGAAGACCTTACTAGACTGCTTAGCAGCTTGTCACTGTCTTTCTTTTTCTAACCTGTTTGAATTTCTTGATATTTTTATTAACTTGATTTTGGCATATCTCTTGTATGCTTCTGACTACATGGGTTGTGCCCCTTTATGCTTTTAAAGAATTTCGTTTACTTATTAAACAAAAAAACAAAACAAGCATCAAGCTCAAACTGTGAACAATGAGGTAAGAATCACTTAGTTCACGGGATTAACTATTCCATCAAGAAAGTTCAGGAGAAGGATTGATATGTATCATTATCAAAAACAAACTTTCTATTCTAGTTACATCTTTATTGACAATGTCACAGAAAATATACAGATATTACATAGACTTGGAAAAGCCTCATTCTTAAAGCAAAAAGAAAAAAGTACCTCACTCAATGTTTCACTTGGGTGTGGAGCATATGCTTCCCTGTAAGAAACAGCTTTTCGCTGGCGCTTCCCTCTACCAAGAGCTGCTTCCTCCTCCATTTGATATTTTTCCCACCTACAAAACACATTAAAATATATCAGAGTTTTCAAGATAACAGTCTATTACTTCTAGTCACTATTTGAAAATCCAATGTTTTCCATGAGTAGAAGCTACATTGTAGACAGAATAGACTTAATGGCACATTCTTCATGTTATGGAACTTTTTTGTATCCAGCTTTGGAGCCTCCTGTGCTTTAATTTCTATTTCCTATATTTTCTTATTTAGGTTTTTACAAAAATGATACATTTATTTATTAATTTATAATGACCAGCTTTTCCCTTTTCTGCTCAAAAGTGAACTTGTATATCTGTATGCAGTCTTAACTCGCATCAATGACAATCAGGCACAACTACATGACTTCAAATTACAGCTGCAAACAAACCACCCCAGTCATGAATAACACTTAATTCAAACTTGTCTACATAATATGAGCCAGTTTCAAGCCAAATATTCAAGATGATTCATACAAAATCCAAGCACAAACAACCAACTTTTCAGCTAAAAAAGAAGGCAGTCACAAACATTATAGCATGTTAGAAAAATACTGATGCAGTTGAAAAGGTCTAATAATGGCATGTAGATAGGCAAGATGTGAAATGAGTGTAATAATATTTAGGGGAAATTACACTTTTCCACCCTAAACTTACCCCATTTTACACTTTGCCTCCTGAATTACTGAAATGCATGATTGACCCCCCGAAGTAATAACCATGCCTCAACTTCCCCCTGCCGTCTATTTTGGTGTAAGAATGACAGAATTAAGTATTGAAAGACAAATTTACCCCTCCAAAACAAACGATAGAGAGGTAAATTGGTTTTTTAATACTAAATTCCGTTAGACTTCACAGCAAAACAGATGGCATGGGGTTAAGTGTTACAAAGTTTTCGATCTGGGGGGTTGATTGTGCGTTTTGATAGTTCAAGGGGCAAAGCATAAAATGAGGTATAGTTTAAGGTGGAAAAGTGTAATTTCCTCTAATATTTAATAACCTTGGAAGAATGAAACAAGAGAAAATTGTTCAGACTTTTTAATAAGTGAGTTTTGGCTTCATGGTGAGACAGAAGCAGAGATTTGATCTAATGACCTCCACTCCGTGAGGCATGGTTCTTGACCAATTGTGTTACCCCCTTGGGATTGACAACTGTTCACAAACTTGACAAAGGGCATTTCAAATGTTTCTGCCCAAGCACGATTGTGATTTGTGGAAGGTACTAGAATCTCTGAACATGATGACATAACTATGACCAGCTAGTTCAAAAACAAGCTGCTCATTCACAGAGATAGCCAAGCCTGAAAGCAAGGTGGGAAGCTTGAATCAAGCTTGAGTGCAGCTTAAACAAAGATCATATTTCAACTAGCTTAGCCTGAGAACACTGATGGTTGGTTTGGCATGGTTTAGTTTAGTAATACTACCTCTAAAAGTCCCAAGTTTGATGGAGATTTTTTTGTGAATGTTTCTCTATGTAAAGATAAAATGGGACAACTTCGGCAGGTTTGCGTGTGTAAATGAGTTTGAAATTGGGTTTAGGCTTAAATTTTAAAACCCAACAAGGTTTGGGATTTTGGCCTTTGTATCCAAACCCAATCTGATTATACAAGTTAATTATAAATTATTTCTAGCATAGTCAAAATTCATGAAAATCCTATGTTTTTAATAACCTTTTTCTACCATTATTATCATGTTCTTTACCCGTTAGGGTGCAGCCTAATGGTTGGAGGCTTGGGACAAGCTGTAAGCCCAGATATCCTAGGTTCAATCCCCACTAGGAGTTCCTAGAAAACCTGATACATGGTTTTGGTTAGTGGGGTTGTGTATCCATGGTTTACTCCTTAAGGATAGGTCCAAAGGGCCCTGCCCTGGCAAGGTTCCATGTCATCAAAAAAAGAAAATTATTATCATATTCTTTCTCATCTCACCCCCTTATAACACATATATTCATGTGATATAAAAGATTTAAATTGTTATTTAGCATCTTTAATATCTTTCGATAGTTTGAATAATATCAATTTTGTTTGTATCTTGATAAATTTAAGGCTTATGACAAATTATATAGCAAGTTGGGGATTAATGATGAAGAAAAGAATATTTATAAACTTGCTAGGGCAAGGGAAACTAAAACAAGAGACTTCAATGGTGTCAAGTGCATTGGGTATGAAGATCAAAGTGCGTTAGTAAAAGAATAGATGATTAAAGAGATATGGAAAAGTTATTTTGATAAATTTTTTAGTAGAAACAATACAAAATATGGGAGCAAATTAAGAAATCCAATCGAGGATAGAGACCATAGGTTTGTTTGAAGAATTAGAACAGCGAAGGTAAAGCGCACGATGAAAATGGGAAAAGCCATGGAACCCAAAGAAATCCCCATTGAAGTTTAGAAGTGCTTGCCGGATGAGAGGGTATGTTGGTTACAAACCTTTTCAATATAATCTTAAGTGTTAACAAAAAACCTAGTGAGTGAAGGGGAAGTACTCTAATACCTATTTATAAGAACAAAGAGACATTCAATTGAGGTAGAAGCATCACAATTGAGTTTCTCGTTACTATAGGTTTGTATCAAGGATACGCATCAAGTTTTATATCTCTCTGCGCTAGAGATAGATGAGCTCAGTAAGTGTATGCTTTTTGCATATGTTATAGTTTTGGTGGATGAAGCTAGAGGTAGAGTTAAATTCAAGTCAGAAATTTGGTGAAATGCTTTAGGATCAAAAGCCTTTCAATTAAGTAGAACTAAAGCATAGTACATGAAATGTAAGTTAAATAAAAGTACAAACAAAGATGAAGGATCTGTAAGATTTAATGGTCAAGAGATGCTAAAGAGCTTGAGCTTTTAATATCTTGGGTCAATGATTCATAAAGATGGAGGTATTGAAGAGGGTGTAAATCATAGGATAAGAGTAAAATGGATGAAATCGAGAGATGCGTCAAGAATATTGTGTGATTGTAAAATAACTATTAAGTTAAGGAGAAAATTTTAAAAGACTGTTATAAGATCAGCTATGTAAATCTAAATCATTCGAAATCATTTTGGGCTATATATTTCTAATGGATACGGGTTTAAGAGGCTTCTTTTTTCCCGTCCCGGCTTCTTCTGTCCCAGTCCAAACCTAGCTAATTACCATTTCATAGCTATATATTTATGAAAGCAGGAAAAATAACTAAAACTAGTCCTGCCATTGCTGTCATAGAACAAAAATAATGGTATAGAAAGGAGTGGTGTTGCAGACAGCAAGATCCACTGAAATTAGTTCTAATTTGAATATTGAAATTTGAAATTTCATTGATGTAAGTTTATCCTAATTGAGGATTATGTGGGATTATATTTTGTTTTTGAATTATTTTCCACATTTATGAACTCCTAGAAAGCCTATTTAAAAGGGCTAAACATAGAAGACAGATTATGTTGCTGCAATGGGGAATCAATGGATCATCTTCTACTTCATTGTAAGTTTTCTCGCACCTTATGGTGTGAAGCTTTTGAAGTGTTTGGGCTTCAATGGGTAATGCCGAAGTCAGTTAGCTCTCTTTTCTTTGCCTGGACAAATTGGTTTGGAAAGCACCTTTCAACCATATGGAATATGGTCCCAGCATGTTTAATGTGGTTAGTTTGGTAGGAACGTAATACCCGCATTTTTGAAGAAAAAGAGAGACCATTAGACCGCTTAAAATCTCTTCTCTTCGGTACTTTGTTTCAGTGGACTTGTATATGGGGGTGTAGGAATTGTATTTCAATTTCTGAATTTTTACTTTCCCTTTCTTTTAGTTCTTGATTTGGTTGTAATTGTTCCTTGTTTAGAGTGTTCACCATCGTGAACATGATGTTCAGTTTTTTTCAATAAAAGTATAATTACCTATCAAAAAATTTATTTTAATTAGAATTTTTCCAATTGTTGAGTGCTAATTCTTAGCAACTTAGGTACTAATTCATAAGTTTTTCTGCTTGGTGTTGATTCCAAGGAAACTCTAAGGCTCTATTTGGTTGGAGGATAGAAATATTTGTGTTTTTTACCATGTGTCTTTGGTAGAAAAGTTTAAAAAGTTGAAAGATAACAGAGTAAATTCCTATTATGTCATTATTAAAAGTAGAATGATGAAAAATAGTACAATTTTGTACTTTCCTACTCATTACCATTTTCTCTCCCATTTTTTCCCAAATATGAAAGGAAAATAAATGGTGGGCTTGGGTGGAAACCCCATCCACCCATTTTCTTTCCTCTACCTTTTCGCTCCAACCAAACAATGAAAAATTACATTTACCTTGCCCTTTTTCTTCCCCCATTTTCCATCTTCTCCCATTTCAACCCAACCATAGTGTAAATGTTGATTCTTAGGGCCTATCCTTTCCTTTCCATTCAATTGTTTTTCCTAAATTCCTAATCCATTTCCCCTTCCTATTCCTTTTTTATCAGCCCTGCATTACTTTTCCTGCCAAACCTACTCTTCTCTTGGATGCAATAAAATTGGTATAAATTAAAAGCAGAGAGGACAACCTATTACAAAGTTCAAGTGTCACAGACTAGCAGTACTAGAGTAATACATAAAAACTCTGCAACTAACTGATGACAGGAAAAACTGCTAACCTCAGACGCAAAAGTCTATCCCATTCATTTTCTTCTGTACCAGTTACTGCATTATCCTCTTTCCTCTCAGAATTTTGTGCGCAAATATCATCAGCAACAACAGGAGGAGATTCAGCTCCTCCTTGTTCTTCTGTTGGTTCATCATTCCATTCGACTGCCTGGTTAAAAGATCAATTGAAAAGAAGCAAAAAAAAGGAGATTAGATTCTACATAGCTTGTCTATATAGTCATTAGAAACAACTTCCCGAAAAAAAAAAAATAAATATATATATATATATATAAAGTAAACAATATGAAACAAGAAGGTTAATCTACCAGAAATCAACAAGAAAAAACAATCATCAGAGTGAAAAGATTTAAATAAATTCATCTACAACTATTTGGAGCATTTAAAAAAGAAACATGAGTCCCATTTGTAGCTACTTAAGAGGAGAGAGAAGCAGGCAATAAATACACGTCAACAATGTTTTAAAAAAAGAAATGTGTCGCATTGCCAAATTTACACACGTTTTATGTCAATGGAACATATGAAACTATAATAAATTGTGATTCCAAATAAACACTGATGAAAGATTTTAAAATTAAAAAAGTGCAATCACTTAGACATAAGATTAATTGATCACCTTCACTGAACCAAGCATATCATTCTCTGAATCCCCTTCAGCAATATCAGTTGATCCAGACTGAAGGTTTGAACGGTCAAGCAACTTTAAAATTGCATTTTCATCCCACAATATCCTGCTGCTGCTCTCCGTACATTTGTCCTTGTAGACATCTCCCAGACCACCAGTCCTCTTCCTATGCTTAATGTCTGTATCTATTACTGCCTCATCTTTGTTCCCATTATTTTCTCCAGTATCTTTCCCATTTGTGGTAGGAAAATCATTAAAAAGTTCTTCTGTTCCCCATTTCAGAATATCTTCCACTTCTTTCTGTGATCCAGACTTATTCACGAAAAGCTGATCAAGCATCAGTTTCTTCTTTGCAAGCTGCAAAATACGCTCTTCAACACTAGCACGAACTACAAGTCGGTATACCAAAAGTCTATTTGATTGTCCAATTCGATGTGCACGATTCATAGCTTGGATATCAGCATGTGGATTGAAATCAGAATCATAGATAATGACAGTGTCAGCAGTTGCCAAATTGATCCCAAGGCCACATGAGCGCGTTGATAACAGGAAGACAAACCGACTTTTATCTTGGTTAAAGCGTGCAATTGCTGTTTGACGATCAGCCACTGCAACAGAGCCATCCACTCTCTCATATGTTTTAGGCCCAAATTCTATTGTCAAATAATCTTCAAGAATATCAAGAAGCTTAGTCATCTGTGAAAAAATAAGGACTCGATGACCTTCCTTATATAAAATCTTAAGCATAGAGTGCAACAAGGTCAACTTGGCTGAGGCTTTTATCCGCATTTCATGAAGGAATTCTACTGACCCAGAATCAGGTTCAGTACCAGGTATGAGATACGGATGATTGCAAACTTTTCTTAACTGCATCACAATATTTAGCATTGATTGCTGGGCAACCCCTTTCCCAATATTCCGCAATATCTGATAGTTCTTTGTCAGCATTGCACGATAGTATTCTGCTTGGATGGATGACAACTCAACAGGAACCATTCGTTCAGTCTTAGGGGGGATATTTTGCATTGCGTCTTTTTTAAGCCTTCGAAGCATATGTGGAGCAACAAGTTTCTTCAATTCATCGACTTTTTCGGCAGTTGTAAGATCATTAAACTTCTCTTCAAATGACGATAGAGAAGGAAATGAAGTTGGCTGCAAGAAGTTAAGCAAGTTATACATCTCACCAATATTGTTTTGAAGAGGTGTACCAGTCAACAGTACACGATGTTGGAAGGAGAATGAATTCAGCAAGCTGAAAAGCTTACTTCCAGAATTCTTCAGACGGTGGCCCTCATCAACCACAAGAACTTCCCAAGGAACTCCACGCAGATGAGAGGAATCAGCAAGAATCATTTCATACGTAGTTAAAAGAACATTAAACTTATAGGCAGCTGTTTTCTTATTCAACTCACTTGAATCACTAGCATGCCACTCATATTGGCGAATAATGGCTCTTGCTTTTGCACATCCATGATACTCCACAACATTCAAGTTGGGAGCCCATAATGAAAACTCAGCAAGCCAGTTAGGCATTGTGGAAAGTGGAACCAATACTAAACAAGGCAGAGTAGCTTTAAACTCAACATACAGAGATGAAATAAAAGCGCAAGCAGAAATTGTTTTCCCAAGCCCCATTTCATCAGCAAGTATCACATTTTTGGATTTATACCAGCATTTTCTCAACCAATTGAGTGCTTCTAGCTGATGGGGAAATAATGAACCTCTTAGTTCCTTCGGTTGCTCTGTGAGAGTAACTACCTCATTTTGCTGACAATCACCCTTCCCCCTTAGTGAAGCATCCTTTGGAGAATCTTTTTCCAATGTATGGCATTCAAATTGATTAAACAGATCAATCAGGTGCAAAGATTTTTGAAGAACAGGTTCATCTAATCTTTCCCAAGTGCATTCATCATAAGGGAGACCAGTCCATTTTACAAAAGCTTCACCAGTACCGAGTTTGGAATTATGGAGAGCAATCACCCGTTGAGGTCGCTTCCAGCGTTCCTCACAGATGTTTATTACAGCTGTCCCATACTTTGCTTTGTAATTGTCAAGTTTCCTCTTTGCCAGAACTTTGAGCTCGGATTCAGAAATCCAACTATTATGAATATGAGACTTCCCAGCCCACTTAACTAAAAACTCATAAGATACCTTCTCTCCATCAACACAAGCAGATTCAGCCAGGGTGGGTTCCTGAATTTTGTTTTCTGCAGAGCTTCTCATTCCCATTTCTAAATCCACCTCTTTATCATCTTTGGTTTCATTAGAGACGTGTGTTTCATAAATTTTTGGAACTTCATCAATATCTTGATTTCTCAAATTGACATCAGTATTCTCCTCCGTAACCATTCTTTCATTTGCCTTTTCAAAATCCTCTGTAGTTACAGCAGATTCATCTTGATCTTTACCATTCATAGCACAAGAATCTGAATCCTTGATATCTTTTCTTAAAAGATCCATGGCATTTCCTTTTTTACATTCTTTGGTTGCAGATCTTCTGTATACATGTATTTTATCCACTTTCATTTCATTCTTCATGCTTTCTTCCCTGTCAAAACTCTTATCAATATTCTGACAACCCTCAGTATGATTTTCAGCAGCTCCTACATCTAAATCAGTATCGCAAGCAGAATTTTCTTCTGAGAGTCTGTTTTGATTTTCTGAAATTAGTAAGTCCTCAGAACGTAGGTCATCAGCTACATTCACAGATAAGTGACGTGAAAGGCCCGTGTAATCGCCGTGAACTCGACACCCCAGAACCCGATCAACCTGCATGTAGACATATAAGAAATACAAAAATATGTCATGATATTCACAATTGACCCGCATAGCCTATATTTAAGACACTAATACAAGAAATCTAACAAACTTTGTGCTGAAGAGATTCATTTACCTGCAGAGTCTCAGTGGCAACACTTTCTCCACAGATCACTGTTTCATCAACATGACCTTTTTTGTTTAACTCATGTGATAGGTTTGTTGCTTCCTGAGGAAGCTTCTGCATCAAAATAAATAAATTTACTAATCATATTCAAAGACAAAAACAACAGAAACATTGCAGCAACTACCATTTTTATTCTCCATGCTTTCAAGTGTCTGGGGGTTTCTAATCTTTTCTGGAAAAGACACAGAACAAATGTACACATAAATACTCACGCAAATAGGAAACAAAATGATACCTCATCTTTCCTCTGAGCATCTGAACTCTTTGTTCCAAGATCCTCCTTTGACAAAGCTGTGGAAACCTCATGGTTGATAGACTTACGCTTCTGCAGTGATTTACTAGTTACAGGGCTGGCAGTATTTGCTTTGGATTTACGTTTCTTAGAAGAACTAAGAATAGATTTTCCCTTATCAGTCCTATGCTTCTTTTGACTGTCTTCATTATTCGATTTCGGTTTTCTTTTTCTATGTTCCTCAGTGGCAGCACTGATTGCAAGAACCAGAGTTCTTCCTGGGGAGACATTTTTACTAGATAAATCAGGCTTTACCTCAGGAGCTTCCTCAGTTGCCTCTGTATTTGTGACTTTAGAATGAGATGAAGTTTCCCTAGCAGGAGACATAGACTTGTTGTCCACAGGGGAGTCTGTTGGAGATATATCAGGCTTCTTCTCATTATCATCATTCACACATGCTGAACTACCCTCCAGCAAACTAAGAGATGGATGACTTGGCTTGGTGTTACAGGATATATCTATTTGGGGGGAGACAGGTTTCTGTTCAATTAGTTTGACAGATTTTCCTTTGCTGGAGGACCTTTTCCTTGCAATAATGGAGCTTCCAAAAATACGGGATACTTTGGCCATGTCAGACTGAATTCCAGTTTTTGATTTTCCGGTGACTATCTTCGTCCTTGCTCGTTTTGAAATTGTATCAAGTTGGCTTATGGACTTTAAAGGGTCATTTTTCAGACAGCAGCTTGGACATTGCCACTTCCCCATTGGAATGCGCTTCATTTGATTAAAAACACACAAAATAAAAAATCATACCAAGAAAATAACAAGTGTTGAGAACGGCATATATGACTTGAAAAAAAATTATAAATTAGATAGCAATCAAGTTAGCTAGCTAAAGATACATTAACTAAACATACCTTTAGAGGTGGATTAAGGCACTGGAGATGATAGGTCTGGGGACAACTATCACAACACAACAAGTTGCCACCAAGATCACAGATCACGCATTCATAGTAATACTGGAAGACAAAGAAATTGGGTAGAGCAAAAGGGGGAAGTAGTTAGTTAATGCTTGACCTGCAGCCACTATTGCAAGGGACAGAAAGCAGAAAGACCCTTTTTTTTAAGTAATTTTTATTGAAAGAGTGCCCAAAAAAACCCTAATGGTCCATTTGGTTGGGTGGAAAAGGGGGAGGATGGAAAATGAAAGTTTTCCTTCGTTTGGTGTGGTGAAAGAGGGAGGATGGAAAAGGGGGTGTGTGTGGAGTTTTCCAACCAGGCCCACCAAAAACCATCCTCCCAATTTGGGAGGAAAAGTGGGGAGAAAATGTTTTTTCACTTGGAATTTACTATTTTATGCAATCTATTTTATCCTCCCCTTATATAAAATGCGTATAACAATAAATTTATTCACATTTTCTATCCTTTCACTTTTCCATCATCTCTACTAAAAACACATGAGAGAAAACTAGAACATTTTCTATACTTCCACTTTTCTATCATCTCTACTAAACACACGAGAGAAAACTAGAACATTTTCTATACTTCAACTTTTCTATCCTATCACTTTTCCAGGCTCCCAACCAAATGGACCCTAACTTTAACAAGGATGACCACTTTAGTTGGCAAGTGTTTCATACAGTAACAATAATAATAATAACAGAACTTGCTCAGCTGACATAAAAGGATAAGTGCAGCACGTGAATAAAACTAAAGTTCTTTTTATTTAAAGGTAATCTTGGCATGGTTGTCTCTGTGTCTGTTAAAACAAGTGGAAGAAACAATCTTAAACTAAATCAATTCCTATTTCAGTGGATCAAACCCTTAACCTACCTTATTCTTAGTATGCAAAACTAAGAACCAAATCAAAAGTTCAATAGTATAAAAACTTCTTTTGGATTACAAGGAAGAAGCTACATAGTTTTAAAGCTTTGGAGCATCTTTTTAAACATATTGGTAAGCATAAATTTCAAAGCTACAAATGAGTAACAGATATATTATGGAAGCCCACGGAAACTAATTATCAAGCAACTTTAAAAACAAGCAAGAGCTCAAGAAATCACTTCAATGAGCCCAGTGTGATGATTTCCTTAATACTCTTTCACCTAGAGGTGTCAAGGATGTTTGAAAAAAATACAAACAAACAATAGTGATATAACCCATGCCAACAGGAAAAGGAAAAGGAATACATAAAAAAGCTAAATCCAGCATCAATGATAAAGTAACTCCGGCAACAGCAGTTCTTATTAAGTGCTTCAATTCAGTAGAAGGGGTAATATGATTACACAATGTTATGTTAAATTGCATCACGTATAACTTAATGTAAAACTTCCAGCATGGGGCCTATAACGTTTGTAACCAAAAAAAATCCTCTTGAATACATGTTTAATCAATAAAAGGTGCAACATCTTGAAAAACATTCAGCAACTAAAAGAAATAAACAATAGAAAATGATTTTCGCACAGAAGATAACCTACCCCATCATTTCCTTTCTTCTTGGATAAAAATTGCTCAGAATTAATTTCACCCTTTAGCCTGCGTTTAGCTGAAGAAGTACTCTTTGGGGATTCTGGTGCCACGGAGCTGTCTTCTTTACCATTGGATAGACCTGGTCCATAAGGGAGTTTTCTCCGTTTGCGCTTTAAGACCCAGTTTTTGTTAATCATTTTACTAGCCGATGAATCGCTTTCCTTCATCTTTCAACCTGGGTCTTTCATAGGTGGATCAAAGGTATAGCAAGTATATCGCAAGTCCACGGTAAGGTTGATGCATCAAAGCTTCTAGACAGCATTCCGCTGCAAGCTCTAGAAGTTTTGTTCCTGCAGCATAACAATTTAGCAGCAAACAGCGTAAAGATCAAGCCATACAGTAAATGGAAACAAAGATCAAGTAAACAAAATGCAAGAATAACAAAATATTGGAATTGAACCCCATAGTAACAGCTTTCATATCACATAAATTAAATGCGTAGCCAAAAAAAAAGTTCCACTGACAGTGGCAGAAAAGACATGTGCCTACAGAGGAAAGATAGAAATCATGCGACAAAAGGAAAAATATGAAGGCGCAGACTACAGGGTCCATTGCAAATTGGTGCCAAGTATAAATAACTAATTACTACACAGACACATAAAGACATTGCTTTCTAAGACCGAAACAAATGTCATTAAGCGGAGAATTTCCAAATCACCAAGTATTGCACAGAAAATGTAGATATAGGACCAAACGTCAATTTAAAGTTCAAGAAACATTATACAAACTTGATTCAGTACAAAAAACAATGCATTTCCGCAAGCAAATTATTTGTTTGTCTCGCACTAAATATAACACATCAAGGCACAAACTAGTGGTTCACACAAGAGTTTCACTCTGTAGCTTGCCATGACAAAAGCGGACGCAGAAAATTAATTCAATGAGAAGTGCTAGAACAAGTTGAAGCAAGAACAATCCAAAATACAATACCAGGCAATAAATTCATGGCTACCGCAACAAAATGAATCGAACCCATTAACAACCGGAAAAGAATGCACTGGTACAAATTCACTAGATGTAGCAGGAGATTCAAAGATAAATAGTACATTCTGACATGCCCAATACAAAAGTAGCATTAGAAAAACTTATAAAACCCATTCAAAAAGACAATAATCAACTACTAAAAGGAAAAATCACTGCCAAATCCAACATACTACAAACCCAATAGTTGAATCTACTAAACCATCTATTTCAAGCCATGAGTCATTCAAAATGACTACATACACCGCAAAAGAGAACAACAATGCTGAAATTCAGGAACCAAATCACATAAATCTCAGCATGCACACACATTCAGCTCACACTAAACCCCAGAACACCCACTTATCCCACAACCCCACTCCAAATACCCAATTCACCAAACTCAGCTAACATACCAAAAGACACCAACTTTAGCACCAACAATCACAGCCCAAAAACCCAATATCCAAACAATCCAACAACATTCACACCAAAATGAGCATGAAAACTCACCTGGGTCAGCTCAAATTCACACAAATAAACAAATACCCACAAAAGTACAAACCAAGAAACAAGCAAAAAAAAAAAACTGAAAAATACACAGTGCCCAGTTGAATTCAGAAGCTTACCAATCTTATTCTTGGATCAAAGAGCAAACTTCAAAAGATTGAGATAGAGATATAGGAAGAGGTGAGCAAGATTAGGGTATAGAAACTTTGAAGATAGATGAGAGATACGAGAAACAAAGAAAGAAAGAGAGAGAAAGTGTATAGGAGACAAACAAATAAATATATGTAGAGAGAGAGAGAGAAAGGGAGAGTTTAACTTTAGAGAGAGAAAGTTTTTAGAGAGAGAAGCATACAAATACGGATTCGCCGGGGTCATAGGACGGGGTTACACTCTGACATGGCAGCAAAGATAGAGAGAGAGAGTGTGTGTGTATGTGTTGGTGTTGATGTTTGTTTTTGTTGTTGTTGGTGTTGCCGTATGTTGTTGAACCCCAAACTACTCAACCAATCACAACACACCACGTGTCACACTCCTCTCACACTCCCTCTCTTTCTCTCTCATCTCTCCCTGTCTCTCTCTCTCTCTCTCTCTCTCTCTCTTCCCCATATCCCAAATTTTCCTTTTCTTTTCCTTCATTCTCTCTTTCTTTGCTTTTCTCTCTCTGCGAAGAGTCTTTCACTCTTTTCTTTGCTTTCTCTCTTTGCTCATTATAGCCGCCATCAATTGCTATTTGCTCTTTGTTAATGTATTTGTTGATGTTTTTTGTGTTTTGCTTTTGCTTTTTTTTTTTTTTTTTTCTCAACCTCTTTCAAATTGCAGCCTTTGTTTAGATCTTTTTCTTTTCTGGGTGTTTCCTTTCCTCTTTTGTTTAACATTCCAAACATTTTCTCGTCCCCATTTCGATGGCTAATCCTATTTGCAGCTACTAACATAAATGGTACTAGAATTTTGACTAGTTGGGTAAATGTGCATTATTAGCCTATAGTTATCTTAGCCACTTTTCTTTCTTTTTTTTTCTTTTCCAGTCTTTAATAAAGGTTGAGGATAGATTATGATACTGCTATGTTTGGATATGAGAATTGAGAAGATTTAAATTTTGAAGAAAGCTAATTACTAGTAGTATTTAGCCTATTAGGTAAAAAAAAAAAATCCCTTTATTGTTTTGAGAAATGGTATGGAAGAGTAAGTTACCGTTATGGAAGATATGGAAAGCACCAAGTGAATTAACTATTTGCTAAAATTGTATGTGTGTATATGTTTTAGGTAAGTTTCAACAGATTCTTGTAAAGTAAAAACAATTATAGATATAGCAATGCATGGCATCAATGAAAACCTATGGGGAACTGCCCTTCATTTATATGGGTTTTGTTAATAGAATTTTTTTTTTTTTGTCATCAATAAGTGGGAAGAAGTAATTTGAACCATATAAGTTACATCGGTCAATAAGATAGTGACATTTTTTTTTATGAAGAGAAATCTTCATTAAACAAATAAAAAAGAAACATCCATTTTCCAAGCATCCCAAACTAAAGACAGGAGAGATGAGTTATTACATTTTAAAACTAAGTTTTGGAGAGTTGCACGCTTGCCCATGGCATGGGCAACACTTACCAAATAAGTTTTCTTCTAAGATTTGGGCACCACTACAGGAAAAAAGGGCAAATTAACTCACCCCAGCCACAAAAAGAAGTTGCCGCCGAGGCACACTGCGGCTGAGAACCCACTAATGAGCGGAGACAAGCACGTCTTGGAGCAGAGCTTATGGTTTGGCTAATCGTGCGCTGAGATTTGGTTTGAAACCCGCAAAACCCAAGTTATTGTACAAAACAACTGATCTTTTTTTCTTTTTGTTGAGAAACTACAAAACAACTAATCAGATAGTGACATTAGGCTACCAATAATATTTCATGCATTTAATATGCATGATATTTCTCACATTATATGAGTCTCATACCGTTGTAAAACTCACGTATTGTGAGAAATACACGCTCCATTTTAAATTGAAATTCTTATTTTTTGGCATTTGATAATACCATATATTTGTCATATTACCTCAGTCAAAAACTGAACTATTTTATGGGCCTTATGGGGAAAAATGATTTTGGCATTTGCTAATGGCACTTTCTTAAAATATTAATGGCAACTCCCCAAAATATAGTGCATATCAACCATGGAATCCAAACTCCAAATTTATACTCATTTATATTCTTATATAGTTTGGTCCCAAAGAAAAATTTATAGTCCAGCCGTCCTTTAGTTCACTAAACCTCTCAATTTCTTTTGTAATTTTGGATTATAATCACATCCATTATTTATTTGTCATTACTTTATCTTTATGGACATCTATAACTTGTATGGTTGGTTTCTACGGTTTTATGCTATAAAAAAAAAAATGGTTGAACATCCCAAATTTTCAAAAGGTGCGTGAAGAAGTAAAAATAGGGCATGAGAAATTTCTTGACTTTTATCAAATATATTTTTTAGTTATACTTATTTTTCAAAGATATGATAGAATTTTAACTCTTGATGTCTACTTCATAATGATTGATCTTTATCTTTATCATCATATTAAAATATTAATCGATTTTTTGTGTATACAAGTTCGACGGCAAAAAACTCTACCAGTTTAGCTACACACTTATTTTTAGGATCACTTATGAGTGAATGAATATTGCCAAATTTGCCAATTGTATCTTGCATGAAACAAAACAAGGTTGAATCATTGAAAAACATAGCTGTAATTACTCAAAATGTCTTTGAACAAAATTTTGAAAGTTAAACTAAATATGAGAAATTATCAAGAATTAGGTCCACGAAATTATCAAAATGAATTACTTGTCAAATATTACCACTTTTTTTTTAGGAGAAATATTACCACTTAAAGGACTGTACACCTAAATGAGAGATCATGATTTTAGTAGATAAAGACATAACACCACCATATGTGTGGCTACGAATGAATGCCTGATCTTAACGATTGTACTTTTAGTATTATAGAATAATACAAGTATCTTAAAATAATAAAACTAATTAGGAAAATAGAAATTCATTTACTTAACAACTTTATAGTCTAGACCATTTTGGATATTGTACATTAGTAGTGCATCAAAGCAGAGAATTTATTAAGAAGAGAGAAGAAACAATAATTTACAAGAGGTACTAACTTTTAAAATTTCAATTTAGTAATATTAAAATACTCAGTTTAAATTTAGAGGAACTGAATTCATTTTTCTTTTTTTTCTTTTTAAGGAATATAGTTCATATATAGAATATTCAAGGTTGACCAATTATCAGTTAATAACCGCATAAGACAATATTGAAAAAAGGAAATAATGTGCTTAATTTTTACTTCTTGCGCATTTGTTTAATTAATGGTAATAAAGATATCCTTCTTTGATGATAACTTTATGGTCATAATATAACAAACATTTTGTCCTTTTCTTATTGAAAATACAATTAATAAAAAAGCTAATCAAGGAAGAAAATATATGAAGACATAGAAAATGTATTTCCCAAATAAGAGAATCTTTATATATGGGATGACAAATTCAACTTATTAATAGTTCTACGTAGACGCCAAGATATGAGTCCAAATCTTCTGTCTCATTCTTCCTACTCCACTTTATACTCTACAAATAAAAACATGCCACATGTTTATCTATTTAAGTAAAATGCTAGATTTATGCCATTTTCTGATTTCAGTTTCTTGAGATAAATAAAAATATAAAAAAAAAAACCCAACGTATTGCGTCATCACCACCAACCTTCTTCGAAGCCACTATCAAGAGCCTGTCGACACCATCAACACCTCCGAGTATGGCTCCAGTCATTTTGTCCCTCTCAAACCCATGAAAAAAACAGGTGATCGGCTTAGGTTCCATATTGAAGTTAGCTTTTGAAAAAACCCAGAAAACTTCAATCTTTGAACAAGATTGGAAAGTTCCAAACTTTGCTATTCAATCACTGAGAATCTGAATGCAATTTACAGAGTGAGGATGTGTTGTCATCGATGTTAATGAATAAGCCTTGGCACATGAGCTTGTTTTACAAGGTGAGTCCAATCAAGAGCTGTTCTGGGTTTAGAGTTTGGGAAAGGGATTCATTTTGGAGTGCCATAAGGCTGGTTTGAAGGCTTGAAAAATTTGAATGGGACACCTTTATTGAACTTTCATTCTAGTGCTGGGTGGATTTTTTTTTCTTGGGTTTGAGAGGGGCAAAGTGGTGAATTTCATCGGTAGCAGTGGAATTGGTTTGAAATTAAAGAAGATAGTGACTGGTGGTATTAGCTTGGCGGCAGCGATTGACAGTGATCGGAGGCGTTAATGGCATCGATGGATAGCCACTCCGGCGAAGTTGGTGGTGATGACGATGGGAATATGAATGAGTTTTCTTTTAATTAAATGCTCATCTAAATTTAAATAATAAAAAAATTGAAATAAGAATATAGCATAAATCTAGCATTCTAATTAAATTAATGCACATATGGCAAGTTTTTATTGGAGTATAGAGTAGAGTAGGAAGTGTGAGACAGAAGATTTGGACTCCCAGGATATATATATAGATTCATCAAACTCTTTTATCTTTCATAACTTCTTCCTAAAGGTTACTCAATAGACGTTGATTTTCAATAAAATTTTCCAATGGTGGTGAAGCTTTTACAATTTTTGTAGACAAATCCTTATAAGTAGCATATTCTTCATTGAGATCAAGTGCAACTTCTAGTGTTTAGCATCATATGCAATTGTTCTCAATGACTAAGGTTGAGAATTAAAAAGCCACTTTTCAAACTCAACTATTGAATAAAAAAAGTCTGATAAAAAAAAATGAAGAAGTAACAATGTTTTTGTGAGAGGGATGAGGGTAATTGCACTAGATTCTAATTCATATTCCTTAACACTAGCACAGCTCAATTTCGCAGAAGACCTTCATTTAAGTGGAGTCTGCTTCCCTTTTCCCTACATAAAGTGTTTTAATTTTATTTTGGTATATGTCACTTTGAAATTGAAATGAAATGCACCTTATGTAATGCTTCATACTAATCAATAAAATGTAATTCATATGTTAAGTAAAAGAGTAAATTTGTTTTTTGTTCTCATGAAAAAAAAAATCAAATCAAATCAAATCAAATAAACAAACACTTGCAAACAGAACAGCAAGCAATGATGCCTCTAAAACATGATATTGCATAAGCTTAAATATTGAGCAAATGAAGGTTTGATTCATTCAGAACAAAAAAAAAAAACAAAAAAACAAAAACAAAAAGCAAAAAGGGTTTGATTGTTGCATGGCTATTTAGAAGATTGTACTGTTTCATTGCTTTATTTAATAACATGGTATATCATTTTAACTTTTTAGAAGGCAACTAATTATTTCATTAATTTCTGTATCGTACAATTGGAAGCATTACACAACCAAAAGTCTTCAGTCACGGTCCTATAGCAACAAGGAGATAATTAGAACACTTACCCCATATGTTGTCCCACAGTCACTTTTATTTGTACTTTTGCTTCATTAACATGTTACCAATTAATACCTGTTCTTAAGCATTTAATTCTATGACCATACAATACATAACGTAGAGACTTTTTATCTTAAGATATTAGTTGAATGTTTTAAGAGATGGTTTGATTCAAAGAATCTTGAATTTCCCATCAAAATACAAGACTTCCTTGTTTGGTTTGCCATCTAACATTCTGGTAGACTTTTTTTTGAAAATATAATTTACCAAGCACTAACCTACTCTAACCAACTGCATTAAAAGCTATATCTAATGGTAATGGCGCAACTTTATTCCCTTATAGGGTAGCAGCGTAGCGCTATCGAGTTGATTGAAACTTGGCCCAACCTAGCCTCCACCTCCACAAAATGTTAGACTTGGCCCACTAGACCTCCACGGCTCCACCCAACAATCTTAAAAGTAATTAATAGTCATTCTTTTATTTTTACCATTTATTATTTTTTGTAAATTTCAATTATATTATTGAAGTAATAAGAGTCTTATAGCTTAATTAATTGACATTTCTTGATATTTCCGACAAAGACACCTTAGAATTAAATTGCCCTACAACTATAGTAACTATCAAATTATAAAAAAGAATTATATTATTGAATTATTAATTGTAATTTACATGTATATGATTTTTTTCATTCGAACAAATCCATATATACTATAAAGGCACTTCCATATTTTGAACTCCAAACATGAAATCATGACAACCCTAATAAAAACACACCCCCATATTATCAGACTTATTATATAAAGTAACTATCATATGCAAGTCTCACTAACCCTTTTCGGGAGCAGAAAAGTTTTCCTTCCGACAAATGAGGTTTGTGTTGGGTTGGGGACCTAAACTAAAACTCGACAATGGGCTTAAAGCATGGCCCAGGGACTATCGGTGAAGTTTTTGAAAAGTTCGCCTTATTTTATGCATTGGGCCTAGGATGGGACTAACAAGGGTTATGGGATGGCCCAAAAACACTTCCTACAGCAAACACATTGGCACAATAAAAAGCATACCGCAATAAATAAATAGCCCAGCAGTAAAATAATTCAACTAATAAATATTCCAGCGGTGAAATGAAACTATACAGGACAAACTCTCAGTCCTTAATTATTTCACAGATTAAGAAAAGTATCTGCATCTTCACGATCATCATCTACTGGTTTTAGAGAAGAGCCCTCTAATACAATAACATGAGGGCAAAATTCTATTGTAACAATTACATCATAACCTTCAATAGTAAATGAATAAACAAATATCATAGGTTCCATTATAGCAAGTAATGAGGAAACTTAGTGTGAGATGAAGGGAGAGAGAAAGATTCCAGCTAGCGCAGCAAAATCATTATGAAGCCAAGGCATGCTCATGGATATAGTATATGTATAGGGATGGCAATTTCTGCCTGACCCTCTGGTACCCAGCCTGGCCCAACCCTAATGGGCTGGATTTTACCTAGTCTAATAAAAATAAGGTCGGGTTTAGGTTTTTTTTTTTTTAAAAAAAAAAAAACCAAACCCAGACCCGACCCGACCCAGTTATATATATAGTTACTAAACACCCTCATATAAATGTATATAGTTAAAAAACCCTAAACTTTTCTATTCCTCTCCTCATTTCAGCTCACACCTCCACCTTTCATCTCTTCAACTCAATTTCACTCACACCATCAACTCTCTCACTCACTCTCTCACACGGCTGCCTCTCCCTCTTCATCTCTCAGCTCTCTTACTCACAAGGCCATAAGCCCATAAGCAGTCAAGCACCGGCATAGGGTGCACAGCTCTCTACTCTTTCAACTCCGTTTCGCCTTCGCCGTTGCCGATCTCACACTATCGCACAGTCCTCTGCCCCTCTCATCTTCCTTGCCATTGGCCACAAGCGTGACACAGCCTCACTCCACCTTGTTCTCCAATTTTCTTTTTCTGGGCTCAATTCGCCTCAATCACGTGAGTTCGTGTTTGTGTTTGTATTTATGATTTCTGTGTTTGTGTTTGTGATTTTGAAAGGGAAAAATGAAAATCATAGATTTGAAATCTGTGTTTGTGATTTCTGTGTTTATATTTGTGATTATATTCGAATTTGTGTTTGTGTTTGTGATTTTGGGCCAAAAAATCATAAATTGAAATTTTTGTTTCTGATTTTGGGTTAGGCTAGGCATGAGGGACAGGGCCCACAGGGGCCCGACAAGTGAGTTTGAGGTGGAAAAAAAATCTTTTTATTAAACGAGCCGGGTTTAGGTTACAGTAGCAAGCCTGCCGGTCAAGTTCGAGTATTAAAAAACCCGCCCCGAACCCAACCTGTTGCCATTGTTATATATGTAGTGAGTAGAGAGGGTCATTTTGAGTAATATAAGTAGTGAGTGAGAGTGTTTAGTAAAGCTGCTGGAGCTTTCTGCCGGGGAGAGATGAGTGTTTATAAGTAGAGGTATAAGGTGTATTTGTGAGCTAAGAGCTGGAGAATTTAGTTTCTAAGCTTGAAGCTAAGAACTCAGTGATTTAGACCTTTGCTAGAGCTTAAAGAAGGCTGAACAGAGAAATTAAGGCAGAGTTCTTCTCTATTAGTGTATCTCTTAGTGTGTATTGATCTATCTTGAAGTATTAGTGGAGAGTTTTATTTATAGTTAAGTTTGAGGGGGTAATTAACAAATAATCTCTGCTAAATCATCCTCAATCTTCAGAAAATCATTGGAGAATCGTTCCTAGGATTTGGTCAAGAGTGGTAAGTTTAGCTTTAGAATATTCTTTGTTGTTTTGGGTAAATGGTAGCTGGAGTTCTGACTTAGTATTACATGCTAATTGTCCTCAACTGATAGGATTAGAGCATGTATTAGGCTAATGATCTTGGTTTTGCTGCTGCTAGAATCATAGCTCTCTAGGGTAGATTGCATCACCCCAAGCCAAGTATCAATCTTGGAGCCCTTTGCTGGGAACTTTGCTGGAAATCCCTTTAATGCCCTCCAAACCACATTTCCCTAAGTTTCCCCATTTGGGTTCATGTGCTTGGCCCATGAACCAGAAAGTACACATTTTTGGCATGATAATGAGTTGTTTTCAAGTTACTCCAAGAGCTTTGATGGTCTGGTTATGGTTGCCCTTAGCCTTTGATCAAATGGGTTGGAGAAGAAAGAGAAGAAAGCTGGCTGAAGTTTCCCAGATTTATGTCATGTCACCTCAACTTTATGTCACATGAGAAATTATGAAAATGAACTTGGCAAGGAATGGTTTAACCTCTGCTGGACATGTGTCCTTCTCTGATCTGACTTGACAAGTTGGAACTGATGGTAGTGGGTCCCAGCTGTCAAGTTGTGCTGAACTTTGACTTGACAGCTCACGTGAGCTTCAGCTGCTGAGATTTGCATGTGAGCTGGGCTGGCTCAGCTGGGCCTTGTAATTGAGCTTCTTTGGGCTTGTCCATTCCTACAAGATGAATAGTTTTGTCATGTGTTAGTTGATTATGGAAAAAATAAGTATAGTTCCCATAAATTTTGTAAAATAAATATTTTTGAGAGATGAGTAATTTATATTTCCCATGAGTTAAGGACTTTATTAGATGAATATATGTTTTTGCTAAGAAATAATATTGGGCTTTGAACATAGTGTAATTGTTTTTGCCAAGATAGTATTTGGGCTTTTATAAATAGGTGCCAAAAGTATTATTGGGCTTTATTAGTAATTGCCAAAATAATACTTAGGCTTTATAAAATAGATGCCAAAATAGTATTTGGCCTTTGTAAAATAATTGCCAAAATAGTATTGGGCTTTATAAAATAGGTGCCAAAATATTATTGGGCTTTATATGTTAAAAAAATACATGTTTATGTCACATACAAAATATACGCAGCGAAAAATTAACGGATCTACTTCATTCGCAATTGAGAACATGTACTATGTAAGTTTTAGAATTTAAGAACAAGAAAACATACCTTGGTACTGTGAAATTCAAAACAAAAGATTAGAAGCACTTGTGAACACCTTTAATCTTCACTCCAATTCCACTTAATGCCCAAGAAGTATGGTCTCTCAATTAGTTTCCAATGAGAGAATAAGAGAGTGTCCAATACTCACATACAAACCATTTCATTCCTTGTAATATCTTAATGAAAACACTTATGAAAAGACTTATATATAATTTTGTATGTTTCTCTCCTTATATATAACTGATTATCTAATTGGGCTAGCCTTTTGGGCCATTCCAATTAGGCTTTAGTATGTGACTTGGAGTGGGACTAAAACGGAACAAATAAGACTCTAGCTCCAATAGGTCTTGGGCTTTTCTGTCAACTCTTAACAAATCCAAAGTTACCATTAATTATATTCAATTCCACCATGTGAATATAATTGCACTTTAAGCCTTATTAATAAACTATATCCCAAGACTTTATTATACATGCAACCCTTTCATTAAAATATTCGTAGTAATACAAAATCATGAATATAGACTACCACTTTGAAGATTACTAAATTTTAATTCTTGAGTACCCGGTTTAATCCTTTATGTTATTCATCATATATTTATAAAATCCAATTTCATAAATATATACTTCAGTAACTCCTTACTAAAGTGGTTGGGCCCAACACTCTGAATAACCAAATCCATTAAACTTATCTCAAGGGAATATTTTATATCTTCGTTAAGAGATTATGAATTTCATTTTAAGAATATATGTTCTATCAACACTAAATGCAACTGCCCAACATACTGAGGTTTTGATCGTAACTTATAGATCTCACTCCTGATATATCAAAGCAACCTACACCTCATAATTAGGTCCATTATTCTCTCAGGATTTAGAGTTGATGTAAATAAAAGTCGTGATATTTATTATTCATTTGACAATCGTTAGGAGAATAATAAATCTCATAGCGGTCCAGTTCAATATGTCTTAACTTTTAAAACATATCAACATATCAACTAGAAGTCTTCACTTTCATGATCAAGACAAATCATCTTAGTTGATATGTTATAGTTTTTGCAGATGAAATACCCAATTTCATCATTGACTACAAACTAAAATTCTGAATTTACAAAGAACTTGTGATTTATATCTTCTGCGATTTTTCACATAAATCACATACTGTGCATCTTATGAACTAAGATAATGTCTCATTAGTTCACTTATAGATAGTCTCATATAATTAAACAATTTAATTATTTATAACATGCCAATAAATTAGATTTTAAGGCATAAATCCCAACATTATAAATATGTGCCAAAATAGTATTTGGGCTTTACAAAATAATTGCCAAAATAGTATTTGGGCTTTGTAGGATTTTGTAAAAATATTGTCGTGTAGCAACGAGCTTTTCAAGGTGCCGTGTAGCAACGAGTTTTAAGAAGTGCCGTGTAGCAACGAGTTTTAAGACGTGTCATTTAGTAACGGGCTTTTAAGAGGTGCCGTGTAGCAACGAGCTTTAAAGGTGCCGTGTAGCAACGGGCTTTTAAAGGGGTTTTGTTGGGCTTTTTGGGTTTTACCCACAAGGTAAATGAATTTCGGCCTTTTTGTGGAGATAGTATGATTTTGTGACTTAATTTTGGTAGTAATATGATAAGTATTTTTGTGATAACTTAAGTTGGATAATATGTGAATATAATGGGTAATATATGTGAGATGGCCCAAGATAATTTATGGGGCTTATATAGAAAATATTTGTGGGAGCCCAAGTTGGGTAATAAAATAGAGAGTATTTAGGTAATATATGGGAAGTATGTAGGAAATATTTATGTGGGCCCAAAATAGTTTATGGGCTTGTATGGGTATTTTTTTAGTGAGTGGACTAATAAGATTGGGGCTTAAAAAATTGGTACCTCAACAACCCTAAAAAAAAAATTTAAAAATTAAAATTCTCTCCCATTTGCTCTAGAACACTTTCCAAATTGACAATTCTTTGTGATTTCCCTAAAGATAGATCTAATTCTAGATCCCCAGTAGGTTTGTTTGTGCCAAATTTAGTGTCAATCAAGCTATCTGTGAGTTCATTGGCCCTTTTTATCTGATTTGAAAGAAAGATGATCTACATTTAAACCTTCTGCACTTGATAATCCAACTTTTTTCTTGAATGTTTGCCTTCAATCCTGATGAAACATCAAGTATCCAAGCAATATCAAGGAGTCCATTAAATCTTAAATTTGTACCTTGGGCATGCAAAATTCCAGTTACAGCATCTTGCAAGGCATTCATAAGTGTCTCCCCTTGATCCACAACTGTTAAGACCTGGACATAATTACAAAATAAATGTCAATATAATTAATATAAACAATTGTATGGTAAGCACTGAAGTGAGAGTATTTGCATGTTAGAAATTTGCGATCCCTACCAAGTACCAACAGTCACCAAAGGGCCAATAGAAATCCACCAATTTTTTTTAAAACAAAAAATGCAATACACTCTATCAAATAGCTCGTAGGGAAATCTTAGAAGGCAATTAATTTTCTACACAATTTTAATTGACTAGAATAGTGTCATATGACTCCTTAAAAAGGTTCGTAATCCCCCTTCCAAGGCAAATAGCGTGAGTCTAACCATCACAGACACAAGTCAAATGGAAAGTCATATGAGCAGTGCTACAAACACAAGTTGGCAGAATGTGATTGGTGGTAACATTATTTTCATATGGGACAACCACTATCATTATTTTATGACACACCAATTACTGATTGCCACCCCAGCTAGTGTGAAATTTGTTTTCAAATTGTTTTTATATACTTAGATTTTCTCAAGTCATACATCAAAAGGGGGGCAAACCTATACACTGGAAGTATAAATATGAAGAAACAAAGAGATGATAACAATATTAAACATTAGAGCATTAGCACTGGGGAATGCTAATGCCAAATCTAAGGAGAATTTGGCATTTTAAGCCCCAAAATACTCTACATCAGGGAATGCTAAACCTAAGTATTGCAAATTTTTTTGCAATACTGCTACAGTACAATTCTAAATGTAGAATTGTACTGTAGCAGTATTGTAAAATAAATAATAATATTTTATTCACTTGATGCGAAATTTCTCTCTCCTCTCCCTCATTTTTCCAGTGATCTTCTCTCTCTTCCTTCTCTCTTCTCTGTGGTTGCTTTTTCTTTTTTCTTTTTTTTTGCATGGGTGACGGCGTGGGTGACAATGGGTGACGGCGTGGGTGACGGCATGGGTGACGGCGTGGGTGATGGCGTGGGTTACGGCGAGGTCAATGTTTCTGGGTTTCTGTTGGCGAGTCTGGCGTTGGTTGTGGGTTGATGGTGGTCGGCTTGGTGGTGGTGGTGGCTGGATTTTTTGATGGTTGTGGTTTGTGTGGGTTGGTGGTGGGTAGTGGGTTGATGGTGGGGTGGGTAGTGGGTTAATGGTGGTGGTGGTGGGTTGGGTTGGGTTTGGCTTAGTGGTGGTGGTGGCGGCGGCTTGGTGGTGGTGGTAGTGGGCTGTGTGGGTGGCCAGATTTCTTTGTTCCTTGGTTTGGTGGTTGTGATTTGTGTGGGTTGGTGGTGGGTAATGGGTTGATGGTGGTGGTGGTGGCGATGGGTTGAGTTGGGTTTGGCTTGGTGGTGGCGGTGGCGGTGGCGGCTTGATGGTGGTGGCAGTGAGCCACCGCCGATCTACACCTATCTGAGGGAGAGAGCAAGGTTTGAGAGAGAAAGGAGAAAGAGAGAAAAAGAGAGCAAGGTCAGAGAAAGAGAGAGAGAGAGAGAGAGAGGGAACAGTTGGCAAGAGAAAGAGATGAGATAGAGTTTTGGCAATTGGAAAGAAATAATAAAAAAAGATTAAAAAATAATATTTTAATAAAAATAGAGCTTTAGGATGCTAGAGGTATGGTAAAATGATATGGTATAATGATAAAGTAGCTTTTTGAAATAGTATAATAGAGTAGAAATGAAATTTTCCAATGCTAATACTCTTAGTATACTCGTAGAAGTGACATTGTGGCAAAAATATCATAGAAATGAGAATTCTAAGTCTTCTTCTTCTTTTCTCCCCATCTATCAGAGTACCAAACATGGTTATATCAAATACTAAACCTATCGAAACCTCTTGCATCAGCACCGCCTTCGTTCATTAAGCACCAACCCTACCCAACCATCACAACCCTTCAACCCCTTTACAAAACCATCGTCATTTTCACCAGTTAATGTAAATCACCTCCTTTGAGCTTGCACCATCCATTACCATTTTGTGATTGTTGAAAGAGGTGGCAGTGCATTTTGGTCTATTTGCAAAATTAGTAAAAGCTTTATGGTATGTAATTAAACTGTGTGCAGGGATAAAAGAGAATTAATTTGTTAGGGTCATGTGATTTGCATATAATCATAAGTTTTAATCATAATTTTTTTTTTTTTGGAGAAACAAACACACGCACACAAGATAGAAGGAAACAGATTCTAAAAAACCACAACTTCACTAAAAAACTATAATAACTTTTAGGCGTAAATGCACTTTTAGTCCCTACATTTTGACTTTTTTCCATTTTAGTCCTTACATTTTATTTTTACCACTTTTAGTCCCTAAACCAATTAACGCTCTTCATTTAAGTCCCTGAAGCACTATTCCGTCACTAAACTAACGGGCAAACAGACGGATTAATAAAATATTATTTTTTTACATGTTGGACAATAAAAAAACAAAAGAAAATGCTGTGTCAATAAAATAACAAAAGCTAATCCAAGTAACTCACGTGCAATCCTCTCTGGCGTGCAAGTCTCCTCCTCAAGCACGCTGCAAGTGACACGTCCTCTCTCTAGCGCGCCCCACACGTGTGTGTATAGGTCACTTTACCTTCTTCTGGCACGCAGGTGAAGACCTTTCCCTAATCAGCCATAAAGAAAAATCCCTACTGAACTCCCATCCTCCCATCCTCTACCGAACAGCCACCATTATCAACCATAAGGAAAAATCCCACTTCTCTCTCAAACCACCATCATCATCAACCATTTCTCAAAACCCATCTCTGAAAGACACTAACTTGAAGCACCATCATCATCAACCATCTCTCAAAACCACCATCTCTGTCAATCTCTGTCACTTAATACCCACACTTTTCATGGAGTGGAGAAAATGAAAGGTGGGTTAGCTGGGAGACCTCTGTCTTTGTGAAAAGGTTTTCTCTCTGTCCTTATTTATAGCTTTACAATAAGCTTATTGGCTTTTTCCTAGTAGAGGCCACAATGTTTTTGTATATTTTGGCTTTTTGACTGTTTGTTGGTCCTCGTCTGCATGTGTTTGTTTGTGGTTTACATTGTGGTCCATGTGTTCCCCGTGTATGACAAAAAGTACTCTTCTCTGTTTCTTTTAGTCTGACAAAACTATTGAACTAATTGTCGTATTGTTACTTAAATATTTGATTAAGTGTTATGATTACCTAATACTTTATTAAGTGTTGTGTTGTCTGCATGCAGAATGAAATATTTTATTAGGTATGAGTGTTGTTTTGTTAAATATAATATATATTTTGTTCTAAATAATATATATTTTGTTCTATAACTAGCATCGTTTAATTGGTTTTGGTGTTAAGTTGCATGCAGAATGGATGAGCAATTTAGTATATCTGTGCATCATGGTAGCCATTTTATTGAGAATGGCCGAAAATATATGGGAGGTGCAGTAGATATAGTTGATAATTGTGACCCTGACAGGTGGTCCAAGGTTGAGATAAAGAGTATATGTAGGGACTTTAGGTACACATCTGTTAGCAGGCTGTGGTATAAAATGCCTAGAGTGGATCAAGAACTGGCAGACTTCCATTTGATTGTTGTTTATAGCGATGCCATGTACCTGACAGAATTAGTGAGGGGTCATCATAATATTCATGTGTATGTAGAGCACCCAATACATGACCCTATATTAGTTGATGAAGGACAGGATGCTGGTGGTGAGGGTGTGCAGCCATTAGCATTGGAGCAAGACTATACAGGTTATTATGACAATGATGATGGCAGTGAACATGATGACCATGATGGGGATGATTTTTACAGTTTTTATGATAGTGATGACATGTATGCTAATGATCAAATTTTTAACAATGAAGATGAGCTTGATGTTAATGCTGATGTTCCTACTAAGGTGGCTGCTTCCCAAGTGGGTTCAAGGAGAGTAGGTTTGAGCACCCACCTAAGGTTTTTCATATTAGTGATAGTAGTGATAGTGTGGGAAGTGATGGTGGGGGAAGTGGCCTAGAAGATGATGTAGAGTTAAACCATGGTGTTAGGGACTTTGTTGAAGATAGTAGTGACAGTTGGGATGGTAAGGATGATGCTGATGTTAATGAACCAGGCCAAATGGGTGCTGGTGTAATGAACTCTAATTATGAGAGTGAGGAACTGCATAGTCTTGTGGAATCATCTTCTGATGATGAGCTTGGGTATGATAGTGACGATAAGTTTGAGAGTGATAACAGTACACATGTGAGAGATGAAAGGGAACAGAAAGAAGAGCAAGAGAGGAAGTTCCCTGTGTTTAAGCCAGTGGCTAAGGCTGAGCATATTTATTTTGAGAAAGATATGATGTTTACTACACCTAAGCAATTCAAGGAAGTTATAACAGATTATGCAGTTCATGGTGGATGGGGGATTAGATTTATTAAAAATAATCTACAGAGGGTAAGAGCTATCTGCCAAGAAGGGTGCAAGTTTGTTGCCTATCTAATAAAGTTGCCAAGGGAGAGGAGCTACCAACTAAGGACATTGACATTGGAACACACCTGCTCTAGAAGTTAAAAGAATTCTAGGTGTACTTCATCATACATTGGGAAAAAGTTAATGAAGAAGGTGAAAAGACAGCCTAATATCAAGTTGAAAGACATCGAAGAGGCTGTCATGACAAGTATACCCTAAACATAAGTGCAGGAAAAGCACGTAGGGCTAGGGATAAGGCTCGAGAACATGTTGACGGGGCTTATGCACAACAGAACAACTAGTTGTGGGAGTACTGTGAGGAATTAAGAAGGGCTAGTCTTGGTAGTACCATACTTATGAAGGTACATACCTTCCATGATGGTGATCTAGCAGCTGGGATGGATTTGGTGTGTGGGGTGCCTTATTTTGAGAGGCTATACATATGTTTGGAGGGCTGCAAGAAGGGGTTTTTGGCTGGATGTAGGTCATTCATTGGTTTGGATGCCTGCCATTTAAAGAACAAGTCAGGGGGGCAATTGATTACTGCAGTATGCAGAGATCCTAGTGAGGAGTATTTCCCACTTGCATATGCAGTGGTAGAGGCTGAATCCAAGGACTCTTGGACTTGGTTCATCAATCTGTTACTTGTGGACATAGGTCAGAATAGGAGATGGGTGTTTATGTCAGACCAGCAGAAGGTGTGTAGTTTATTCTCTATTTGGTTGTTTTTTTCTTTATTTACTCATTGTATCTATCTCTAAGACATATTTTCCTTTGATACTGTTTGTGACAGGGGTTGGTGCAAACTTTCATTGATAACTGGCCACAGTATGAACATAGGATTTGCTGTAGGCACCTCTACAACAACTTCAAGAAGAACCATCCTGGTGTTCTGATCAGAGAGTTGTTTTGGAGGGCAGCCAAGGCAACTTATAAAGAAGAGTTTGATAGGGTGATGGATGAGCTGAAGGGCATTGATGCTAATGCACATAGTTGGTTGGATGCTCATTTAACAACAAAATGGGCTAAACACATATTTAGTGAGGATGCCTTGACTAACACTATAGTAAACAATATGTGTGAGAGTTTCAACAGTAGGATTCTTAAATTCAGGTCTAAGCCTATAATTAGCATGGTATGAGTCTTTGTGATCACCTACAGTTAATTAGGTTCATTGTTTTGTACTGTTTTTAGCAGGTGTTGCAATTAAAAACTAATGTTTCATTGTACTTATATGTGCTTGCAGCTTGAGTGTATCAGGCTATATCCCATGACTAGGTTTCAAGACAACAGAGAGAAGATTCTGAGAGTAGAGTCAGATATTTGTGCCAAGGTTCTAAAGAAGTTGCACAAGGAAAAAGTGGCAACCGGTAGGTGGTTAGCTTGTTGGGCAGGACAGACCCAATTTGAAGTAAAAAATGGTCTGCAAAGTTTTACTGTTGACTTAGCCACAGCACACTGTAGTTGTAGGAAGTGGGATATAAGTGGCATACTTTGTGCTCATGTAATCACCTGCATATTTTTCAACAGACAAGATGCTGAGCAGTATGTTCACCCATGTTACCATGTCTCTACAGCCAAGGCTTGCTATGAACCAATAATATCACCAATCAATGGACAGAATATGTGGAGACCTAGTGGTGTGACCCCAGTTCAGCCACCCATCAAAAGAAGACCACATGGCAGACCTAAGAAGAAGAGAGCAAGGGAACCTAATGAGCCAACAAGTAGGAGAGCTGGCATCTCTAAGCAATGCAAGGCCTGTGGTAAGTTAGGGCATAATAGAAGAAATTGCAAGGGTGAGATTGGAGGGAACTCCTCACTGCCAAGCACCACAAACAGAACCAATACATCTAAGAAGGTAATATATGGACATGTGTATGAAATACATGCTTTTCAATATTCAATATTAATGTGTGTGAATTTCTTATTTGTAGGCCAGCATGCATAGCTTCAACTCCACTCTAAGCGCACCACCTTAGTCCAGCATGCACAGCCCATCCACTCCAAGTGCACCATACCTGTCCAGCAAGCCTAGCTTCAGGCCAGGTGCATCACACCAGTCAGGCAGCACCACACAGAATCTAGGTGCACATCAAAACTCTAGCAGCAGCAACCCAAATCCAAGGCAGAAAAATACAAGGGTGGTCACATCAGAGACTCTAAAGGCTTCTAAGAATGCATCCAGATACATGAAAGCAATCAGACATGGTGGGAGTCAATCATCTGTGCATGGTCCAAGGAAATGAAGAGAGCATAAGTTCATTTTCCTTTGCTTGTTTTGTGTATTTATGGTAATAGGGTTAACTATGGAACAATGCCCTTTGTGATGGTAATGGTGATAGGGTTAACTATGGAACAATGCCCTTTGTTTTGTAGAAAGTGATGGTAATGATGGTAGGGTTAACTATGGAACAATGCCCTTTGTTTTGTAGAAAGTGATAACATTATATATGTTTAATCAATGCAACAGCATTTACTGAGTTTTGTTTGAGGTAGCAGAAATTTGCAGCCCTTTGTTTTGTATTTATTGAGTTTTGTTTGATGAAGCAGAAATTTGCAGCCTTTTGTTTTGTATTTATTGAGTTTTTTTTATGCAGCAGAAATTTGCAGCCCTTTGTTTTATATTTACTGAGTTTTAGTTAATGCAGCAGAATTTTTTCAATGCAGCATATTTTATTTGCAGCAGAAATTTGAATTGCAGAAATTTTCAATGCAGCAGAAATTTGTATTGCTATTGCAGAAACTTTCAATGCAGTAAAAATTTGTATTGCGAAAATTTTTTTCTATGCAAAAATTTTCAATTGCAGCAGAAATTTGTATTGCAGAAATTTTTTTGTATGCTGAATGTATTGCAGATTGTGTATTGCAGCAGAAATTTGTATGCTGAATGTATTTTTGGATGCTGAATGTATGCAGAAATTTTTTTCTATGTATGCAGAAATTTTTTTCTATGCAGATTTTGTTTTTTCATATGCTGAATGTATTGCAGATTGTGTATTGCAGCAAAAATTTGTATGCTGAATGTATTTTTGGATGCTGAATGTATGCAGAAATTTTTTTCTATGTATGTAGAAATTTTTTTCTATGCAGATTTTGTTTTTTGGTATGCTGAATGTATTGCAGATTGTGTGTTGCAGCAGAAATTTGTATGCTGAATGTATTTTTGGATGCTGAATGTATGCAGAAATTTTTTCTATGCTGATTTTGTTTTTTTGTATGCTGAATGTATTGCAGATTGTGTATTACAGCAGATTGGGACTTTGAATTTTGTTTGTACCAAATCCCAAATGATTAGCATATGATACGTTGTGATTGAAGTGAATGGTAATTCCACATTTGCAAAAATTTGAAATTGTTAATCATTTTATTTTACACTGAGTGCAGTCCTTGATATGTATATAAGCTGAGTTTATTTAGTGTTGTTATTAAGTTTTGACTATAATTAGATGATGATTGTGATGACTGACTGCATTCTGGTTTGACTTCCAACTTTGATGGATATGTCCTAGATTTTTAGTGGCTAAACAGCTAAGAAATGGTTATGTTGGGGGTTATATTTTAATTTCTCACATTGCTATTAAGGCTGATGCAGAGAAGATGTACATGGTTATTAAGGCTGCTTCTATTGAATAGAACCGCAAGCCAAAAAAAAAAAAAAAAAAAAAAAAAACCAAACATACATTTCATTTCAATCCAGGAATGGTACAAAAAAGGTGTTTCCATGCTAACTGCCTAACCAAAAAATTTACACACTGCCAACCCTATGTAACATGCTAACCAAACATACACTTCCATCACCCACCTAACCAAACATAAACACTTCCACACTTCCCACTTGTTGCCTAATCAAACTTCCACTACCTATCTAACTACCCATACAATTAAAGAGACAAATCCCACATATCACCAATAAGAATGCCAAAACCACAGTGTAAAACTTCTCTCTCTTGGAGCATCTTCAACCTCGGCCTCTAGTCTGATAATCCATTGCCTTTGCTCTAGGATGAGCACCTTACCACGTTCACATATCTCATCATCACGCCATTGGAAGAATTTACACTTTCGCCCAACCTGAAATGCAAACCAATTTCTTCATCCATCAAGCTACTTAATGACCAATAAGGATTGCATAATTAATATGAAATTGAAAAAACATTGTTGGTTATATATAACCATAGCAATCCAATTTTTAAGAAAACATTAACATTGAAGATCAATAAACTAACCCAACCAACAAAAGGAAAATATTCCCCAATTAATTCTATGTAAATTACCATAGTGATCATAATTCTCCACTTTCACACTGGTTTCCTCTTTATAAGTACAAACATACCATTAATAATTTGGCATGTTGCTAGCCCAGGTAAACTAACCCAACCAACAAAAGGAAAATATTCCCCAATTAATTCTATGTACATTACCATAGTGATCATAATTCTCCACTTTCACACTGGTTTCCTCTTTATAAGTACAAACATACCATTAATAATTTGGCATGTTGCTAGCCCAGGTAAACAAATAAAGTAACTAGTCTTATCAGCAAAACCATGATCATACAATTGCCAATCTCTTACATAAATGAATAGTATGATTCCTTGAATTTTCCCTAGCAATTAGCTATCAGGACACGGTTACAACATCTACTGTTAGAAAACTCACAGATAGATCAACACAACTTAATTCCCCACCATTTTTTACACCACCAAACAGCTTAGTAAAACAAGAAAAGAAAAATCCCAAAATTATTGCTTCCAAACCCAGGAAAACAAACTAAATTCAGAAAGTCCCTCCTCCCTTTCTCTTAACCCCAATGAAATAAAAATAAAAACACGAAAACCCCATAATTCAAAATCAATTTTCCTGGATTTTCCCTTGTTTTCTTAGAAAATAATAGACATTGGAAAAAAAAGACATAAGTCCGTAAGTGTCATAAAAAATAACCACATATTAGTTGCATATATTAAGAATATACCAGATATATGCAATTTACCCCAAAAAATAAATAATAAAGATTTGGATTTTATCTTCTAGTTTAAATAACTTGAATAAAGTAGATTTGATTTTCTTTTCTGATTTAATATATGGATTGAAATGATTAATGATTAGTAAAACTATATATTTAGCCAATTTACCACTTTGCAGGAAAAAAATGGATTCGAAGTGTGGGCAGAAAGTCCCTCCTCCCTTTCTCTTAACCCCAATGAAATAAAAATAAAAACATGAAAAACCCATGATTCAAAATCAATTTTCCTTTCCCTCGTTTTCTTAGAAAATAATAGACATTGGAAAAAAAAAAAAAAAACCAAAAACAAAGAAGAGGAAGAAAACCCCATCTCACTAAAACAGAATAACATCAATAACCCCCAACAATAACAAAACTTGAACTACCCAGTAGAAAAAACATGATTAATTAAAAAAATACTCAAACATTGAAATAGCCAGTAGTTTGGACAGCCATAAAACCTTCAATCAGGGTTGTCTGGTGTCCACGAAACGACTAACACTGGTTTTTCAGCACAGTAGCACCTCCACGAAACGACTAACACTGGTTTTTCAGCATAGTAGCACCTAAATGGAGCTCTCCTCCTCAAGCTTGAACTGGTTGAAGAGCTTGCTTCCATCTGATCAGGGACTTCGAAATGGTTGAAGATCTTGAGATGGGTTTTGAGAAATGGTTGATGATGATGGTGGTTTGAGAGAGAAGTGGGATTTTTCTTTATGGTTGATAATGGTGGCTGTTTGGCAGAGGATGGGAGGATCGGAGTTCAGTAGGGATTTTTTTTTCTTTATGGTTGATAATGGTGGCTGTTCGGCAGAGGATGGGAGGATGGGAGTTCAGTAGGGATTTTTCTTTATGGCTGATTTGGGAAAGGTCTTCACCTGCGCGCCAGAAGAAGGTAAAGTGACATATACACACCAGAGAGGATTGCACGTGAGTTACTTGGATTAGCTTTTGTTATTTTATTGACACAACATTTTCTTTTGTTTTTTTATTGCCCAACGTGTAAAAAAAAATAATATTTTATTAATCCATCTGTTTGCCCATTAGTTTAGTGACGGAATAGTGCTTCAAGGACTTAAATGAAGAGCGTTAATTGGTTTAGGGACTAAAAGTGGTGTAAAAATAAAATGTAGGGACTAAAATGGAAAAAAGTCAAAATGTAGGGACTAAAAGTGCATTTACTCCTAACTTTTAATAAATGGTGGGGTAAATTATATTACACGCAGCATACTCTCTTAAACAATGCTTAAATCATAAACTTGATTATGAGTGCATCTTGCAAAATTTATAAAAATTGAGGTGGTGATTGCAAGTTATCATAATTTGGAATGCAAAGTCCAAATACCCATAAATTATGATGGATTTATCTAATTAAATATTAACCCTTTTTTATTATTATTAATCACAGGCAGAGTACTCCCATATCCTCAAAACCGACATTCCACCTAAGATTACCTAGGAAAATGAGATTTGCAGGAGTTTGCTAGAATCTTACAAGTTCAAAAACTATTAATTAATTATGAAAATTTTAATAGATTCCTCCCACCGTAAATCAAATTGCCCCTAAAAATCCATAGCAATGACAAATAAAACAATTAAATTCCCCATTATAAAAAATAAATAAAAAAAGAAAAAAAAAGTTAAATTCTCCCTCGCATCTTCATCCTACTTATAAATTAAATCCTCCTCCTCTCTTCCTCAACCAAAAAAAAACCACTCATCCCTAGAAATTAAAGTATGATATATAGGTCATAGATATGTTTCTCCTTCTAGTCCACATCTAATTGGATCTAGGACCACAAATTATTCTACAACATTTTACCACAATTTTAATGTGATAAGCTGTAAGTGGTTGCTTATCTCTTACACATAGATCCATTATTTTTTTTTCACCACTCACATTCTTTCACATCACAATTGTGGCAAAGTTGTGCAATAACTTGTGAGACTAAATTTTTTTTTCCTCCACATCTTGCTTAAATCAAAATTAAAATCAAATTCATTTTGCTAGCTATCAGCACAATTCCTGCTAGGGTCAACTATGCTTTCCTTGTCCTTGCTCGGCATAAAAGTTCCAATCTCCTCCACCCATAGTTAACAAAGCTAGCTCACTAAAAAATGAACCAAGTCTTTCTTTTTTTTCTTTTTCTTTTTTTTTTGACCAAAAGGCATTACAGACTTTATAGTGAACTAACATTAAATATCATAGCCATCAGAAGGTTGGAGACTCACGGTGTTAGGAAGCCAAGGTTAAAGAAATACTAAAAGCAAGCAGTAGCACAACATAAGCCATACCATCATCCATAGTATCTTAATTTGACAATTAGTGCTCTATGTTAAGAACCCAATGGTTGTATGCATGTAATGTCATTTTTTTTTTTCTTTTTGGTAAAAGAAAATAGGTGGATGAGATTTATAAGCATTTGTCATGATTGATCTATCGGTGTATAATAGTACAGTAGCTCAATGACGTAATCTACTCTCCTTTATTTGGAGAACCATGATTTGAATTCACACCTCCCATTGTTGTAACTACTGAATTATATATATATATATATATATATATATATATATATAAACCATTAAAAAGCACCCTCTCATTCTAAAAAAAGAAAAAGAAAAAAGCACTCTTTTAATTATAAGTTAGCTTATTACTTATTTTTTCTACTATTGATGGGTCTTACATAAGTCACATACTTATTTTATTTAATTTTTACATTTTATTTATAGTACTTTCAACCACAAAAAATTTCAGCAAAAACTAGATAAATTGTCTCAAGTGGAAACATAATAATATAGCCGGCGTTTGGATTCCGTGTTTCCTGCGGAACCTGCATCGCGTTTTTAGTTTTTTTTTTTTTTTTAATAGTTGATTTTGTTGACTTTCTGCATAAACAGTGCACTTGTGCACTGTTCATTAGACTCACAAATATCACTTTTCAGCAATTTTTTCTATTAAAAATGGGTCTCACTATACTATTTACAGATTTAAAAATTATTTTGTTACAGTGCTTTTAGTTTTCAGTTTTCAATTTTCAGCTGTATCCAAATCAAAGGATGGCAGTTTACGAGGCCCATGGTATTACAATCCTCCTCAGGTCCAATTAAAAGAGAAAGAAAATTGCAGCCCACTTGACTTAGCATGTGCTTCACCCAATCATTCTTCGCACTCCAACTATAGTAGCCAACAATTGGTGAAAGCTGCAAATGCTTTTGTACCATGTCAAGTTTCCACAAACTCTTTATTTCTAGCTCATAAAATCACTTGAGAATTACGTAAACACTTATAGAATAATAAATCTATGTTTAGCATAACTTATTTTTATAGGCTTAGGAATACAGTTATGTCTAAAAAAAAAAAGTATTTAGCTGACTTAAAAAATAAATCAACTTATTACCCCACTTGTCATAAGAAGAAAAAAAAAACATGGACAGGACATAAATTTTATTTCACAATTTATTGAAATGAAAAATAATGATTAATGGAAAATAATACAGGAGTGGTGGGCTCATTGATCTTGAGCATGATATAAATTTGAAAGTTTCAAGTTCAATTCAACCATGTTATTAATCTATGGGATTTTCTAGGTGTCTTATGAATAGAGAGTGGATATATAGTTTGATCAAAAATTGAGATACCACTTCTATACGGTAGACCCAAATAAAATTGTTCTTTTTTTGTTGTCGTTGATAATACTAGGGATGGACCCAAATGCCCCCTCGGGGCCCAAAAAAAAAATTTTTTTAGTGGGTAAAATTTTCAAAAAAGAAAAATAAAAAAAGACTTGGGCCCCCCTATCCTAGCTGGCCAGCCCAGTCAAGAGCCCTGAGCCCATGTAACTCTTAAAAAATGTAAAAAAGAAAAAGAAAAAAAAAAAAAAACCAGCAAAAGAAACCAAACGGAGCAAAGCAACAAGCAAACGAAGGAAAAAAGAAAAGAAAAGAGAGAGACCTATCACAGACCCAGTCACGCTGCCACACGCGAGAGAAATCCATCACAAACCCGTCCCTGTCTCAATTGTCGGCGTTGCATACCCAAACGGGAAACGACCACACCAACATCGCCATTGTCGCCACGTGAGGCTCGCCCCTAGCTCAGATTCACAGTCAAATGATGAAGAGTAAAAGTATGAAAGAATATTTGAGTAAAGAATTAATTTGAGATCCTGGCATTGCTTCCTTGGTGAGAGATTGTGAGGAAGAAATTTGGTTGCGAAAATAGAAAAAAGAGACCTAAGAGCATTCACAGCAGTGGAGCTAAATTTTTAGCAATTTAGCTCCACCAAAAGTTACTTCATCTATTTTAACTACACACATGCTACAACAGTAGATCTATTTTAGCTTTCAATACAATAAAATAATATAAATATCACAATAAAATAATACATCCCCTACAATAAAATAATATATCCTATTACCCAAAAAAATTCACAGCAACAACCATAACCACCTCTGCCATCAGCCACAGCCACAAACACACCCACCACCACCGCCGCCACCACCAGCAGCAGCAGCAGTCCACAACAAGGAAAAAAAAAAAAAACCCACCAACGAAATCCACCAGCAGTCCACAAACACTATTTATTATTTTTTTCTCACTATTCATCTCTTCCCTCTCTTCAACTCATAGCCCCTCACAGCACCACCACCACCACCACCAGTCCACAACAGGAAAGAAAAAACCACCGAATAACTCATTAAAATAATAATAAAAACATCCACAGAAAAAAAAAAAAAAAAAAAAAAAAAAAAAAAAAAAAAACCCAGCACAGCACAGCGATGGGGGATCAGCGATGGGCTTAGGGCGATCGGCGATGGGTGAGGGCTTAGGGCGATCGGCGATGGGCGACGGCTTGGGGCGTCGGCAATGGGCGATGGGTGATGGACGACAGCTTGGGGCGTTGGCGATGGGCGATGGGCGATGGGCTTGGGGTGGGTCGGCGAGCTGGCCGATGAGAGTTGTGAGAGAGGAGAGAGTCGCGAAAGAGCTGAGAGTTTGAGAGAGTTAAGAGTGAACCAGAGAGGTTGAGCGGAAATACTTTTTTTATTTGTAGGGAGAATATTTTTTTTTTTTTTTTTTTTACCTTTTTTACCTTTAAGCTACAGTACACATCTTTTTTTAGATGTGAACTGGAGCTGTGGAGCTAAATCTTTCAGATTTAGCTCCACTGCTGCACCTTCTTTTTCTTATTTCAATGTAGCTAAAATAGCAATATAGCTATTTAGCTACACTGCTGCAAATGCTCTAATGCTAAAAGTAAAAGACGTGCTGAGCAGCGAAGAGATTAAGAAAACTACCTACTTAAAAAATAATCATATATTCTTCTTTATTTACAAGATTGCCATAAGTAAATAGTAAGTTAAAAATCTTATATAAAATGTGAATAAGAATATAAGATTATAAATAAATATTTTTTTAAATCCCACCTTATTTAAGATTTCTAAAAAAAATTAAATTAAATTCATTATTTTATATAAAAGTAACAATTATTTTATATATATATATATATATATATATTTTAAGAACCCCAAACAACCTGAAATGGGCAATAATAGATACAAGTAATAGAAAGATGAACATTGATTCAACTTTCAAGGAATAAAAATTGTAAAGTTAGGAAATGTACTTATTGGTAGTGCATAATAAGTTCATATTATCGAGTTCCATTTTCATAGAAAATGTATTAAGAAATAATAGTATTTTGTGTATTTTGTTTTTATTGATAGATGTTTGCATCTTAATATATTAAGAAACAATGATTTTGTGTATTTGTATTAGTTGATAGTTTGTTAATAACATATAGATGCACATTTGAATTTTTTTTTTTCTTTTTTGCGCTTATCTCTGGCCCCCCCTAACTTGAAATCCTAAGTCCGTCCCTGAATAATTCCTTATAAAATTGGCCTTAACTATTGGCCTTTGTCCTCTCAAAAAAAAAAAAAAAAATTGGCCTTAACTTTATTATTCTCCAATGATAAATATTATGTCCCTTACCATGCTAAAATTTATAACCAAAATTTGTTCCATTAAAGTGGGATACGTTCTATGGGTTGATTGAGATTAATATACAAAATGTAACAATTTTATGGATGATGATGCTCAATTTATCGTCAGTAAGCTGCAGAGTTCTCTTCCTTCGCGCTCTATACAACCTGCAAACACAAAACAAGAAAAACCTTGAAAGGATACCGGTGTGGTATCGGCCAAGGATCCTTCGAAGGTTAAGTTAATAGATGCTCACAACCCTAGAGTGTCAAAGTTGGGGAATAGTATGCGTACCTTTTCTGTGTGAACCCTTGAGGTTTTTATAGTGGTGTAGAACCGACCTTCTTTCCTTTAGTAAGAAGTCTTTTCCATATAAAACTTTGTCATTGATTGGGCGAATATTGCGAAATCTCTTTTATATCGAGATTCTATTCCCATTGAGTTTCTGCATATCCCAACAATGCGTGTAACGCAAGTTACACTTATTAATGACATGTGTACCTGTCCACTAAGTTCCCATCTTCTACGGATCCGTTCACTTCAAACATCAATATCTGTAAATCAAAACTCAGATCTATCACCCTAATGGATTTTACCCTCGTCAGCTGCCCCCTCATCCCATCAGTCCGTGACCCCACAGGAGACGGACTAATGGGATGACGGTTTCATTTTTCAATGAGAGAGACCTGACTCGATATGCTGCCATACGGTAATTAATGTTGAATAATTAATCATGTAGGACACGTGTTGTCAATTTAATGATTGTGCGTCAAGAACGAGGTGTCCCTTCGCCTTCCGCGCTACTCCTTATATATAAGCCTCCCTTTTCCTTCCTCATTTTTCACTTTTCACTGAAATCAAACGATCAGAGCGCATCTGTTCACCTAGCCAAAAAGCTTGATCCGTCAATCCTGCTCATCTGTCACGTTCATACATCCGTCGAGTTCATTCTCCAACAGCGAACACAACCGGTAAGTATTTATTATCAATTCATTCATTTTTATCACCGTCAAATATCTTTAGACTAGTTAAACTTAGAGTTTCCCGTCACATGTAGGTGACAGATGTCTAGCGCGTCCAGTAACCAATCGTTCGTCCGCGATGGAGCGGGCTACGATGAAGTTCACCCGTCAGGTCCAAGAGATCCTGACATTTCAAGTGAAGAGAGTTCATCTACCACCTCTTCTTCCTCAAGTAGTGATAGGACCGAAAGTAACCTTAGTGACGGTCTAGGAGAAAACGAACCACAAATCCAATCCGTCATAGACTCTGATGGGATGAGGAAGTTCATAATGCTTTCACTGTGGACGGTGAATGATTTTACATCCTCAATTAAGGAATCCCACTTCAAAACACTAAGGGATAAGTACCAGATACCCGTCAACATACCCTTCCGTCTACCCAATAGATCAGAGAAGTGTTATTACTACGGTGTCAAGGGTGTCGGGATTTATGAGCAAATGCTCAAGGCTGGGTTGAGGTTTCCCTTGAGTTAACTACTCCGTCACTTCCTCCACTATCTAGGACTGTCCGTCAACCAAGTTTCCCCAAATGCGTGGAAGGTTTTCCTGGGAGTAGAGGGTTTTCCTGGGAGTAGAGGTTCTGTACAGAGCAATGTCCAAAGTGAAGAAAAGACTAACAGTAGAAGAGTTCCTTCATTGTTACCGTCCAGTTGAAATAACAAAATCAAAAGAAATGTATAGTTTTGTAGCGAGGAGTCCATTACTAAGACTAGTGAGTGATACTCCAGATTCCAATAAGGACTGGAAGTCTAGGTACTTTTTTATGGATGGTAATGAGTGGATGTGTCGTCCTAGTGAGACTGAGTTCATGCCAGTTGACGCAACATGGGTTGTATTACCCCCGTCTGGTATGCATCCGTCCTCTTCCTTGTTTTGCAAATCATATGCATTGTTGATTTCTAACCGTCTTCTTTCTGCAGCTCAAGACCGTCCTCAAGTTACACTTGAGCAGTAGAGTTTTTTGGAGAAGATTTTCCAAAAAACTAAATTGGAAGACAGATCTTGGGCTAAATTGGTGAGCCTTGAAACCATCCATTGGCACTGTGACGGACCTGAACCGTCTGAGGAAGCAATATGATACGAGAAACAAGTTCGAGCACGTAAGTCCATTCACTCGAGTATTATACTTAGTTTTATTTTCAAAGTCATTAACTTATATACCGTCTTCCTTTGCAGAAATGGACGATGCTAAGAGGAGAGCTATTATTAAGCAGCAGGCAGCTGCCAGGAAGAAGGGTGGCCAGACGGGTGGAACTGACGTCCCCAAGCTGCCCGTCAACAAAAGAAAACCCGGCCAGGAGACAGACCGTCACACCAAAAAGACAAAGGTCACGACTAAAACAGTCGTGGGTCTCGAGGCTAAGGCGAAGAAAACAGTCCCCGTCAAACACGGCAAAGGAAAGGGCCTGATGACGGGTGGCCAAGTTCCCAATGTAAAGAAGCCACCCGTCCTCCTCTGCGAGGATTCCAAGTACGCTTTGGAGAAGCTGTCTTCAATCATAATGTCAGAAGACTATGAAGACCCTGGAAACCATGCGACGGAGGCAATGGGTGAGACGGGCCTCTTCAACCTCGACCAGGTAAATACATTATTCATCAATATAATAAATTTTTTTTTTTTTTACCGTCCTGTCTGACTTAACCTTTTCCTACTCTAGGCCGTGGTTATGATGAAAGGTCTTATGGACTGTTGTGTTCACAATGAGACGGCTCTGGGCCGTGTATAGGCTAAAGTGGCTGAGACAGAGGACAAGCTAGCTCAATTTAAAGCTTGGAAGATAGTTATTGAAAAGAAGCTAGCCATGTCAGAGTAAGAAAGGGTTGAATTAGAGAAGTAGACGGAGGTGCTGCAAAAATTTCTTGGAGACAAAGAGAAAGAGATTATATCCGTCAAGGACCAACTCTGTCAGGCAAAGGAGGACGCTATTAAAGAGTATCGCGACTCTGAAGTTTACTTGACGGAGTTGGGTAGCACCTTCGCAGACGGTTTTGAGGATGCTCTCCGTCAAGTGAAGGCCTCTCACCCGGAGCTGGATCTTTCCCATGTAAGTATTGATGAGGCTCAAGCTCAAACGTCCGTCTTCCCTACTGCTTCCGACAATACAGATCGTTTATTTGATGAAGATCAAGATGTTAAGTGTGACGGGAACAGAGATGACGAAGCTGATACAGCCGTCCAGGTTCAGGCTCAGGCACAAGACATGGATGCTGAAGCAAAAATTGTTGATTCCCCCGTCCATTAGCTTTAAACTTTGTTTTTGTAGAAAGTTTAATTTTTGAACTGTCATGAACAATTTGTCTTTGGAGGCTTTTATATTAATGTACTTTTTATTTCAAATTCGTCCTTTTATGTATTTGATAATATTTTTGAATTTTAATTGCCTCGTCTGTCTTCTTGAGTACTTTTTAATATTTATAACCCTGTTTGATGTATCCGTCCTCTTAAGAACTTTTATTTTTACAACCTCTTGGGATCTATCCGTCTTCTTGAGGACTTGTATTTTACATCCTCTTGGGCTGTATCCATCCTATTAAGGACTTAGGTTTTTACATCCTCTTAGGATATATTCGTCCTATTAAGGGCTGAAGATTTTACATCCTCTTGGGATGTATCCGTCCTATTAAGGACTTAGATTTTTACATCCTCTTGGGATGTATCCGTCCTATTATGGACTTTGTAGCTTAGTGGATGTCACTCTTATTTCCATTCATTGCAAAAGCATCGTAGTTAATGTAGTAAAACATATATCTGAATAAATTCCTCATGCATAAGTAGAAACCTTGCCTCTTGGGCTTAAAAGTATTGTAGCAAAAACCAAATAATCCTTAAACGACAATTGAATTAAAAATTAGGAAACAAAATTAAAATCTAGGAAACAAAAATAATGTTACGGTCATCCTTCACTGCTCTCTCTTCTACTGGTAGTACTTCTTGAGGTGTTCGGTGTTCCACGGGTGAGATAATCTTTGTCCGTCTAGGGTTTCTAAGTGGTAGGTGCCCTTCCTTACCCTTGAGGTAACTCTGTAGGGGCCTTCCCAGTTTGGACCCAGCTTACTCTGAGACGGGTCTCTAGGATTGCCCATCACCTTTCTTAAAACAAGGTCCCCGACCTTGAAGTCTCTGGGCTTGATCTTGAAATTGTAGCGCTTGGCCATGAGATCCTGGTATGTTGCAAGCCTTTGTTCAGCTGTTGCTCTGACTTCGTCTATTAGGTCGAGCTGGAGATGAATAGCCTCGTCGTTTCTTCCTTCGTTGTAGCTATTCACCCTGTAACTGGTGAGCCCAATTTCTACGGGGATAACTGCTTCGCTTCCGTACGCCAAACGGAACGGTGTCTAGCCTGTAGGAGTTCTTGCCGTCGTCCTGTATGCCCACAACACACTAAGGAGTTCTTCTGGCCATATACCCTTTGCCCTCTCGAGCCGAGTTTTGATAATTTTCAACAAGGATCGGTTTGTAACTTCAACCTGACCATTGGCTTGAGGGTGTGCAGGGGATGAATAATGATTCTTGATCCCAAGCTTTAAGCAAAAATTTCTGAAAGAATTGTTGTCAAATTGCTTCCCGTTGTCCGAGACCAGAACCCTTGGTATGCCATATCTGCAGATGATATTCCTCCATACAAAGTTGCGCACATTCATTTCCGTGATTGTAGCCAGCGCTTCTACTTCTACCCATTTGGTGAAGTAGTCGATGCTGACGATTAGGAACTTCAGCTGCCTAGTTGCAGTGGGAAAGGGGCTCATTATATCTAAACCCCATTGGGCGAACGACCATGGGGCAGTCATCGGAGTTAGTTCCTCCGTTGGTTGTCTTATTTTTGCCAAATTTCTGGCATTTGTCGCAAGCCTTGACGTATACTTGGCATCCTTTTGCATAGTGGGCCAATAGTATCCAGCTCGGATCAGCTTGTGAACTAACGACCGCGACCCTGAATGGTTCCTGCAGACTCCTTCATGTACTTCCCTCATTACATAATCCGCTTCCTCGGGACCCAGGCATCTCAAGTATGGGCGTGAGAACCCTCTTTTGTATAGGACATCATTGATCAGTATGAACCGCGCCGCTTGGACCTTCATCTTCCTAGCAGTCTCTTTGGCATCCGGTAGTATGCCTTCCTTCAGGTAGGCGATTATTGGCGTGGTCCAATTACTCTCAGTACTTATCTCCTCTATGTCTATGTTATCAATTGCAGGTGAAAGTTAAACAAAGAAAAGTACCTTATCATGGATGATTATATGTTCTGCTGATGCGGCCTTAGCTAGCCGATCTGCCTGCTCATTCTCCTTTCTTGGGATCTGCACTATCTGAGCCTGCAAGTTGCACATCTTCTTTTTCGCCTGGTCCAGGTACATCTTCATCCGTGTGCCCCTACATTCATACTCGCCGATTACCTAATTGGTGACTATCTGTGAATCACAGTGGACAACTGCATTGGTGGCACTGGGCTTTGGTAAGGTCCAATCCTGCAATCAAAGCTTCATACTCTGCTTCGTTATTTGTCGTAGGAAATTTGAGGCGAATCATGCATTCCACTTCGTCGCCTTCTGGAGATCGAAGTACGATGCCTGCTCCACCAGCTTGCTTATTCGACGAGCCGTCAGTGTAGACATTCCATAGAGGATGCTTCTCTGCCCCCTGGTCCGCTGGACTTGTAAATTCTGCAATAAAGTCGGCCACTGCTTGTCCCTTCATGGCTGTTCGTGGACGGTACTGTATATCAAACTCGCTCAACTCAATTGCCCATAGTGCCATCCTTCCGGCTGCTTCGGGATTGCTCAAGGCTCTTCTTAATGGTTTGTCCGTTAAGATAATGATAGTGTGAGCTTGGAAGTAGGGCTTAAGTCTTCGGGCCGCCGTGATTAAGGCGAAGGCGAGTTTTTCAATCGGCGGGTATCTTTCTTCCGCTCCACGAAATGCACAGCTAGTATAGTGCACCGGTTTTTGAATCTTGCCTTCTTTTCGGATCAAGGCTGCGCTGACGGCAGCTGGTGACACGGCGAGGTATAAGAACAACTCTTCTCCTTCTTTTGTTGGACTTAGCAGTGGAGGAGAAGAGAGGTAGGCTTTAAGATCTTCAAACGCCTGCTGACATTCTTTCGTCCACTCAAAGGATTTCTTCAATGTTTGGAAGAAGGGTAGGCATTTGTCTGTCGCTCTTGATACGAATCTATTCAACACAGCGACCTTTCCGTTAAGGCTCTGTACTTCTTTCACATTCTTTGGGGGTGTCATTTCTAATACCGCGCGGATCTTATCCGGGTTAGCTTCAATCCCCCTATAGGACACCATGAACCCTAAGAACTTTCCAGCTGTTACCCCGAATGCGCATTTGCTTGGATTAAGCTTCATGTTATACGATCGAAGGGTGTCGAAAGTTTCTTTGAGGTCGTCCAAATGGTCTCCTTCCTTTCGACTTTTAACCAGCATATCGTCTACGTACACCTAGACGTTCCTTCCAATCTTTTTTGCGAACATTTTGTTCATGAGTCTCTGGTAAGTCGCTCCGGCATTCTTGAGGCCAAACGGCATCACTCTATAATAGAAGAGACCTTGACTTGTTACGAACGAGGTCTTTTCCTGATCCGCCTCGTCCATCTTAATCTGATTGTACCCAGAGGAGGCATCCATAAAACTCAGCAACTGATGTTGAGCAATTGAATCGACTAGAGTATCAATTCTTGGGAGAGGGTAACTGTCTTTTGGACAAGTTTTGTTTAAGTCTGTGAAATCTACGCACATCCTCCATTTCCCGTTGGCCTTTCTAACCATCACGACGTTTGCCAACCAACCGGGGTAGTAAACTTCTTTGATGAAGTTCGCTTCTTGCAGCTTGCGGACTTCTTCTGCTATAACTTGGTCTTTTTCTTGCGCGAAAATACGCTTTTTCTGACGAACCGGTGGAAAGGTGGGAGACACATTCAACCTGTGGACCATGACGGAGGGATCAATCCCTGGCATGTCTTCATGACTTCATGTAAAAACGTCCCGGTTTGCCTTAAGAAACACTTCTAGTGCTTGCAGGATTGCTGGGTTGGCAAGGGTGCCAATTCGGGTCGTTCGCTTCGGAATTGAGTCGTCTAATTGTATTTCCCAAAGCTTTTCAACAGGTTCGGCCACCGTCCGCTGTTCTTCGATATTCATAGCCTGCATCTGGTCATCCATTTCCATCATCGTCACGTAACATTTTCGCGCGACGACCTGGTCCCTACGCAGTTCTCCTATTCCATATTCAGTGGGGAATTTGAGCATTAAGTGGTAGGTCGAAGTTACGGCCTTCCATAAATTAAGAGTGGGACGTCCAATTATGGCATTGTATGCTGACGAGTAATCGACCACAATAAACGTGACGTCTTTTGTAATTTGCCGAGGGTAATCATCGATCGTGACGGGTAAAGTAATCACACCGAGGGGATATACCTTGGTTCCCTCAAACCCAACGAGGGGAGCGTTTGTTGGAGTCAGCCGCTCTTTACCAATCATCATCTTCTGGAAAGTCGGGTAGTAGAGGATATCAACGGAGCTTCCGTTGTCAATTAGGATCCAATGCACATTGTAGTCTCCCACTTGTATGCTAACTACAAGTGCATCGTCGTGTGGGTGGTGAAGGCGTCGAGCGTCGTTCTCTGAGAACCTAATGATGGGTGTTTCGTCCTGTTCTTTCCTAGGAACGAAGCTCGTCATCTGAACGTTCTGGATCGTTCAGAGATAAGTTTTTCGAGCCTTTTTCGACGAGCCAGACGTCGCCGTGCCCTCTACAATCATCCTTATGTCCCCTAGAGGTGGTCTTGGATGCTCGTTTTCTTGTCGTGGAATCTTTTCTTGTCATGGGTCCGTTCTCTCCCTGCTAACGAACCTCTGTAGCTTCTCTTACCGTATGAGTGCTTCTATCTGCTGCTTCAAGTCATAGTAGTTCGCCATGTCATGGCCGTGGTCTCTGTGAAAGTGGCAATATTTGTCCCGAGGCCTTTTATTGGGATCTCCCTTCAGCTTTCCTGGAAAAGTGAGGGTTCCCTCGTCTTTAATCTGCATCAAGACTTGGTCTATCGGGGCTGTAAGCGGTGTGAAGTGTGTAAACCTCCCAGCTGGAGGTTTAGGGCGCCTCTCTTCTCGTTTCTCTCCCGTCCTTGCCGTTTTTCGTCCCTTTTCTGTACATCGTCCTGTCTTTCTCTCTTCTTGGAGGGCTTCTCATCTCGGGCCGAGAGTGCATCCTCTGCGTTCATGTACTTGGTCGCCTTGTATAGTACATCAAACATGGTCCTTGGGTCGTTCTTGTACAGGGAGAATAGAAATTTACCCTTCCGCAGTCCATTCGTAAATGCGGCTACAAGTATTTTGTCGTCCGCTTCGTCTATTGAAAGCGCTTCCTTGTTAAAGCGGGCAATGTATGACCTCAACGTTTCATCTTCCCGTTGCCTAATATTCATCAGGCACGCCGTAGATTTCTTGTATCTATGCCCTCCTATAAAATGCGACGTGAAGAGAGCGCTCAACTCCTTAAAAGTGCTGATGGAGCCAGGTGTTAACCGTCTAAACCAGACCCTTACGGAACTTCTTAATGTTGCAGGGAAAGCCCTACACATAATTTCATATCCGCTACTCCCTGTAGATGCATCAGTGTCTTAAAGGTCTCCAGATGATCCAACGGGTCTTTGGATCCGTCATAGCTTTCGATCTGAGGCATGCGGAACTTCTGAGGGAGATGGTATGAATTGACGGACACCGTGAATGGAGAATCCGTTCGATGAACCAGGTCGTCTAGGTCGTTAGATACCCGTCCTTTGAGAGCGTTCATCATAAAATCCATGCGCTCTTTCATCATCTGCATCTCTGCCACTACGCCAGATGGGACCTACTCCGCAGTTAATGGTCGATTTGTATCCTGTCGTTCGGGCCTGCTATAGGCGTTACTCCCTTTCGGCCCGTGCTGGGTTCTCCTTTCGACGCTGCTGGCCTCATGTTCTTCCTCCTGGGTATGGAGTGTTGCGTCTCTCTGTCGCAGTTCTTCTTCTAGGTCGTTGTTACGTTTCGTAAGGCGTTCTACTGCTGCTGCTAGGGTTTGAACTTGCCTTTCGAGGGCTGTCGTGTGCGTCTCCCCTTGATCGTTTGTTGTGGTTGCCATCGAGCGTGTGAGTACCATGTAACTTTTTGTCTGGAAAGCACAAAGTAATGACTTTTCTTTGCTTTTCCCACAGACGGCGCCAACTGATGATGCTCAATTTATCGTTAGTAAGCTGTAGAGTTCTCTTCCTTCACGCTTTATACAACCTACAAACACAAAACAAGAAAAACCTTGAAAGGATATCGGTGTGGTACCGGCCAAGGATTCTCCGAAGGTTAAGTTAATAGATGCTTACAACCCTAGAGTGCCAGAGTTGGAAAATAGTATGCGTACCTTTTCTGTGTGAGCCCTTGGGGTTTTTATAGTGGTGTAGAACCGACCTTCTTTCCTTGAGTAAGAAGTCTTTTCCATATAAAACTTTGTTATTGATTGGGCGAACATTGCGGAATCTCTTTTATATCGAGATTCTATTCCCATTGAGTTTCTGCATATCCCAACAATGCGTGTAACGCAAGTTACACTTATTAATGACATGTGTACCCGTCCACTAAGTTCCCGTCTTCTACAGATCCGTCCACTTCAAACATCAATATCAGTAAATCAAAACTCATGTCTATCACCCTAATGGATTTTACCCTCGTCAATAGACAACAATCAATTTCCAAAAATGTTGCATGATAATAATAGGATGTTTTTATCTCGAACTATATATATATATATATATTTATTTATTTATTTTATAACACATGAACGAGACATTAACAACTCGTTTATAAGAATACCAAAAAAAAAAAAATCAACTTTATTTTTTTTTTTTATAAGCAAAAAATCAACTTTGATAATACTGTATAATATAAGATTACATATGATAAGATTATCTTATCGTATTGATTGATGTGATGAGTAATGATGTAATTTCCATAGAATGCATGAAAAGAGAGCATGGTAAGTATGACAAAGGACACCCGTATACTATTCTTGCTCCTAGCTTTAATGTATATTAGCGCCACTACTTCCGGCAAGTGGGGCCCACATCCCACCTTGACACCTACGAAAGAGAATATATTAAATTCAACAATTGGACCGTACTTTCAACGCGCTCGTACACGCATGCGTCTCAACAAAATCCCAAATTACTGACCTGTCTTAGATAAATAAAACTAAAGCCGTGTTTGGTAATTAAGGCCGTTTTGTTACTGTTATTTAACAACAGTTTTCAGTATTTAAACAATATTACACATATTTTCACATAATTTTTTATTATATATATATTTTTTAAAAATACAAACAATGTTACTAGAACAAAATTATTAATTGGGCCCTAAATTTTAAGAAAACATGTGTTTGTGAACAAAATTAAAAACAGTATACACTTTTTTAATAGTTCCCAAAAAAAAAAAAAAAAAAAGCATACAAACGCATGAGATGGAAGAGTATTGGATGCATTGGGTGCAGTTAACTTAATTGGTAAAATTTAAGTCATTTTGGTTCATTTGAAAATATGGTGTAATTTGTTTTTCATTTCCTATTTTTTGTATGGTCTAATAATGAGAAACTTGTTTGAGGCTTTTTTTGTTATCATTTTCGTTTTCAATATTCAAAAAATTTGAGAATGAAAAAGAATATGAAAACAACTTTTAGATATTTTTATTTTCAGTTAAATGAGTTTAGTAGCATTTTTGTAAAAAAATTGAAGATTTTGAGCATATCAATGAAAAAAATAGCTTTCTTCATAGGTAAGAATTAAGTGCCAAATAGGGTAGCCAGTGTTTTTTTTTCTTCTTCTTAGATTCTGAAAATAGATACATAAAATGAAAATGAAAACAAAATATTAGTTATTGGAGGAACCAAACAAGTCATTGTTATTATTTACGAGAACTGAGGTTCAATTTTTGTTTACACCAAAAATCCAATGGGTGTCTTAGACTGATGATGTGGAGCAATCATTATAAAGTAGATGCCATAAATTTTAAATATTAACATATTTATTAATAAAAAAACTAATGATCAATGGATACATTGACACACCATCCATATGCTTTTAAACTTTTTGTATCTATCATTAGTTATCTCAATCCATAACATAACATAACAGAATATGGTATCTCTGGTCATATTATGGCAAACTTGTTTCAAAAAAAAAAAACATTTTAAAGAGAAAAAACTTAAAGATGTTGAAGATGTAGTACATATATTATGGCAAACTTGTTTCCAAAAAAACATTTTAAAGAGAAAAAATTTAAAAATGTTGAAGATGTAGACATCACATGCGTACATTACTTTCATTATTTTTAGTAGCATCAATTACAATATGTTACATTAATAGATGAAAAACAATTATGAAAAGCTTTATATAGGTAATTTTATGATTTTATATTTTTTTTTATAACAATGGGAAATATGTTTATAATATATAAAAAGTACATTAATGTACAATATCAAGTTTATAAATATATCCACGATATACATTATTAACTATTTTTGGTTGGGATGATAAGAAAGTACAAGAATGGAAAATGTTAGAAGGATACACAAGTGAGAGAACAAAAAGTTTTATGTTTTCCACCATGTGTATTTGATAGAGAGAATGAAAAAGTTGAAGGATATAAAGTAAATTATTATTATGTCTTTATTATCAAAAGTAAAAGATTAAAAAGGTAGGGAAATTTTGTACTTTTATTTCTTATTATCATTTTCTCTAATTTTTTTTTCATCTCAATTTGGAAGTAAAAAAGAGTGGGTTTTGGTGGAAAACTCCAAGCGCCCTATTTTCTTTCCTTTCAATTTTCACTCCATCCAAACAATAAAAAATCACATTTTTCTCTCTTTTATCTTCCCCTATTTTCAATCATATTTTTTACACCAACCAAAGCATATAGGAAATATCCATTTTAGACATTTGTCTTCTCTTCAATATTTTCTTTTATTTTTGGAAAATACACTTATGAATAATGTTAATTGTGCAATATATATATATATATATATATATATATATTGGTAGTTGGAAATTAGATAGAAACAAAACTACACTTCCATGAAGGTAGGGTTGGTACATATTAAGTTACAACTAAAATCAGTAAGGTTCATATAACAAAAAGAGAGGTTACTCCACAAATGGAGTGTCCAAAATAACAAAATCTTGCTGCAATTGTGCAATGTTATCAACTTATAAAAGGAAATTTTTTCATTATTTTTAGACATTTATTTATCTCTCTTCTCTTAATCATTTTTTCTGATAAACTTTAAACTCATAGGTCATAACCAAAACTGCAACGATTACACTTCTCTTAATCATTAAGTATTTGATATTTGTGCAAATTAGAGCCGGGGGAGAGAAAGGTCCTGAGTTGTTGCCTGTGTCCAGTGTCAGTCTGTGTATTGTTTCTAGCATTCTATCTACCAAAATAGTTTTCCAAAAACATATCGTCCAAACAGGCCCTAAGGCCCTATATCTCTCACCAATAAAACAAAAAAAAACATCATTACCTTACAAAAAAAAGTCGTAAATAGAGAGAGAGAGAGCTCAAACTAATCAAAAAACACTTTAAAATATCTTAAAATATTTTTTTATTCTATTTAAAAAAATTAAATATTTTGAAAATGGAAAATGAGAGAGAGAGAGAGAGTCTCTGAGCTTTGGAAGATAACTATGTTAGAGAGAGAAAAAGAGAGAAGGGAAAATTTGCTTAAGTTCACCTGAAGAGTAAGCAAAGCTCTGAGTCTTTGGTGCTAATTATTTTTTGGGTGCTTTTTTATTTTTTCCAGGTAAATATATATACTTTGAGAGCTTGATCTCTCCCAAAGCTTGATTTATTTATTTATTTTTATTATTATTAGTGATTTGTATTTTGTGTCTTGATGGGGGATTTTGGATTGTGATGTTAAATTTCGGGCTGATCTTGATTGAATTCAAGTGGGTCTAACTTGATCAGTTAGACTTTTAAGTTTAATTTTTGTGGGTTTTGTTGGTTTTTGTTTGGTGCTGAATCTGGGTTTTTCTGGGACCTTAAAGATTGAATCTTTATTTATTTCTTTGAGGCTGATTTCTGTGTACCCAAAATGCTTGTTTTCTGGGTTTCTATGTTTTTGTGTGCTTACTTCACTTGTCAGTAACACTGGTTTACTTGTTAATATCATTTTCAAACCAAGCAATATTTAGTCAAAGTGGTGCACTTTGTTTGACAATTTCAGTTCTAGTCAACTCTTTAGGTGTGTTTTTGGTGCTTACTTCGTCTAGTAATGCTAATTCTATGTTGATTTTGGTACCCATTTAAGATAATTGTATGTTAATTACATTTAAGCTAGTATAATTCATAGACCCTTTTAGCTGATTGCAGTTCTAGCCAATCCTGTTGGGTCTATTTGAGGTTCCTTAATCATCACTGACTATGTTAAGAGGCGATTCTAGGATTATACTAATCTTTCATGGTTTTTCTGTTTGTTTGTGAATTGAGATGAGAAACACGAGCCATGAATTTATACTTAGTCAGCTGTTTCGTTGCTGAGAAAATGAGAAGTAAAACATAATAAATTTATATTTTGAAGCTATGATTTTGCCATTGTCTAGGGCTCGTGGGTAATTGGAAGCTTAAAATCAATGGGATAAGCCTAATACGCTCCTTATATTGTTTACAAGGAGTTAGCTTTGTTCTGAGTTGTAGTGATGACATCTTTAATTTAATTTATGTTAAGATGTATGTTGATTTATAAATGCATTACTCAAATTCTCCAAAATTCTGTGCTTATTGTGTCGAGTGGTTTGACTACTGTCTTTGGCCTTTTTTGTTTTAGATGTAAATTACCTTTATATGGAATTATCTTTAACGATTTTGTTTCCTTTGAAATTTGCTGAGATCTTAGATATAGTTATACAAGATCTTTGTATTTATGGTCTATAATTAAAATGCTTTAAGTATCCTTTCTTGTTGGAGAATTTTGCTAATTTTTCTTAAAGATTGCTTAATGTAGGAGAGTTCTATATCTGGGTGACGGAGTTACTGAAAGCTTGTCTACTCTTTGATTCCTGGTTGAGGATCTGAAACACTTGTCTGCATCTGAAGGCTGTCTGCAGGAAAAATGCACTTTAGGTTGTGCTGATATTGTACTGGGTTAATATTCATGGTATCTCACCTCGGGGGTTTGTCCCATTGAAGTTGAACTGAATGGAGAGAAATCTCGGGAAGGGCACTGGGGATCAACAGATTCGATACAGCAATGTTGAAAGTAGAGATGAGGGATTTGGGTCTGCAAATCAAAGATTTTCCCAGGATCCATCAAGTAATATTAACACCAACTTGCGACCTCCAGATCACAATATGTCAGTTGCAGCTAGACCTGTGAATTTCTCCATTCAAACTGGTGAGGAGTTTGCATTTGAATTTATGCGGGAAAGGGCGAATCCAAGGCAGCAGTTCATTCAACATTCTTATGGTGAGCCTCACAGTACAACTGGGTATATGGGGCTAAAAGATATACTGGGAAATAATCTCAGGGGTTCAGAAAGTGGGTCAGATATCACAATGCTCAACTCGGTGGAAAAGGGCCACATTCAGGATTTTGAGAAAGGGGGATCATCCACACATGAGGACAAAAGTTGCTATGATTCTGTGCGATCAGTGCCACGAACCTCATCAAGGAATGACGTTAATCGAGGACTTCATGGTTATACCTCATCAGGGGCCTCTGATAGCTCATCAACAAAGGTGAAATTCCTCTGCAGCTTTGGTGGTAAAATTTTGCCTCGTCCAAGCGATGGAAAGCTTAGATATGTTGGTGGTGAAACACGTATTATCCAGATAAGGAGGGATATTTCTTGGGAGGATCTTGTGCAGAAAACATTGACAATTTACAATCAAACTCATTCGATAAAATATCAGCTTCCTGGTGAGGATCTTGATGCATTAGTGTCTGTATCTTCTGATGAGGATCTACAAAATATGATGGACGAATGCATTGTACTGCAAGATGGGGGATCACAGAAACCTAGGATGTTCTTGTTTTCTAGTATTGATTTGGAGGATGCTCATTTTGGTCTTGAAAACCCTGAGGGTGATTCTGAGGCTCAGTATGTAGTTGCTGTGAATGGTATGGACTTAAGTTCAAGAAAGAGCTCAAGTGCTTTGGCGAGTGCTTCAGGAAACAATTTGGATGAGTTACTCAGCCTGAATGTTGAAAGGGGGAGTGGTCGAGTAGTGCCAGAATTAGCCGGGCCCAGTACTGCACATTTGACAATTAATGCACCTTCATTGACTACTCAATCATCTCAACCGCTGCCACCAAGCTCATCTAATGCTTTTGAATCCAAATCACAACCTTACCAGGGACAGAGGACACATCATGGAGAAGCTGGGCAGCATCTGCTCTCTCCTTTCAACCCATTGGAGAGCTTCCCTAAGAAAGATGATAAGACTACTGTTCCTTTGTCTGTTCCATTGCAATATGTTTATGGTTCTGAACGTTCTAACCATGCAGCAGCTGGGGAGAATCCAATACATGTCCATAGCCATCTGACTCAACAGGCAGGTTTAAATGAGCAGCTGTATGGTGGTTTTCATGCACAAGATTCAGATGTATCTGTGAAAGAGCTGAAATTGAAAAGAGATAGCTCGGGCCAGAAGCTAAATGAACCTGAGAAAATTCAATTGCTGGAGAAGGAAGCATCAATTAAGGAGGCAAAAATGAAAAGAGAGAGCTCACTCCAAAAGATAAATGAAACTGATAAAGATCAATCTTTGGCCCATGAGTATGATGTTTCTTCTCATCCACATGATTCTTCTGCTCCGAATTATATGTCTAGGGAAGAAGAATTGATTGCTAGTTCAGCAGCAGAAATAGGATCTCCCTTGGTGTCTATGAAAAGTAATAAAAAGCTCCAGGAATCCAATCAGAAAAAAAAGCTCCCTGAAGGAGTACATGATGGGACAAAAAATAATGATGATGGCCATTTTTATGCATCTGGTGGACGGTTCACTCCGGGACATGGTGGCTCTGAGGGTTATCCAGCTGACTTTAGCTATGAATCAACCATGGTTCCTCCACCAGTTTTTCATTCTGAGCGATTTCCCAGGGAGCAGGCAGAGTTGAATCGTTTGTCCAAATCTGATGATTCCTTTAATCCTCAGTTCCTAATGACTCAAGCACGTTCTGATCGTTCTCAATCAATTGCCGAATCAGTTGATAAATTGCACGATGGGCAACATGATTATTTGCAGACTGAGCAGGTGATTTCATCTTCAAAACCACTATATACAAATAGTCAGACCGTTGAAGATGAACTGGCAAAATTCGGAAAATATAAAGAGTTTGCTGACAATATTAGTAACATAAATTCCAATATTTCTGGGGACACACTTGAGTCAAATTTACAGAGATCTGAGTTGAGGCATGCAATTAATCCTGTGGATAATCGTGGATTGGCCTGGGTAAGAGAAAACTACAAAGATGCCTCTATAAAGGATACAGATGCAGCTGGTTTGAACAATCTAACAAGTCAAGGAACTTCTGGCAAGCACATGGAAGAGTCTGCTGTTGTTGGCACTCCTGAGCAAGGGGACATTCTTATTGATATAAATGACCGCTTTCCTCGTGATTTCCTGTCTGATGTATTCTCAAAGGCGAGAATCTCAGAAAATCTCTCTGGTATCAGTCCACTGCATAGTGACGGAACTGGCTTGAGCTTGAACATGGAGAATCATGAACCTAAGCATTGGTCATACTTTCGAAACTTGGCCCAGGATGAGTTTGTTAGAAAAGATGTTTCTCTTATGGATCAAGATCATCTGGGTTTCTCATCCCCACTTACAAATGCTGAGGAAGAGGTTTCTATAGATTACAGCTATCCGCCTTTAATGTCTGATGGAGTTGCTCTTAGTAACATTGACTCCCGTATCAATTTTGATGAGGACATTCGACAAGGGTCTGTTATTGGATCCAACACCATGAATTTGCATCCAGATTACAATCCTGAGCTCAAGGGCAATGAAAGTGTGCAGTTGGATGGGGTTAACCTCAGAATGCCAGAATCAGATTATCAGGTACATTGTCTATACATTTTTCTTTAGCATCCCTGTTATTCACTTGTATTTCTTTGCTGTGGCAATTCATTCTTATTCTCTTTTCACTTATAGGATGGGAAATTGGATATTCAGAATACTGGTGCACCTCTTGTTGATCTTTCTCTTGAAGATTTTGATATTAGTACCTTGCAGGTATAATGCTCATAGTTTGAGTTAAATCATGCCTTATTTTGCCCATCTGAAATGAAGCTACGTGTCATTTTTATATGAAAGCCTTTTATCTTACACTACAATAAATTTGTCCAGGCACTGTTTGGATATGACTTTGTAGTACTTTTCTTGCATTAGCAAGCAATTGAAAAATAATGCATTAAAAGCATGTTTGTTATGGACTCTGAAGTTTCATTTACATCTGTGTGTGTATATGTGAGAGGCATGATTATTGGATTACTTGAAAACAAAAATGCTGCCTCCCCTCTTCTTAATCTTATCACTACAACCAGATAACTGCAGATTTATCTTTTAGGTCTGGGTTTGTGTTAAAAGCTTTCCAAGAATTTTAACGACATATTAAGATGCCAGTCTCAATTGCTCACTGTTCTGGCTTTATAACATACATGTTCTGATGTGTGATGTATGTAATCCCACAAATTGCATGATTATTAGAGTATGTTATTTTGAAAAGAAATGTACTGCCTCCCCTCATATTTTTTTTTTTTTTTTTGTTGAGTACAACTAGTTAACTCCAACTTGATTCTTTTTGGTCCATGTTTGCTTTAAAAGATGTTCAAGAATTGTTTAAATTATGATCTACTTTTTGACTTTTAAACTTCTAAATTTTTTTCTTTTGTGCGTGCATCTTTTAGAAAATTTCTAGGCTTTATGTGTTCTTTGGTTTCTAGAAGCCATTGGTAGGCGTCTGAAAGACATTTTAAAGTGATTGAGATCTAAGTATCATCTCCTTCTATTAGTACTGTGACCACCACAGTTAAATCAAGCTCATTATTAGTAAAAAACATATTATGCAGTCATCATTGTCGAAGACTCCAAAATAGCTCTGGAGGCGAAAAGCTTTCCCTTAACGTGGGGAACACTGGTAATTCCACCATGACCTCCTCAGTTGTTTGATGGCTAAGGGAAGGAGTTTTATACATTGGAGGTGCACTAGTCTCTGAGAATCCATTAAATAGTTTTGTTAACTCATTCTCCATACTTGTTACCATTTTATTTTTCCACCCCCCAATCGATTCAGTTAACTGATTCTCCATACTCATTCCAATGCTCATATGAACTGACTGCTGTCCCCCCTTCTCTCCAAAATAAAAAACAGAGAGAACGAGCTCTGTTTTTCCACCCAAAAATCATTTTGATTGTTGTTTTCTCTGCGTTTATAGCTAATGAGCTCTAACTCAAATGACACTTCCTCCCCATATAAGAGTGAAGTGGAGTGTGAGGTCGTGGGTTTAAAACTTACTGGGGGTGTGTGCAACTTGCTCATAGGAAAAAAAAAGGGTTTTCTCTGCACTGTATGTTGTTTTCTTCCATGACAGAGTTTTCTGTACTTGTTGTGTTAAAGGTTTGCAAGACCATCTGGTAATTTATGCATTTATGTTGAACCAATTTTATGCTTCACTTGTTTGATTTTTAATATTTCTATATCAACCCTTTGTTGTTTATATTTTTGGATTCCATAACAGATCATAAAGAATGAAGATCTTGAAGAGCTGAAGGAATTGGGTTCTGGCACATTTGGGACTGTGTATCATGGAAAATGGAGAGGAACTGATGTTGCCATTAAGCGAATAAAAAAGAGCTGTTTCACAGGTCGCTCATCAGAGCAAGAAAGATTGGTGAGTTTCCTTTCATTCAATGGATCTATTGAGTGTTTATCTTACTTATAACAAAAGAATTTATCTTCCTGTTTAATTAATGATTAAAAGCACATAAAAGGCTTAGTTGTGAAAGTTTCAGTTGCGATAGTCAAACTTAAACTTAAGTTGGTCGCTTAACATTTCACTTGTATTGCCCAAATTATGAAATTGAAGCCTGGGAAGGATTTATGTTACCAATTTGAGATGGCTGTGATCCCTCAATTATTAGCTTGGTAGGTAGTTCTGTTTGTGGTGCTTCAGTTTCCTTCTGACAGTTACTGGTGGATGGTGGTCTTCATCAGCAGTGTTGTGTGTGAATCAGGGATGGACCCAGGTGAGGGCCCAAGAGGGCCCGGCCCCCCTTGGGTCCATTATTTTTAGTCATTCTATATTTCATTTTTGTAGTTGAGCCCCCCTTCTCCCTAATCAGTCTAACTAGCCTAATCCAAATAGCAACTATCCAACTCAATAACTTAACAAAAACAATAAAATTATTCATAATGGTGATTGTATTTTAGCAAAAAATTTATTTTACCACCAGAGAACAAAAAAAAAAAAAAAATCGTGTGTTATTGAAGAAGCTAAAGCTAAATTTTTGCAACTAATGTAAATTGGTTTAAATATCAGTTGACTGTAGCAAGTTGTTAAAAATAAAATATATAATATTTTATTAATGTTATATATTTTCCTTCAATTAAAAAATTCAAATTCTCTTTCTTCCTTATTAATTTAATGAGTTGTTTATATTATTTTAAATAAAATGATGAAAATATAGAACATTTGATATTGGGTGTATTGTAAAGTGAGATGGTAAAATAGATAAAGTAACTTTTTGAGGTACTAAAATCTAAAATTTTTAGCATCATCGAGAAATCGTTGGTTCAATTACAAGCTCTAGAAGACTTTATTTGATTAGTCTAGGTGTTAGGGCTTATCGGATTGCTCCACTATCTTTGAGTTTATTTCTTTTCTTAGTATTGCACTTTAAGTTTTTTCTTGTTCTTTGTTGCTGTTTGTTTGTTTGTTGCTTTTCCTTGTGTTCACCATCATGAACACCTTGTATTGGCTTTCATCTGTTTTTCAGTTTGATTTAATAATATTCTTATTATCTATCAAAAAAAAAAAAAAAAATAGCCAGCCTAGTATTAAAAAAAAAAAAAATTTTGTTTTTGTTTTTGTCTGTTTTGGTAGATGACTACATCTTAATGTATTTAGAAACAACGATTTTGTGTATTTATAATTTTGGAATAATTACAGATTACTCACCTGGTGGTTTAGTCCAAATTTAACTTACCCACCTGTGGTTTCATTTTTGATACTTTACCTACTTGATGTTACTTCCGTTTAGTCTCTTTTACCCATCTCTATTAAAAAAGATGGATATAAGTCTTTTTACACCCATTTTATGTCTCTCTCCTCTCAAAACAAGAAAAAAAAAAAGATTAAAATATGGTATTAGTTCCTCACAATTCATGAACATAAAGAATACACAAACATGAAGAACATACAAACAAATCAAATCAAATCAAGCAATACCATCAAAGTACAAACCACTGATCTATCAAAATACAACCCCAAAACCCAAGTCAAAATACAAACATCAACACACCCACACACATCCAAACCCACGGATCCATCAGTGGGCTTATTGTGGAAAGAAGGCAGAGGATTAGAGCCCTAGATGATCCAATCGAGTGCAAAGAAGGAGACACTACCACGAGTGGCGGAGCCCCAAGCATAAGAGTACCATTTGCTGTATTGTCTAAAGGCGAACTTCCATTGCTCCAGGAGCGTTGCTGGGTCTGGATTCGCTACGTCTGGCAGGTTCAGGTATCGGACCTTTTGACTCGAGATCGGTATTGGCAGGGTTGATTTTAGTGGGAGTTTTATTAGAAGAAGAGGGAAGTTTTTGATTGGGGTCCTGGTGATCTTTTAGATCTTTTACATCTTGTTCAAGCTAAAGAGGATGTTTTTGCTTCAGATTCAGACATATTATACAAATAAATGTTCCAAAAACTGAAGGATGCCTTAAATCTGTTATAACCAGTAGCTTAACACTCCAATGTATTCTGCTAACATTTATTTATTTATTTTCTTTTTGGGTTAAATTACACTGGTTATGGCATTACTATTTCGGTTTCTTTTTCTGGGAGGGGAATGGAAAAAACCCACTTTGATTATGCCCCCCCAAAAAAAAAGCAATCACATTCACAGTTCCAAACACACCCATTTGCCCAGAAAAAAAAAAAAAAAAAAAGAATTATCAAAGAAAAGTACAACAATTGAACAAAACCCAGATGAGAAAATTAAAGTGGGTTTGTGAGAGAGAGAGAGAGAGAGAGAGAGTTTTGTAAAACAGAGAGAGCCGTGAGAAAGCGATCTCTCCTTGGAATGATTGATCTGTTTGATTTTAAGCTTGTAACAAGCTTAAAATGCTGAAAATTTGTACGCGTGAATGGGAGTGTGTTTTGGGAGAGAGAGGAGTGTTTGATCTGTTTTGGGTTTTGTTTTTGATAAAAAATGTGTTAGAGTAATGACTGAAAGGGAGGGTGGGTTCTAGAGTAGCAATGGAGGGAAGCACAGGTAGGTAAAGTGTCAAAAATGAAACTACGTGTGGGTAAGTTAAATTCGGGCTAAACCATAGGTGGGTCTGTAATTATCCCTATAATTTTTTAATACTATTTGTATGTCTATTTGGAGTTTTTTTTTTTTTACTCCGACCCCCGCGAGTTTAAAATCCTGGGTATGTCCCTGGTGTGAATTTGTTCCTTTAGTTTCTTTTTGCTCATTAAGGGAGATTGATTTTGTCATATGTTTCTCAGTAACCAGTAATCATACTTTTCAGACTGTGGAGTTCTGGCGTGAAGCTGAAATTCTTTCAAAGCTTCACCATCCCAATGTGGTGGCATTTTATGGAGTGGTGCAAGATGGACCTGGAGGAACACTAGCAACTGTGACAGAGTTCATGGTAAATGGCTCGCTTAGACATGTGTTGCTAAGCAAGGATAGGTAATATTTTGGTTTTATTTCTAATATGTCAGAACTCCCTCTTATCTTAGACGTGTTGCTGAGATTGATTTTGTCTAATATGTTTTCTGAATATCCAGGCATCTTGACCGCCGCAAGCGACTCATTATTGCAATGGATGCAGCTTTTGGAATGGAATATTTGCATTCAAAGAATATTGTTCATTTCGATTTGAAATGTGACAACTTGCTTGTCAACCTTAAAGATCCTTTGCGACCTATTTGCAAGGTAATTTTTGCTGATGGTTTACTGTTTTTGGCTGCCTTCATAAATAGTTTGAGAAGTTAAGACGAATCTTGAGTAAATTACTTGTTGTTCTAAAAGCCTAAACTTATAGGAATAGGTGAATCTAATCACTTAACCAATACTATTCTAACAAAGTTCTCTCTCTCTCTCCCTCTGTACAAACAATAGAGTAAAAACCTAACATCACAAACCCCCCACTAAGGGGTTGAGCCCTAGACTTCCACCTTTTAGAGGAAGAGACATACCACTAGCCTGCAAAGCTATTGGTAAATGTCTCTCTTTTAGAGACCCACAATGCCTTTCTAGTGCCTTCCTTTTTTTTTTCTTCCACCCATATTTATTACCAATTACCAAATTCTGAATCAAACAACAGTTTTTAGGTGAATTGCTACTCATTTGCAGGTAGGAGATTTTGGCTTGTCAAAAATTAAAAGAAATACCTTGGTTACTGGTGGTGTAAGGGGAACACTTCCATGGATGGCTCCAGAGCTATTAAATGGTAGCAGCAGTAAGGTCTCTGAAAAGGTGAGGTGCTAAAATTTTATTTCTTACTTGCAGATTGAAGAGGAAGAAATTAGCTATAAACATTATAGTGGATGATTCTTTAGTACTTTCAGGAGACGCAAACTTGGCCTATATCATCTGTTGGTTTGAGAAATTCCTTTTATACTTAAAAAGAGGATTTTCTTGTTTTATCTGTTTTGAACCCAATCAATCATAGTTGCATGCATGTGTAACTTCTTGTGTTTTTGTAGGTTGATGTGTTCTCGTTTGGTATTGTCCTATGGGAGATTCTCACAGGTGAGGAGCCTTATGCGAATATGCACTATGGAGCAATAATAGGTTAGAAACAATCTCTCTCTCGCTCTCTCTAATGTCTTACAAATTTTAGTCGAGAGGCTTGTGGGCTTCAGTCCATTTTGCAAATTTCAATTTCCCTGGAATTCTAAAACATTGCTGAAAACTGCATGCAAGAGAAATTCGCATGAGCCTTTTTGGTGGTGAGTTTAATTTTGATTTATAACATAGTTTACTAAGGGCTATCGGTTAATGGTTTAAGAGAGGTTCTTGAGGTGTCCCTTCAAGGTGTGGCACACTAAAACCCTTAAATAATTTGTGGCACACACTCCTGCACCTGGAATGTGAAACTTTCCTTTCTAAGTGTATCAAATGGCAAGTGAGCTTCGTGGCACACATTGGAAAAATATGGCTTAACTCTTAATGCGGTAAACTAACATGGTAGGAAATAAACTTAACCCAACAGATCAAAACATCGAAATCAATTGACTGGCAACAGAGCTGAAGGTCCTAGCATAGATATCAGAGACCTAACTTGCTGGCCAATATTAGAAACTGATCACTGCCAAATCAAGTCTCTCTAGCAAGCTTTACAGCAGATAATCCTTTTAATTTCTGAGTTCAATTTGGGACTTCATTTAGGGTTTCTTTTTGAGAATCAGCCTTTCCAAAAAAAAAAAAATGGTGGTAAGGCTGCCCTAATCACCTCTCCCAGACTCCGCAAAAGCGAGAGTTTTGTGCTTTGGATAAGACCTTTATTTTGGGTTTCTTTGGCCATATTTTCTATTCTCTTCCCTTTAGAATCAGTACACTAGTTTATTAAAGAAAATGATAATTTCTAATTTTATCTTTCCAATATTTCTTGCCAGTTTGATATTTCTGTGGTTTCCATCACACCTTAGAGGATAGGGAAGATATGCTAGAAATGGTACTCTTATCTGATAGCCTCTCTTTTGGCATGCAGGAGGCATAGTGAACAACACATTGAGACCACCTGTGCCAAGCTTTTGCGATTCTGAATGGAGACTACTAATGGAGCAGTGTTGGGCCCCTGACCCAGTGGCCCGTCCATCATTTACAGAGATTGCCAGGCGCTTACGTGAGATGTCTGCAGCTTGCCCAACTAAGCCACAGGGTCATCAGCCACAGACCCCAGTGCCCAAGTGATTGTCCTTGATGATTCCCTTAAGCCATTTTAGCTCTTACCAAGATTTGCAATGACGAGCGTTGTTTATCTTTTTATACCATGTAAAGATTGTGTATTATATAATTAGGGAGAAGGAGCTCCCATTTAGAGGGTGAAATTATAGGTTGGTACCAAATCATCATTGGACGGTATGATCGTGTTTGAGAGAAAGCTGAAGAAAATTGGTTTATATGTAAAGCTATTTCTTTGTATCCATAGTAAATACAGACATTTGGTATTATGTGTGAATAACAAAATACAAATTTGTCTTTATGTTGGAGAGTTGCGGGCTGATTGTTGTAACTTGTAATAGTAAATATGATTATTTTTTATTACTCTCAGGATGGAAATATTTTGGAGTGAAGATAGAGTACCAAGTGACTACCAACCCTGTTTGACGTGTAGAACTGACATTTTTCTATGTTTCCTGGCCTTAAGAATATTAGGAAAGAAAGCCTGACCCTTTGTGGCTTTTCTTATCGAATAGTATTTTATAAGAAAACTAGTATTTTCTTGTGGTTGTGATGGGGAGAAGCATATATCAACTTAAGCAATATGAATTTGAAGTAACCCCATAAATTTGATTGTAGGGTCCTTTGATCAGTCACATGGGTCAAGGTCAACTGTGTACTGTACTCCCCTTGTGTAGGAATCATGGTTTGTCCTCTGTTCAGGGCAATGCATCCTTTAACTAGTTCATGAGCTTTCTAAATTAAATCAAATTCTCCTGAGATAATGATAGATGTTGCAGCATTGCATATCAGGAAATATAACCTGTTTCATGGAAAGAAACTAAACATTTCCACTGGAAAGGTTCAATTTGGCACTCGTTTGTATGAAATGATGTAAAAACTATAATAGGAATTCTTTTACATCTTATAAATCTTATTTGTCAAAGGTGAAATATTTAACTCACTTCGTAAAATGTTTACTAAAGAAGAGTTCACAAAATTTATCTTTTACGAGTATGATGCAGGAAAAGCATCCTGAGTCTTGAGAGACAGAGCTGTCTTTAGACGATATGCATAAGCCATATAAAGAAAAGTGTGGAGTGTGGTGGATTGATATCATTAGCCAAATTTGAATTATATCAAGAATGGAATGGATTTTGTTTAGATTGCTTTAGAATATGATATGTTGTTTGACCTCAAAAATAACATTGACATGATTATTATCCTCTAAATGTTTTTTTTTTTTTTTTTATTCTCTTGGAATGCTTGCCTATACAGGATACTCTATTTAATTTCTAAAAGTTAAAAGTGTAGTATTTATTAGTGTTATGCTCTTATTGAGCCACATCAGTATAGTATTTTGATTCATTTCAGTCTACTTTAGTCCAATTCAGTCTACTTTGGTCATTCAGTCCAATTTGGCCTGCTTCAGTAATTTTGGTCCTTTTGGTCTAATTCGTCCACTTCAGACCCTTTATTTCATTTCGGTCCCACTTTGGTCCATACCTTTCATATTATTCCACACGGACACACGTGAATATACATATACTTCAGAGAAATGCTTTATCAATAATAATTTCACAATAATTCCTAGGTGACAAGTTGTATTGGTTTCAATATGGGCCTATCTTTGAGGTCACTTTTTTACCCATCAATAATAACTTGCCACCAAAGATTTATGGTGATAATCATTAGGAAATTTAAAAATCTAACAGCTTGCTAGCTAAGATTTGTTGTGACACACCTCTGCCGTTTTCTTTTCTCAATTTGGATATGGTCTTTGAGTTGGGTATATGTTTTGGGTAGGGTATACTTTGATTATATTTTATATTCAATTGAATGAAATCACTTGATTTAAAACTTGATTAAAACTATTTTTGGGCTAAATCGATTTTGGAGTTAAGCGTTTTTAGCTGTGAGTATATTACCTTTTTCATTTAGGTGTGATTCTAGATTTTGGTACACATTTGAGGTTAAGTCTACCTTGATGGTTCTTCCTACATATTCTTTCTCATGTATGTTATATAATTTGATAAATATATGTAAGTTGTATGTTGGAAAGGAAGCAAATAATTATTAAATTGTAAAATCTATTAGTAAATAACTAAATGAGTTAATTTAATTATCTTGTCCAAATAAATTATACAAGAAGTCATTTAAGCAATTTTTAAATTAATATTAATCAAACAATAATATCTTTTAAATAATGCATCTGTTGGGGATATTTACACAAAGTAATAATGTAAGAATAAGGCTAACACAAAAGACTAATAGAAAATAGATAATTTGGAAGTACAATATCGTTTTCCTTAGAAAATATTTGCCCCCACACTATTATTACTAAAGGGTTATCACAAATTTGTCCCCAGGATATAACCAAGATGTTGGGTTCTACAGATATCAATTCTGGAGAATAACCACAGGATTTCTTGTGTTTATCTCTAACTTACTATTTTGTGAAGTTAGTTATTTTTCAAGTGAACATAAGCTTCTATTTATACTCATAGGGTTATATTTCATCAAAAGGCACGTATGGAGAGTTAAAATGTTTCATAAAACCGTTCACAAGGCCTGAAACCTCTTCAAACTCTCTGAACAGTCACCAGAAAATCTGTAGAAAATCCTGATTTTCGACTTTTGATCAGTCGAAAGTTCCTTTCGATTGATTAAGTGCTCTTTTCGATCGATCGAGAAGGACTCGAATAGCGATCGAGACATCCAGAGACTCCAGGATTATTTTCTTACCATTTCGATCTATCGAGCCAAAGCTTCGACCGATTGAAAATGTTGTGATGATGCTCAAAATATCGTCAGTAAGCTACAGGATTCTTTCGTTCGCACTCGATGCAACCTGCAAGACACAAAGCAAGAAACACCTTGAAAGGTTATCGGTGTTGTACCGGCCGAGGACCCTCCGAAGGTTAAGTTAGTAGATGCTCACAACCCTAGAGTGCCAGAGTTGAGGAATAATATGCGTACATTTTCATGTGGAAGTCTTTGGGGTTTTTATAGTAGTCTAGAACCGACCTTCTTTTCTTGTGTAAGAAGTCTTTTCCTTATAGGACTTTTCTCTCTATTGGGTAAATATTGCAGAACTCTCCTTGCATTAGAGCATTCACATCCCAGTATTCCAATTCTACTCTATTATACCATCTCAAAAAGTCACTTTATCATTATACCATACCATTTTACCATACCCCCAGCATCCAAAATTTTATTTTTCTATTCTACTCATTAAAATAATATATCTACCTAATAAAATAATATATCTACCTAATAAAATAATATATCCAAAACTCTCTCCCATCTCTCTCCCCTCTCTAATTTTTTCCTCTCTTCCAGTAAAACCAAACCACCTCCACCGTCCACTCAAAAAAACCCAGCCACTAGCACTCAAAACCCACCTCCACCATCCACTCAAAAAACCCAGCCACCAGTCCCACCAAGAGAAACCCACGCAACCCACAGCAAACCCAAACAAAACCCACGGCAAACCCACAGCCCAACGCCAATCTCCACACCACACCCAAACACTGATCTCTACGCCAAACCCACGGCAAACGACGATCTCTACGCCAAACCCACGGCGAACGGTGATCTCTGCTTCCAACCCATGGCAAACGCCGATCTCCTTGCCACCACACTGATCTGCAACGAGAGAGAGAAGGGTGGTTGCTTGCCATGGCCGGTGACAGTGGGTAAGGGAAGACGACGAAGGGAGAGGCGAAGCCGGAGATGGAAGGGAAGTAAGGGGTGAGGTGGACCCCAACGGCGAGGGTGATGAAGAGGGCCCCACTGAAGAAAAACATCTTGTTGCGGCTAAGATGCCACCCCGCCATTCCCATGGTGTGGTGGCTTTGGAGTTGAGTCTGAAGAGAGGGGTGAGTGAGGACTGAAAGAATTGAGAGAGACGGAGAGAGAGAGAGAGAGAGACGTGAGATAGAGTGGGAGAGTTGGGTGGGTGAGAGAATAAAATAATAATATTATTTTTACAATTCAGCTGCAGTACAATTATTTTACAATTCAGCTGCAGTACAATTCTACTTGTAGAATTGTACTGTAGCTCAATTGCAAATTTTTTTGCAATTGTCTATCTTTACAATTCCTAATGCTGGGGTGTTTTAGGCTGCAAATGCCATATCTTCCTTACATATGGCATTTGCAATGCCCATTGCTGATGCTCTTAGGATTCTATTCCGATTGGATTTCTTCATATCTCAATTATGCGTGAGACGTAAGTTGTTTCTATTTATAAAGAGTTGACACGTGTACCATAAACTCGTCTGCATTATGTCTGTCCACCATGACTCCGTCCATATCAGATGTATAAATTTTTCTCCCGTCACCTCAACAAGGATCCGAATTTTCCCTCTTCAGCTGCCCCCTCACTCCATGGGTCCGTGACCTCTTTGGGGATGGACCTATGAAGTGACGGCCCAAGTAGATTTTAGCCTATTATTAGGGCACGAGGTAATTAATGCAGGGTAACTATTGCTGTCGAACACGTGTCACTTTTGTAGCGGCTGTTTGATAGGAACGAAGCATCCGTTTGTCTTCCGTGCCGTTCCTCATATATAAGCTTGCCCTTTTCCTTCCTCATTTCTCACTTTTTACTGAAATCAAACGATCAGAGCGTATCCGTTCAACTAGTCAAACGCTTGATCCGTCATTCTTGTTCGTCCGTCACGTTCGCACAACTGTCATTCGGATTTTTCAACAGCAAACATAACCGGTAAGTACTTGCTCCTTTTGATTCGTTCATTTTTATCACCGTTCAACACCTTTAGATTTGGTTAGTGTCTTAGGGTTTACCGTCACGTGTAGGTGACAGATGTCAAGCGCATCGAGTAACCAATTGTTTGTCCACGACGGAGCGGGCTACGTGAAGTACACCCGTCAGGTCAAAAAGATCCTAACACTGCAAGTGAAGAGAGTTCATTTGCTACCTCCTCTTCCTCAAGTAGTGATAGGACAGAGAGTAACCTTAGTGACGATCTAGGGGAAAACGAACCGCAAATCCAATCCGTCATTGACTCTGATGGGATGAGGAAGTTCATAATGCTTTCATTATGAACGGTAAATGACTTTACGTCCTCAAGTAAGGAATCTCACTTTAAAAATCTAAGGAATAAGTACCAGATACCCGTCAACAAACCCCTCCGTCTACCCTACATATCGGAGAGGTGTTATTATGATGGCGTCGAGGGTGTCGAGATTTATGAGCAAATGCTTAAGGCTGGGTTAAGGTTTCCTTTGAGTTGACTTCACCGTCAACTCCTCCAATACCTAGGTTTGTCCGTTAACCAAGTTTCCCCAAATGCGTGGAGGGTTTTTCTCGGCGTAGAGGTCTTGTACGGAGTAATGTCCAAAGGGAAGAGAAGACTAACAGTGGAAGAGTTCTTCAATTGTTACCGTCCAGTTAAAATAACAAAATCAAAAGGAATGTATAGTTTTGTGGCGAGGAGTCTGTTGCTGTGACTTGTGAGTGACACTCTAGATTCCAATAGGGACTGGAAGTCTAGGTATTTCTTTATGGACGGTAGTGAATGGATGTGTCGTCCTGGTGAGACGGAGTTCATGTCGGTTGACACAACATGGGGTGTATTACCCCCGTCTGGTATGCACCCGTTCTCTTCTTTGTTTTAAATTATATGCACCGTCAATTTTTAACTGTCTTCCTTCTGCAGCTCAAGACTGTCCACAAGTTACACTTGAGCAGTGGAGTTTTTTGGAGAAGATTTTTCAAAAAACTAAATTGGAAGAAAGGTCTTGGGCTAAATTGGTGAGTCTAGAGATCATTCATTGGCATTGTGACGGACCCGAACCGTCTGAAGAAGCAATTCGATACAAAAAACAAGTCCGCTCACGTAAGTCGCATAAGCATTACACTTATGTAATTCTTTCCTTTTAACCTGTTAACTTTTATATCGTCCTCCTTTGCAGAAATGGATGACGCTAAAAGGAGAGCGATTATTAAACAGCAGGCGGCTGCCAGGAAAAAAGGTGGCCAGACGGGTGGAACCGATACCCCCAAGCTGCCCGGCACTAAAAGAAAACCCATCTAGGAGACCGACTATCAAGCCAAAAAGCCAAAGGTCACGACTGAGATCGTCGTGGGTCTTGAGGCGGAGGCAAAGAAAACAGCCCCCATTAAACATGGAAAGGGAAAAGGCCTGATGAAGGGTGGCTAGGTCCCTCCGGTAGAAAAGCCTCCCGTCCTCCTTCGCGAGGATTCCAAGTACGCTTTGGAGAAGCTGTCTTCGATCTTAACGTCAGATGATTATGAAGACCTTGGCAACCATGCGACGGAGGTGATGGGTGAGACGGGTCTCTTCAACCTCGCCCAGGTGAAAACCCTATCCGTCGTTGTTTAAATTTTTTCTGTACTGTCATCTTTGGCTTAACTTTTTTCTATTTCAGGCTGTGGTCATGATGAAAGGGCTCATGGAACGTTGTGTTCATCACGAGATGGCTTTGGGCCGTGTAAGGGCTAAAGCGGCAGAGACGGAGGATGAATTGGCTCAGCTCCATACCTGGAGGGTAGTTATGGAGAAGAAGCTAGCCCTGTCAGAGTAGGAAAAGGGCGAATTGGAAAAACAGATGGAGGTACTGCAAAAAGTCCTGGGGGATAAAGAGAAGGAAATTGGATCTGTCAAGGACCAACTCCGTCAGGCCAAAGAGGACGCGATTAAGGAGTATCGCGACTCCGAGGTATACTTGACGGAGTTAGGAGGCACCTTCGCTGACGGATTTGATGACACTCTCCGTCAGGTGAAGGCTTCTCATCCTGAGCTGGACCTGTCTCATGTAAGCATTAACAAAGCTCAAGCTCAAACATCCGTCCTCCCTATTGCCTCCGACAGCACTGAACATTTATTCGCTGAAGATCAAGATGCTCTGGGTGGCGGGAACCGTGATGATGAAGCTGAGACTGCCGTCCAGGTTCAAGCCCAGGCAGAAGATACTGAAGCTGAAGTGAAATCCAAAGATTCCCCCGTCCAGTAGCTTTGGCCTTTATTTTTTACTTTGTAAAAACTATTAGTTTTGTACTGTCATGAACAATCTGCTCTTGTTGGCATTTTTATTTTATGTACTTTACTTTAAACTTCTTTTAAAAAAGTAATCGTTTATTTGGTTCCGTCTTAAATGTATCTCTTTCTGTTGTCATTAATGATTTGCACATCTGTCTACGTTTATCTTTTATTGTTATTGGTGCGTATCCTTCCTATTGAGGATCATAATCTTACCCTTGTGGGATTTACCCATCCTTTTCAAGGACCTGATATTATTCAAACCTTTTGGGATTTATCCGTCCCCTTGGGTTGTTTCCGGTTTTTTTTTTTTTTTTACACCTCCTTTGAGATGTATCCGTCCTCTTAAGGAATTTGTTCATCCTTTTTAGGACTTAATAATTACACCCTTACTGGGATTTGTTCATCCTTTTTAGGACTTAACAATTACACCCTTATTGGGATTTGTCTGTCCTCGTAAGGACTTAGTAGTTTTTATTCCCTTTTGGGGTGTATCCGTCCATATTTATATAGACGTTTGAATTGCTTATTCTGTTACCGTCACACATAGTTCCATCTATTACAAAGGTATTGTAAGCAATGTAGAAAAAATGTCTGAATAAATTCCTCATGCATAAGTAGAAATTTGCCTCTTGGACTTAAAAAGTAGTGTAGCAAAAAATTAAATAATCCTTAAATGACTGTTGAATTAAAAACTAAGAAAAACTAGGAAAAACTGGAGCATCGTTCTCCGCGTTCTCTTCCACTAGTAGTACTTTTTGAGGTGTTCAGTGTTCCACGGGTGAAGCAATCTTTGTCCGTCCAGGGTTTCCAGGTGGTAGGTGTCTTTTCTTACCCATGAGGTAACTCTGTAAGGGCCTTCCCAATTTGGACCAAGCTTACCTTGAGTTGGGTTCCTAGTATTACCCATCACCTTTCTTAAGACGAGGTCCCCAACCTTGAAGTCTCTGTGTTTGATCTTGGAGTTGTAGTATTTGGCCATGAGATCCTGATATCTAGCAAGCCTTTGTTCAGCTGTTGTTCTGACTTCGTCTATTAGGTCGAGCTGGAGACGAATAGCCTCGTTGTTTCTTCCTTCGTTGTAGTTATTCACCCTGTAACTGGTGAGTCCGATTTCTGCTGGGATGACTGCTTCGCTTCCATATGCCAAACGAAACGGTGTTTCATCTGTAGGAGTTCTTGCCGTCGTCTTGTACGCCCATAGCACGTTAGGAAGTTCCTCTGGCCATATACCCTTTGCCCCTTCGAGCCGAGTTTTGATGATCTTCAGCAAGAATCGGTTCGCAACTTCAACTTGGCCATTGGCTTGAGGGTGTGAGGGGGATGAATAATGATTCTTGATCCCAAGTTCTGAGCAAAAATTTCTGAAAGAGTTATTGTCGAATTGTTTCCCGTTGTTCGAGACCAGCACTCTTGGTATGCCGTACCTACAAATGATATTCCTCTATACAAAGTTGCGCACATTTGTTTTCGTGATTGTAGCCAACGCTTCTGCTTCTACCCATTTGGTGAAGTAGTCGATGCCGACGACTACGAACTTCAACTGCCTGGCTGCAGTGGGAAAAGGGCCCATTATGTCTAAACTCCATTAGGCGAACGGCCACGGGGCCGTCATCGGAGTGAGCTCCTCTGTTGGTTGTCTTATGGAATTGCCAAATCTCTGGCATTTGTCGCAAGTCCTGACGTGTACCTGGGCATCCTTTTGCATGGTAGGCCAGTAGTATCCGGCTCGGATGAGCTTGTGAACTAACGACCGCGACCTTGAATAGTTCCCGCAGACCCCTTTATGTACTTCCCTCATTACGTAATCCGCTTCCTCGGGGCCTAGGCATCTTAGGTATGGGTGTGAATACCCTTTTTTGTATAGGACACCGTTGATCAGTATGAACCGCGCCGCTTGGACCTTCAGCTTCCTAGCAGTTTCTTTGGCGTCAGGTAGCATGCCTTCCTTTAAGTAGGCGACTATTGGCGTGGTCCAATTATTTTCAGAACCTATTTCCTGCACGTCTATGTTATCAATAGTAGGTAAAAGTTGAACAAAGGAAAGTACTTTATCATGGATGGTCATATGGTCTGCTGATGTGGCCTTGGCTAGCCGATCGGCCTGCTCGTTTTCCTTTCTTGGGATCTGCACAATCTGTGCCTGCAAGTCGCTCATCTTCCTTTTTGCCTGGTCCAGGTACATCCTCATCCTTGTGCCCCTGCATTCGTACTCGCTGGTCACCTGATTGGTGATTATCTATGAATCACAGTGGACAACTGCATTGGTGGCATCAGCTGCTTTTGCGAGGTCCAATCCTGCGATCAAAGTTTCATACTCTGCTTCATTATTCGTCGTAGGAAAGTTGAAGCGAACCATGCATTCCACTTCGTCGCCTTCCATAGATCGAAGTACGATGCTTGCTCCGCCAGCTTGCTTATTGGACGAGCAGTCAGTATAAACATTCCATGGAGGATGCTCTTTTGCCCCCTGGTCATCTAGACTTGTAAACTCTGTAATGAAGTCAGCGACTGCTTGTCCCTTCATGATTGTACGTGGGCAGTACTCTATATCAAACTCACTTAACTTAATTGCCTACAGCGCCATCCTTCCGGCGGCTTCGGGATTGCTCAAGGCTCGTCTTAGTGGTTTGTTTGTCAGGACGATTATCGTGTGAACCTGGAAGTAGGGCTTGAGTCTTCGAGCAACCGTGATCAAGGCAAAGGCGAGCTTTTCCATCGGCGGGTATCTTTCTTCTGTGCCACGAAATGCACGGCTAGTATAGTACATGGGTTTTTGAATTTTGTCTTCCTCCCGGATTAAGGCTACGCTGATTGCGGCTGGTGACACAACTAAGTATAAGAACAACTCTTCTCCTTCTCTGGTTAGGCTCAGCAGTGAAGGGGAAGAAAGATAGGTTTTAAGATCATCGAACGCCTGCTAACATTTTGCCGTCCACTCAAAGGATTTTTTTAACATGCGGAAGAATGATAGGCATTTATCTGTCACTCTTGATATGAATCTATTCAACGCAGCGAACTTACCGTTGAGGCTTTGTATTTCTTTCACATTCTTAGGGGGCGTCATCTCTAATACCGCGTGGATCTTATCTGGGTTGGCTTTAATCCCTCTTTGGGACACCATGAACCCCAAGAACTTTCCGGCTGTCACCCCGAACATTCATTTTCTTGGATTGAGCTTCATATTGTACGATCGAAGGGTGTCGAAAGTTTCTTTAAGGTCGTACAAATGGTCGTCTTCCTTTCGGCTTTTGACCAGCATATCGTCTGCGTACACTTGGACGTTCCTTTCAATCTAATTTACGAACATTTTGTTCCTAAGTCTCTGGTATGTCGCGCCGGCATTCTTGAAGCCAAACGGCATCACTCTGTAACAGAAGAGACCTTGATTTGGTTGTACCCGGAAAAGGCATCCATGAAACTTTGCAACTGATGTTGCGCAGTTGAATCGACTAGGGTGTCAATTCTTGGGAGAGGGTAGCTGTCTTTTAGACAGGCTTTATTTAAGTCCGTGAAGTCTACACATATCCTCCATTTTTCGTTGGCTTTTCTAACCATCGCTACGTTTGCCAGCCAATCGGGGTAATAGACTTCTTTAATAAAGTTTTCTTCCTGCAACTTGTGGACTTCTTCTGCCATAGCTTGGTCTCTTTCTCTCGTGAAGACACGCTTCTTTTGACGAACAAGTGGAAAGTGGGGAGATACATTCAACCTGTGGACCATGACGGAGGGATCAATTCCGGGCATATCTTCGTGACTCCATGCAAAAACGTCTGGGTTTGCCTTAAGGAATGCTTGGAGTGCTTGCAGGGTCGTTGGATTAGCGGGTGCCAATGCAGGTCGTTTGCTCCGCCATTGAGTTGTCTAAGGGTATTTTCCTAAGCCTTTCAACAGGTTCTGCCACCGTTCATTGTTCTTCGATGCTCATTGTCTGTATCTGGTCATCCATTTCCATCATCATCACGTAACATTCTCGCGCGGCGACCTGGTCCCCACGTAGTTCTCCTATTCCGTACTTAGTAGGGAATTTGACCATTAGATGGTAGGTCGAAGTTACGGCCTTCCATGAATTAAGAGTGGGACGTCCAATTATGGCATTGTATGCGGACGAACAATCGACCACGAGAAACGTGACGTCTTTTGTAGTTTGCCGGGGGTAATCACCTATAGTGACAGGTAAAGTAATTGCGCTGAGGGGGTATACCTTAGTTCTCCCGAACCCGACAAGGGGAGCATTTGTTGGAATCAGCCACTCTTTACCAATTATCATCTGCTGGAAAGCCATGTAATAAAGGATATCTGCGGAGCTTCCGTTGTCAATCAGGATCTGGGGCATATTGTAATCTTCCATTTGTATGCTAACAACAAGTGCGTCGTCATGTGGGTGGTGAAGACGTCGAGCGTCGTTCTCAGAGAACCCAATGACGGGTGCTTCGTCCTGTTCTTTCCTGGGAACGAAGCTTGTCACCTGGATGTTCTGGACCGTCCTGTGGTAAGTCTTTCGAGCCTTCTTTGACGAGCCGGATGTCGCTGTGCCCCCTACAATCATCCTTATATCCCCTATGGGCGGTCTTGGGCGCTCGTATTCTTGTCATGGAATCTGTTCTTGCGACAGGTCTGTTCTCTCCCTGCTAATGAATCTCTGTAGCTTTCCTTGCCTTATGAGTGCTTCTATCTGCTGCTTCAAGTCATAACAATTCGCCGTGTCATGGCCGTGGTCTTTGCGAAAGCGACAGTATTTGTCCCGAGGCCTTTTATTGGGATTTCCTTTCAGCTTTCCTGGAAATGTAAGGGCCCCTTCATCTTTAATCTGCATCAAGACTTGGTCTATCGGAGCTGTAAGCGGAGTGAAGTGTGTAAACCTCCCAGCTGGAGGTTTAGAGTGCCTTTCTTCTCCTTTGTCTCCCATCCTTGCATTCTTTCGTCCCCTGTCTTGATGTACGTTGTCCTGCTTTTCTCTCTTCCTGGAGGGCTTTTCTTCTCGAGCTGAGAGTGCATCTTCCGCGTTCATGTACTTGGTTGCCCTGTATAGTACATCGGACATGGTCTTTGGGTCATTCTTATATAGGGAGAATAGGAATTTACCCTTCTGCAGTCCATTCGTAAATGCAGCTACCAGTATTTTGTCATCCACTTCATCTATTGAAAGTGCTTCCTTGTTAAAGCGGGCAATGTATGACCTTAGCGTTTCGTCCTCCCGTTGTCTAATATTCATCAGGCACGCGGTGGACTTCTTGGATCTATGCCCTCCAATGAAATGTGAAGCGAATTGAGCACTTAACTCCTTAAAAGTACTGATAGAGCCTGGCGTCAGTCTGCTAAACCAGACTCTTGCAGAGCCTCTCAATGTCGTAGGGAAGGCCCTACACATAATTTCGTCCGCCACTCCTTGCGAATGTATCAGCGTCTTGAAGGTCTCTAGATGATCTAACGGGTCTTTGGATCCGTCGTAGCTTTCAATCTGAGGCATGCGAAACTTCTGAGGGAGGGGGTACGAATTGACGGACATTGTAAATGGTGAATCCGTTTGATGAACCAGGTCGTCCAGGTCGTTAGATACCCGTCCTTTGAGAGCGTTCATCATAAAATCTATACGCTTCTTCATCATCTGCATCTCTACCACTACACTAGAAGGGACCTGTTCTGCAGTTGATGGTCGATTCGTATCCTGCCGTTCGGGCCTGCTATAGGCGTTACTCCCCTCCGGCCCGTGCTGGGTTCTCCTTTCGGCGCTGCTGGCCTCCTGCTTTTCCTCCTGAGTATTGAGTGTTACGTCCTTCTGGCGCAATTGCTCTTCTAGGTCGTGGTTACGTTTTGTAAGGCGTTCTACCGCTGCTTCGAGGGTTTGAACTTGCCTTTCAAGAGCTGTCGTGTGTGTCTCCCCTTGATCGTTTGTCGTGGTCGCCATCGAGCGTGTGAGTACCATGCAACTTTTTGTCTAGAAAGCTCAAAATAATGACTTTTCCTTGTGCTTCCCATAGATGGCGCTAGATGATGATGCTCAAAATATCGTCAACAAGCTACAGGGTTCTCTCGTTCGCACTTGATGCAACCTGCAAGACACAAAGCAAGAAACACCTTGAAAGAGTACCAATGTGGTACCGGCCGAGGACCCTCCGAAGGTTAAGTTAGTAGATGCTCACAACCCTAGAGTGCTAGAGTTAAGGAATAGTATGTGTACCTTTTCATGTGGAAGCTTTTGGGGTTTTTATAGTAGTCTAGAATCGACCTTCTTTTCTTGTGTAAGAAGTCTTTTCCTTATAGGACTTTTCTTTCTATTGGGTAAATATTGCAGAACTCTCCTTGCATTAGGATTCTATTCCGATTGGATTTCTTCATATCTCAATTATGCGTGAGACGCAAGTTGTTTCTATTTATAAAGAGTTGACACGTGTACCACAAACCTGTCTGCATTACGTCCGTCCACCACGACGCCGTCCACATCAGATGTATAAATTTTTCTCCCGTCACCTCAACAAGAATCCGAATTTTCCCTCTTCATGTTGCATTTCAAATTTTCACTTAGAACATCCCAGAACTTGAATATTCACTTTATAAAACAATATTCTCCAAACTCAAAAATCATTATTACAACATATCCATGTATATACCTATATATACAATAGCATCTTATAAATGTTTTCAATGAATATTTCAATTGTAAAAAAAACATTTAAACAATTTCATTTACTAACTAAAAGATTTAGAAAAAGAATTAGATTGACTATTTTTTACAAAATAATGGACTAAACTGAGAATAATTTTTACATGAAAAACTAATTTTACGATTATAGTCAAAATTAAAGGACTAAATTTACACCGTTTGATATTCAGTCTTTATTTATTTATTAAGAATATTAACAATTTTAGTTTAGGCATGAATGATAGGCTCCAATAATATTGCCTTGATGTTTTTTTTCTTCGTAATTTCATGATAAGCTCCATTTGGTTGGGTGGTGATGATGCTATTGGTAAGTATTAGGATGTTTCTTTTGAGACTCCACTTTTAGAGCTTTAGGGTTGTAAGAATTATGTGTGTTGTGGTGATTTATCACCTGTTAGTTATGAAATGTGTGTCACTAGGTCATATGATTACATGGTTAAGCTTTGGGATGTGAGAGTGGAAAACCAGTTGACAGCATATATGACAAGTCAAGGTGCATTTGGGTTTTCATTGGATTGTGGGGTGAGAATGATTGGGAGTTTGAATGTGGTGAAATATGTTGGGAAGAGGAAGATGAAGGAGGAGAATATAAAGAGTGGTTTGAGGAGCTTTTGGAGGCCTTGGCACTCTATTTTTTATCATTTTGATTTGTTTAGAGTTTTGTTTAATATATAACTATTATTGGAAGTGGGCACTTAAGTTTTATATAATACTATCCCGCATATTTTGTGTGATAATATATTTAGAGTTATCTCATAAATATATATTTTATTATGAGATGGGTTCAAGTTACACCTGGTGTAACTCTTATAAATTTACACCTTTTTTATACCGTAGATTTCTAAAAAATCTAACGGTTAAAAAAACCTCATTAAATGCTATTGTTTTTTACTTTATTACCTAATTAATACTAACATCCTCTCTCTATTTCTCTCTTTCTCTCTCCTTATTTATTGCTTTCCACCCTATAATATTTTCTTTAACACAATCTAACAAAAAAAAAATTGAAAAATAATCTCATAATCATTGATTTCACAAAACTACCTATAACAAGAGTCAAATGACTTTCAATTTTCTCCATAAAATAAATAAATAAAGGAACTAAAAAAAAAAAAAAACTATCTAAATCTTTTGAGTGCCTTGGCTTGGTACCTGATTCTAAAGAGTAAAGACATCGTGACTCTTTTTTTTTTTTTTTTTCATTCCAAGTCATTTTTATTTTATTTTTATTAATCCTATCATTAAAAGGGGAAAAAATGTTGGGTTTAGAGTTTAGTTTGCTTTTCATTTTGAATAATTCTTGTTTAAGGTTGCTTTTGAATTAGTGGACAGTTAGTCCTAAGTCCAAACTCAAAGTTGCAATCATTAGATTATATGGAGTATTCTCTCATTAAAAAAGAAAAAAAAAGATTTTATATGGAGCATAAGTTAACAATTTTGGCAGCAGTAGTATGTTTATGCCTTAAGATCGCACTCACTACTCGAGTTAGAATAGGAAATAATTAGTTAACTTTGAATATATAGTCTTCTTTTTTCTTTTTCTTTTTTCTGAATAACTTTGAATATATAGTTGTTGTATTACTAACCTCCAAGATGCAATAGGGTTAGGTCTCAATTTTCTATACATTATTCCTACGCTTTTCTTTATTTTAAGGAGCAAATTGAAATTCATTTGACTCTTGTTATGGGTAGTTTTGTGAAATCAATGATTATGAGATTATTTTTCAAATTTTTTTTGTTAGATTGTGTTGAAGAAAATATTATATGGTGGAAAGCAATAAATAAAGAGAGAGAGAGAAAAAAGAGAGAGAGAGAGAATGCTAGTATTAATTAGGTAATAAAGTGAAAACTAATAGCATTTAATGAGGTTTTTTTTAACCGTTAGATTTCTTAGAAATCTACGGTGTAAAAAAGGTGTAAGTTTATAAGAGTTACACCAGGTGTAACTTGAACTTATCTCTTTTATTAATATTAATATTGTTTTACTTTTGTCTATGTAACTTGTAAGGGCACGTTTTAGTCCTTAAGCCCAATGGGTGAGAGGATTTAGGCCCAAAGAGTCCAATACAATGAATTTGTAGAGAATGAGTTAGAAAACTAGACTCTAATGAGTTGAACAACAATTAAAATGGGTCTAGATGAAAAGAAAGCAAAGATAAACTGGTTTTATCCAAAGAAAATCGTCATCGGCACAATCCGAGGAGATTAGTTCTTGTATATATTTCTTTTGAATTTGATTACAAGTCTAGTTTTTGTTACTACAATGTTTTTCCCTCAATTTTTCGATTCCTCTTCCTCAGGGTATCCTTTCTCTTTTATACTATCTTCATTCTTTCATCTCTACCCTCCATGTGTAGACCAGGTTGCTGGCGTTGATCTCTGTTCCATTAGCACTTTTTTGAAGTCTTTGGGAGTAGCTTTAAGGCTGAAAATTATTGTTCAGGTATCACTTCCACATTAATGCGGCTAGAGAGTTAGCTGTAGAGCATTCAATACGGTGGTAGCAGCTTTCTTTTTAGATTTTTCATAGTTTCCCTTTGTCCTGTGCTTTCATGATGTGCATCTTTATCAATAGAATCTCCTGGAACATTGCTTTGGATGGCAGACCACATCTTCTGACCTCTGCTTTGCTCAACCAAGTAGGCATTCCTCCTCGGATCACCTTCTGGGACCCTTATAACTGAACCCCTTTCTTCTTTCACTAATGCGGACTTCCATGACAGCGTTTACCCGTCCTCGGACTACTTGGTGTCCTCGGACTGAGCTCCCGGCCCAATATATATATATATATATATACACTACTAGGCCTATCATTCCTACATAACTTATGTAAAATTCTTATATGGTAAAATTATCCAAATCATGCTATGTAATAAAATAATATTATATTCTTATAATGTAATAAGATAACATCTAACAATCAAAGAGAACAAAAAAAGAAAAAAAAAAACTTAAAACACAAAACTAAATTGCATCAACTCAAAGTAGAGTTCTTAAAAATATAAAAAATTAATAAACTAAAGCAGAGATGCAAGAAAAATAAAAAAATCCACCAAAAAATTGAGAGAGAGAGAGAGAGAGAAATAACATTTATTGTGAGAGAAAATTATGAATAGAAATATAGAATAGAAAAGATAATGAAAAATTTATAATAAGAGGATAAGAATAAAAAGAAACAAAATAAATGAAAATAAAGGGAAAGATGAAGAGTGATGTTAAGGTAGACGGTAGTGGGGAGATGAAAATATGAAAGAAATGAGAAATGTTGAAGAAAGTGTAAATGTTAAAAAAAATGAGTATGATTTTATAAGCAAATTTTTATTTATTTGTATTTAATTAAAAAATTATATGTTTATTTTTTAAATTAAAAAAATGAGAAAATATTAATAATTTAATGATATGGAGGATATGGCTAAATTTAAATGGTCAATTGTAGTAGTACTATTGATGTTAGCTTGAATATATATATATATATATATATAATTTTTTTTTTTTTTGCAACATGAGAAATGATAAACCCTATTAATATAACTAAATTAAAGTTACTTTATGATGTTGAGTTAACAAAACGAATTGGTGGTTACTAGAAAAGTAAGCATTTAAAAATAAAAAAAAAAACCTGAAAGCTGAACATGAATTATCTTGTTTTATTGCTTGTCATTTGGGTGAAATTGAAGCCTCGCATAAATTAATGAAGCCTCATTAGACCTATCAACCATTATAGCTCTAAAAAATACCAATAACAAAAACTTAGTATAAATCAGTGCTTACCATTTGCAGGTCAAGAGGCTACACATACAATATAACGTACATCATTATTTTACAATGTTTCAACTCACCACACAACAAAGCAATCATGCAAATGAGCTTTGAAATATCCATTTGGTGTTACGATCGATGGTATGTAGCTTTCAGGGAAAAATATGTAGTAGTGGTAAATTAAACAACAATACTATTCAACTACTCAGATTCATCACGATATGAGGAGAACGTGAATGCATTATGACCCCTTTGTTCCTTATGTTATAGTTGATTTTTAATTCAAATGATTTAGATGACCTAATTTGTAGGGTATATGCTCCACAAACTTTTAAAAGATTAGAAGCATTAGTTATATAGACAGACTAAACATTAGTTTCTCTCACACTAATTTTAAGGAACAATGTATAACTTAGAGGAGTCGATCCCTATAAAGCAAATTATTGTAGAATTTATTTTACTTTTTATTTTATTTTTCATATTAATTGATCAATAGAATCCATGGCCCATACAAAACTTAAAAGGTTGGAATTAAGAAGAAATAGATTTCTAAATATGTAAATAGAATAGTTTTTGTTAGAAGTCAATTACTGCACATGAGGAGAGAAAAAAAAAATCAAATGAAAAGATAACGTATTAAGTCTAAAAGGAATTTCATAGAACAAATGTCATGTTGTACAAAAATAACATATATAGAACAACTAAATAGGTGAATTTAAAGCAACCCAAACTAAGAAAAGAAAAACAAATGTAATAAAATTAAAAATTAAAGAGAAAAAAAATTAAATCACAAAACTAAATCGCATCAGCTCAATATGAAGTTCTAAAGAACACAACAATTATCAACCTAAAGTAGAGATGCAAGAAAAATAAAAAATTCACCAAAAAATTGTGAGAGAGAGAGAGAGAGAGAGAGAGAGAGAGAGAGAGAGAACCTTTTTTTTGTGAGGGAAAAGTATGTAAAAAATGGAAGAGAGAATGACAAATTTATAATAAGAGTGTGTGAATAAGAAAGGACAAAAAAAAGGAAGATGAAAGGAAAGATGAAGAGTGATATTAAGGTAGAAGGTAGTGGGGAGATGAAAAGGTAAGGGATAGAGAAAGTGTAAATATTTTTTTAAAAAAAGAGTAAATGTTTTAAAAAAAATTATAGGAAAATTAAAAAGAAAAATGATAATGACGTTAATGCTAATGTGGCTCAACTAAAACGTACAATAATAAATGTTATGCTTCAGCTTTTAGATATATACAGATATAGATTTGTGAGTTCCAGTTAGCTTAACTGGTAAAGTTTCTAATGGTTGAATAAGAGATCTGAGGTTCAATCTTTACTTACACCAAAAACTGATTATTGTCTTAGTCTAATGATGAAAAGCTATCATCAGGAGCAGACACCATAAATTCAAACTCTTTAAAAAAAAAGTTTTATATAATATTTGAATATTTGCATACCAACTATTTGGTAACCAAATCCATGTCATTAGAGAATGAAAATCAACTTCATAATAGGAAGTCTTCCATTCGATCCATTTTATTTTCTAGCCATCCAAAGTTTGTATTGGTAGAAAGTTTCAGTCTATTAACTCATCAGCTATTGTAGATTATGAAGTGTATTTATATGACTGGCCATCAAATCATTATAAGGTTTATCTTTGCCTCCAATTAGAACTATTGCATTTTTACATAACCATAGGAACCTAACAATGAAGGAGTTGCATGGCCACTAATAAAGACTCTAATCCACAAATGAACAAGACCTTTGGGCCTTTTGCCAAGAACGGATTCATCATTCACCAGCAAGAAAACTAACACTCCATGTGATGAAAAATATAGTAAAGACAAGTAGTAGTTTTAGGTTTCTAAAAGATGATTGTAACAATCATCGGATATGCTTACATTGAGAGCTAATCATAGAGTTTACTACATGTATGGATTCAAGATCCATGGTGTGGATTTTTCTTTGAATTTGCTCTAGAACAAATTGGGTGTCATGTTATAAATGGATTTTTATTTTTTACGTTGTAATAATAGACCTCTTTGTATTCATTCATAACATTTTTTGGATTTCTAATATTTTGGTCAGTGAAGAAATGTATTACCACATTAATGAAAAATTCCTACGTATCGCACAAGTTAGCTAGTTGGGTTAAAACTCGTGCTTCATATTGATTATGGGTTTAAGGAATTGGAAGTAGTTTAAGGAGTGATTCAAAAAAATTCATATGTACACACCATACCGCACAGTCGGGCACTTCAGTTCAGTTAAAATACTAGTCTCCTTCTGTTTTGATATTGATATAACAAAGATAATATATTACTACAAATGTAAGGAGTTTCTATGAAGTGCATAACAACCTTGGTTGAGGATGTTAATTAGCTTTGGTCAAGTTCACAACAACAGTCTTTTGATTTCTTTTGTATGGTTCCATTTTGGCAAAGGCTTGCCTAGTTAGATCCCAATCTTTGGGAATTTTTCTTTTAGTTTGCTTTCCAATTTGAACTTTGGATGCCAAGAGCCTTGTAGCTCGCCATATAGCTCAATGGCATACTCTGCTCTATTTTACTAGGAGAACTAGTGTTCAAAAAGAATTTTGGATGAACCTTTCCATATAAGTATTTAACTCTATCTACAACAGAGGCCAACTATGGCAGTAATAGTTTTAAGAAAACAAATCCAGGCTCGAATGGTGGTGGTACAAAAGAATTATACATAATACACTTGCCCAACATTCAAGAGACTCTCATAGGGAATATGGAAGATCACATTCTTCTCCCTGCATATTTTTCTAAGAAATGCATATACATAATCAATGGTTATCTTCTTGTAGAATCGTGAATCGCTCTTAGCTTTCAATATTGTATTCCCCATTAAGTGCACCACCCCAGCATCTCTACATCTTTTCATGAACTCTAACCCATCAACCTCACTATGTTTGCTTGCCTGACTGGAAGACATGATAGTATTGTTTTTAGGCAATGGAGAATCAACAAGCACGATTGAGTCCCCAGATGAAACGTTGGAATTCACATTAAATTCAGGTGCATTGCCATTACCATTCAACAGGCAATCATCTCTTGGCCCCTCAGTTTCCTGGTCGCATAAACTATGCTCATCTGAGTCTGAAAACCCATCCATCAAGCTCTCAAGCCGGAAAAACATGAAGAGGCTATCAAAGAGCTTATTCTCAAAGTCATCATCTTTCTTACGGAGGTCACTATAACCATATCTCACAACACAACGGAACATGTGGAAATCCATGGTTCCTATCCTCTTTATAAGGAATCTCTCTCCTTCAGGGACTGTGTATACGGGAAGATATTTCACACATACAAAAATAACAACAGAATGGATGGCTGGTACATTGGTGATTAAGTGGGAAAAGATGTTTGGCACTCCACTGGCCAGCTCACTGTAAACAAGTCCAACCCCTGGGACCCGTACCAGTCCTAAACTAGGGCCAAGCCTAAGAATCCACGCCAGTGGAACCTTATTGTGCATTTCAAACTCGTAGTGTTTCACAGTACCATAATGCCAAACGTACATGATGATAAAGAAGACTGTTGCAATCACAAGAGGAACCCAACCACCCTGATTTACCTTGAGGATTACGGCAGAAAAATAAGTCAACTCCACTACAAGTGATAAGACAGTGAAGATCAGGATAAGCATCCAGTGGCTGCGCCATACTAATAACATGATCAGAATCATAAGAAATGTGGTTACCAGCATCACTATCACAACTGCTGCCCCTGTTATGACATGAAAAGTTATGCTACTGAATGAAATTCTTATTTGGCAAGAAAGATTTCTTGGAATCATTAGTAGCAGACATAAAGAAAGATGCAAGAACAGACAAATAATATGTAATTTTACCTAGCACAATTAGCCCTATGATCACCTGCATCACATTAATCACTGTCTACCATTCATGAAAGGAGGAGTTTACACTTAACTAACAAAAGGAAAGAGACATGAGAGTACTACAATTTTGATTTACATGGGCACCGCTGAAGGTGACAACTAGTCAGAACCATCTAGTATGGTGAACCCACAATTATGCAAGATAATTTGTTTTTGTAAGGATATAGAAATGACCCAAATGCATAAAATTTGCATATGAAACAATGTATAAAGAAATTGAAAAATAATAGAGATAGTGTAAAATTATTCTATTATGTATTATGATTAGGGCATCTATCTTTGGAATTTAATGTAACAAAAGATGTCTCAAAATAAGGAAGAAATAACATATAGAAAAAAGGACATAAAACATGTCATGTCTTGAAATAGTCCTCATTTCCATATATACATATATATATATATATATATATATATCCCTTAGTAACTATTTGTGTGACCGTATATTCTGTAATATTGAGACATCACAGAAATGTTGGTCTATATAGTCTACAAATGAAGAATTCAGTGGTTGGTAGGCATGGAAATTGCATTACTGCCTATAAAAAAATGACATTTGTGACAAGTAAACAATTTTAGGCTCTCTCACCCAAAGCATTTGATTTATCAGGATGAAAGAAGATGTATAAAATGAACTTCACTACATTCAAAAGTGGATAAACCTACCAGAGGCATTTCCAATTTGGTATTGGCTTTTGAAGGCAGTTGTCACCGTAATGCAAAGAATCATGAGGATCCAATTAATATCTGGAATGTATATCTGGTTGGGATATTTCTTTGATGTATGTATAACTTTGACTCTTGGAAAACAGCCAAGTGCCACTGCTTGCTTGATTAATGAAAAAGTTGCACATATGGTGGCCTGACTTGCAACAATAGCAGCTAAAGTTGCAACAACATATACTGGAAAATATATACTATCTGCAGAATAGTGAATAATCATCATTAGAAAGACAAACCTAGTCATGGAGAATGGAGCATCTACCACTTGACAAACTGATAAAATTTTTTAGAAAGACATACAATAACAAAAGTTGAGTTTTTTGATATCAGTGAGGCAAAAAATCTTTGATCTCCACCGAATATGATGTGCTAGGAACCACTTCATATAGATAAAAAATTCCTTCACATTAACAACTGAATCCTACAAATCCTTGATTTCTTAAAATCTTCCCAGAATGTATAGGAAAAAACAAAAGTTTCCATGAGACCAAATCTATTGATGAGTGTTTAAAATATTAAAAATACTCAAGAAAGAAGTTATTATAAATCATTTCTGAGAGCCATAAAAGTCTTTGACTTCTAAGTGCGATTTTAAAATCCCAATGCTTGAGAGTGGCTTATCATTCACTCCCTCAAACGCAAGGCAGCATTAAGTCATTTCCTCTCTAGACGAGAGATTGGCTAACTGACACTAGGTAATGGCCCTTTCTCTCTGCTTGGATCATGTGTAGTGCTTTATTTTTTCTCAACCAGTCCCTAGCTAGCAAAAATGAGGATTGTTAGGCTGATGGCCAGTTTTAAACCATATTCAAATTTTATGTCCTCTTCTTTACAAGTGTTATAATGTTATGATCCTAGTGTCTCACATAGATTTAGTGTAAGCTTAAACATATGTTTATAAGCTCTTGGGCACCCTCCCCTTGCAAGCTGGTTTTCAAGGTTGAGTCTACCCATAGGTTTGTGTCATATAATGTTCCAATGAAGTTAGGCAAACCTATTTACAAAGGCGAGTTTTTCGCATGTAACTTGGCACACCATAAGTAGTTAGACCTCATTAAGTTAATGATTTGTATCCATTATGGCACACTATATAAACAATTTTCCAAATCTCTGAACACTTTTACAAAAATATGAGACCATGGAATGGATTAAGGCATGAGATTTTAATCACCCTATAAATTTTTAATCCTTCCCAAGTTGATTATTATTATTATTTTTTTTTTTTTGGATTAGAACAAACCTGGAATAGAATGATAAAATACACCAACCACTTGATCTGAGTTTTGCACAAGGTATGCAGCTTGTCCAACATAGGCCAAAAGAAGGCAAGGAAACACAACAACTGTGAAAGCAATCTGTATAGCTGGAACTGGAAAAAGAGATAGGTCGGCAAAAAGTGCCTCTGTGCCTGTAATAGTTCATAAGTAGTCATCTAATCTGAAATCACAATTTTTTTTTTTTGGTTAAACCTTAAAAATGTGAAAAAGAAGGATTAACTCAGACAACAAGAAACTTACCGGTTAAACTAAGCATAACACCTCCCAGGGATGTCCAACTATCTTTCCCTCCCCGTTTAAAATACCTATATATATAGACAGGAGAAAAAGCTTTCAAGACACTGGTTTCGTATTTGCAAATGTTGTATATGCCAATACCTCCAATTAAGAGGAACCAAACGAACACAATTGGTGAAAACAGCCAGCCAACTTTATCCATACCATAATGTTGCATACTAAACAAAATTATTATTAGGGCAACGGCAATCATCAAAACCATATCTGTAATACAGAGAAAAGGTAAATGTTAATTAACTAATGATGAAAAACTGGAATATGATAATTATTATTAGGGCAACGGCAATCATCAAAACTATATCTGTAATACAAAAAAAAGGTAAATGTTAATTAACTAATGATGAAAAACTGGAATATGGTTGCACACTCTCTTTGATTGGAGTGTGATCTTTTCTCATTTTTCTTGTTCTTCCCTTCTTGTTTTCCTTGATCGTTGCAATTTTGGTTCCTGATTTGTGCCCCCATAGTACATCCCCAATGTACTCGGTTTGGCAATTTTATTAATAATATTTTTACGTCATCTATCAAAAAAAAAAAAAAAAAAAAGAGTTGCAAAAATAGGAAGCAAATACAAGAAAATCTATGATTCAGCAGCATTGAGATACCTTTACTCAACTTGGGGTGAGTTATGTTGATCCCATCAACAGCCGATAAAACTGTAAAATATTGTATAAGAGTTATGAAAGAATAATTTCATTTCATAAGTACTAAACAGGTCAATAATACTAACAAGCATGGTAAATCTTACAATTGCAGCCTAAGACATAAAGAGTATGGAGAGCATATGTTGGATGTGAGAGAAGCATTAAAAAACAAATTATCTAGGTTGCTTGTAGAGCTTTATGATTTGTATTGGTAGGGTTGTGGTATTTCCCTCTTTATATCAATGACACTGATTGATTCGTATGAAGTTCTTGCTTTCTGATTATTTCCACTAACTTAAAAGCCCCAATTGGTGTTCTTCTTGTATTATATAGAAGTGTCCTTTCGGATAAATTACAAGATCTCTATTATTAATCCTATTTGTAACTTGGCATTTACCAAACATAAAATTATTTTTTTCTCAATCCTCTTCTTACGTAAATACAAATAAATGGTATTAACAACTTATATGTGGTTAATCTTTTGAACATGTTTCAAGCCAGAATGAGTAATCAACCATTCTTGGGGTAAACAGTTTCTTCTTCTTATATTTATTATGATCTAATCACTAAGAGAAATTAAATTTGCTTATGTTCATGTCTCAGTACATTGCTGAACAGTGGTTAATCTGTTTGTTTCATATGCTGCTTGATTGTCTCATTTAGTGGTTAATCTATTATACCATGCAGGCATCAATTATATCTAAGCACCTGATTTTCTAGACAGAAAACTCAAGAATATTTCCAAGTACATAAAATGGCCCCAAGGACTTGTCTAGAAATGTACCTGATATAGCTGGAGTGAGGATCCCATCACCAATCACCATGCAAGAGCCAACAAGGACAAGAACAAGAAGTGCAGTTTTTCTATATGCATATTTCTCCAACCATCTCTTGGTTTTTGCAGCAAGGGATTTTTCATGGTATGAACGATAATTATATGTTGTTAACTTCTCATCACTCTGGTCATAATTAGGAATAATCTTTATTTTTGCATGTCGACAGAGTAATGAATAAAGAGCAAATGTTCCACCTGCGGCGTAAGGATATGAGTATGGAGAAACCTACTGGTGCTTTGATAGCATTAAACAGGTATATATACTTCAACAAAAAAAAAAAAAAGGGAGGTGATATTGTTAAGCTATAATACCTTTGGAGGAATGCAGTCAAAATCATTAAATTCATAAAAGAGGATGTGCAAAACTACTTAAGCAAAAAAAAAAAAAAAGACTAATCTAGAATGTAGTGGTATGTAAAATGATGCAACTAAAGCTTTAGTTTCCTTTTTATATATCATTTCCAAAAGATTGTTATTAATCCTGTATTCCTGTGTTTTGGTTAAAGATCTTCAGTTTGGTGTCAAAGCATAATTTTGTGGCATGCTGCATATTGAAGCAATGTTGATGTAGGGATTTATATATGTAACTTCACCACTTTCAAGATCTTTATTTTCTTAATATTTTATCATCTTTGATAATTTATTTTCAACTATAAATTTGTTCTGTTCACTCTGTCCATGTGACTAAGGCAGGTAGAAAGCCTAAAATCTGTTACTTTCAAGGTGGATCTTAGATATCAAAACTGTGATCTATATATCCTGCATATAAAGAAAAATGTTAGGCTATCCAAGTTGTTTAGCGATGTGTACGGGTGTATCATATGTGTTAATGTTCGTGCAAGTGTTTTTTAGAATCTTCAACTGCCACCACCCCCAATCCCTCCTCAAACCCCTCTTTCTTCCCCCCTTGAACTGATACATATTCCAAGTATCTATTGGATGAAGGTGTCAGAAATAAAATTTTCCACTTCTCAAAGGTAAAAATTCTACTTAATGAGAATGAAGTAGGAAGAAATACTAGCAATGTCCTCATTGTTCCTTGATGTACAAAAACAAAAAGGCATAACACTATCTGTAGTCCCAAAAATATTATTTACACCAGTGGATGTAAGACATACATACAAAATAATATAATTATCTGCAATTAAAGAAGTTGCCAGAAAATAACGTTTTACCTTGACCATTGTCAGTTGCTCTACTCACAATAAAGACGTACTTGATGAGTGGTACAAGAGTAAGGGAATATATAATCAATGATAAAACACCAATCACATCCTCTGGTTCTGCAATTCCGCGAGGAAATGTATTGTAGTAAACATACAAGGGAGATGTGCCTAAATCTCCATAGACCACTCCAAGACTCTGGAATGCAAGTTGCAGAAGGAATATGGTTGAAATTTCCTAAAGGACATAAAACTGCGTCAAGTCGTCAACAAGGAGAATTAACTTAAATTCCTAAGACTCTAAAATTTTAGTTTTTTTTTTTTATAATAATAGTAGACTCACCAATCTTTATATGTGCTAACTTGGTATAATATTTTTTATAATTTAAAAAATTTCAATTTAAAAGGTGCCAAATGGGGTGCTACCCATGTACACAGGATGTATACAAAGTAAATCCCAAAAAAAAAAAAAAAAAAAAAAAATCTAATGAGCCAACAGATTTGGCAGCATGTTCCCACGTATATGAGGACCACAGAAAAAAGAAACTTCGGTTGAGCAATGGATATTCCTGTCCTTCAAAAGTTCATGCATTCATTTCTCTCCAAAGACATTACATTAAGCACAACAGAATGAAATTCCTAGTCTCCAAAGCTTTTTTTTTTTTGTTGGTCTCGAACAGACCTGTCCAGCAAGCAAAAACTTCAAGAACAGTTCTTGGCATTACCCAACACACCCCAAACAAGCACAAGATAAGCGACCATGAGTCTCTTGCAACCTCACAATTTAGAAAGAGGTGATCCACTAACTTCCCAATAGATTTGCACATGGAGCACTAATCCGTAACTATAATACCTCTTTGGCGTGATTACTTCAAATATATCAAATGCGAGAATAACAATGACTATAATCATAGTCTAGGAAGCATCGATACTTCATATGAGGTGTTGTACTCATGTCATACTGATGTCGTACCATTAGGAATGCATTACTTCACCGTGTCGTACCGTGTCCAAGATTACAATCAATATGCTGCAGACTCATAATTTAACAATACTAATGCATTCCTTTCCATGATTTCATATCTGAGAAACACTATATATAGAAAGATATCATGATTAAATTTGGACTTCAAATTTGATTATAAATTATCCTTTGAATCAACTTAACCAACCCAACAAGATACAAAAATTTGTTCAATTCAATAAATTTAACTGACTCTATTATATACCAAGGATGTACATATTCATAGCTTTATAAATTTAAACTGTAATATGAAACTCTACATTTTAGGGTAACATCATAACAATAAGAATATTCTAAAATTTTTAAAACTGAAGAACGACTAAAGTATCATAAGTCATAACAATAAGGGGTCTCACACACATGCATTTTACATAAGAGAGTAAAATCACAAGGACATGAATATCTTAAATTATAAATTCACACCAAAAGAGAAATGCAAACTTACCTTTTCTGTAGACATATTTTTGAGCCTCATGGCCTCCTCATCCATTGGTTGATCAAGCTTCTGATCCAACATCCAACCATTACTTTTGTTCTGAGCCATTTCCTCATCAGTCCCCATTCTTGAGGCCATTTTGTAACCCTTTTTTTTTTTTTTCAGATATGAAACTGACCCTTTTAGTTTTAAGACAATCAACACAATAAGCACGTCCAATAGGTACCTATCTCTCAGTCCCTATTCTCATATTCTACGTTCTTTTCAATTTTTGTCAGATACCCATGAACCAAAACAATCAAATGAGAAAAACCCAGGTCTTGTTTTTTCGGGCCATGCAAGGAGGTAGTATTATTTTGTGGCCAAACGAGGAAGCTATTGTCAGAGAACAGACATCTCTGTTGTTGTTGTTGTTGTTGTACGGATGACAATGTTTCAAGCCGTCCGTTTTGGGGCATTTTAATAAAGAAATGCTAAAATTATTAACATTTTTTTTTTGGAGAAGGAATTAAAATTATTAACATGAAATAAAAAAAAACTTTATAAATACCATTCCGTTTGTCAATAATTATATTGTAAGATTAATTTAAATATTTTTTATTGGTTTGAACTTATAACATTGATGATATAATAGTGGCTCTTTTTCCCTTTTTAGTTCATTTTTGGTATAGATGAAAAAAATCTCAACAGGTCAAATTTCTTAGCATTGAATAGTGTTCTTAAATAATCAACTAATGTTACGTTTACAATATTTTTTACAACAAATTTTAATTGAAAGATTATTTCAGGTTTTTAATTTATATTAACCACTAAAATTACTTTTTTTGTCCAACAACGCCAGCAAATAAGAACTTAACGCGTAGTATTTGTTGCGAAATCATTAGGAAAATGTAGTGAAAATTGCAATTAAGAACTTTATATGATTTTTTTTAATTTTATAATTAAAGAAACAATTACACTTAGACACAGTGAACCGTCTCTCCCAAAGTCAATTGTCAGTTTTCAGATGTCCATATTTGAAGACAGCAAGCTTAAAGCTTTACATCTAACTGCAATGGCAATATAACTCTACTTTGAGTTTGAGCCTCTCCTACATTTCTTTTTAAGGTTTTCAGGTAAATATAACTATTTTGAGCATCATCTCTCACACAAATTTCATTTCTTTTTTAATATTACTGACTGTGTTTTGCTCTGTGCTGTGTTGTGGTAGAGGATTTTGGCTCTTCATGTTAAGTTTCGAGCTTATCTTTGAATGAATTCAACTGGGTCTGTCTGACACTCTGACTTGATATGTTAGATATTTAAGTTTGGTTTTCGTGTGGGTTTTGTTAGTTTTTGTTTGGTGCTGATTCGGGGTTTTCTGGGAGCTAAAAGATTAAAGCTTTATTAAATTTTGCGGTTAATTTCTGTGCATCCGAAATGCTTGTTTTCTGGGTATCTTATATTTGTCTGTGCTTACTTTTCAGAAACATTGATTTACTTCTTTTTTTCTTCTCTGTAACATTAGTTCACTTGTCAATAGCATTTTCAAGCGAAAATGTTTAGTTAAAGTGGTGCACTTTCTTTGACAATTTCAGTTCTACTCGATTCTTTGGGTGTATGTATCTGTGGTGCTTGATTTTGGTATCCATTTAAGATAGATTGTATGTTATTACACTTGAGCTAGTAGAATTCCTATACCCTTTAAGCTTATTGCAGTTATATTCTATTCTTTGAATTTATTTGTGTTGCTTAATCACCAGTGACTGATTTACTTGTTAGTAGCATTAATTATTGGTTACATTTGTGTGTGCATATGTTTTTTTTAGGTTGGTGAATTGAGATAGGAACCATGAGCCATGAATTTGTGCTTATTCAACTGTTTGGTTTATGGGATATGAAGTAAAACATTAGAAAAAGATAATTTGTAGCAATGGTTTTGCCATTGTTTGGGGCTTGGGATAATAGGAAGCTTCAAATCAATGGAATGAGCATAATACAATTATAAGATTGTTTACAAGGAGTTAACATTGTTCTGAGTTGTAGTGATGGCATATTTAATTTGGTATATGTTATGAATGTGGATTTATATATGCATTACACAGATTCTTCAAAATTGGATTTATATATGCATTACACAGATTCTTCAAAATTATAAACTTATCGGGTTGAGTGGTTTGATTACTTGCTGTGTTTGGCCTTTTTTGTTTATCTTTAACAAGTTTGTTTCCACTGAAATTTGCTGTGATCTTAGGTATAGATATATAAGATCTTTATATTTATTGTCTATGACTAAAATGCTTATCCCCTATTGTTGGAAAATATTGATTATTTGTCTTAAAGATTGCTTAGTCTAGGAGAATCCTAGACAAGCAGTACTCTAGACCCGACTTGAGATTTAAAAAAAAAAAAAAAACAATGTGGTTTATACGCTGGCATTTCAGTTTCAGAGAGCAAGAGTGAGAGAGAGAATGGCAAGTGATGGTAAGGTGGTGGTGGAGAAAGTGGGAGAGAAATCATCAGTAACAAGGTGCTTCTCAAAGTACCCCCTCAAGTTCATCATTCCCAGAAAGGTTCACTAGCTGACTTTCTCTTTCTACTCTAACTCAACCATGTCTTACATTGTTGTACTGTTATTATGTGTGGCCAATTGATTTTCATCACAAATAATCATAACTGAGGCTGTTGGCATGTTCCTTCTGCTTTTTCCTTAGGTTGGTCCCTCCAAAACTGATGCTGTTTGGATTTACAGCCTCACATATGGCGGTGGAGTTGTTTCTGTATGTCATTATATATTCATCTCTTACTCTTTCCGTCTTTATTTTATTGTGTTATATATATCTTTTGATAGGTCTAATTATGCTTTCAAAGGTTTCTGAATTTGTGTGATATTGGGTTGGGTGTAGGGAGATTCTATTTCATGTGAGTTTACCATTGGAGATACTTGCACCACTGTCCTTACAACCCAAGCTTCGACAAAGGTTGAATTTTTTTTGGCTTCTCTCAAATTGATTTATGATTTGTTAATAACCTGTCCTCTTTTTTTTCTTTTTTCTTTTTTTATAAATGGATTAATGGGTTTTGTACGTTTGACAAATTTTTATATGATTTTGCTATCCTTCGTTTGATTCTTGTTTTATATGGGTTTGTCAACATGGTCTTACCTTATTCTACGGCAGGTATACAAGTCTATGGGATCCAAGTGCTCTGAACAAGTCTTAGAGGTAATCATCTTGCCTTAACCAAATTAAAGATAAAAAGTATATGCCATTGTTTTACTTTTAAAAATTCAGTAATGTACAAATGTTATGTTAAAATGCTCATCTTCCATTTTCTGGTTGCTGTTTTGTTGATCATTTGCATCTAATATGGTGTCCTTTAGTAGGCAACTTGTTCTTTAATATTTGAGATCCAGAGATACAAGGAATAAAGGGGTTTGATCTACTTCTAAAAATTTTCATTTCTACTTTTTCTATTTGATCTTTTGCTTATATGGTTATGGTTTATTATGTCAATTTCAATCCATATGTGAGGATTAGGTGTAGGAGGTTTCTCCTGTTGGAAATTACAAGATGACATTCATTGAAAGACATAATGACTTATTCAAGAAATTTTCCTTTCTGCTTATTGGTTTGACTGATGGTATTAAAGTGACAATGGTGAGTTTCTACTGTGCAGTAGGCAAGTATTGGGAGTGATGCTCTATTGGCTGTTGTTCCAGACCCGGTGACATGTTTTTCCACTGCAAGGTACTCTCAGAAACAAGTCTTCAGGGTGGTTTCAGACTCAAGTTTGGTCATTGTAGATTGGATTACCAGTGGGCGCCATGAAAGTGGAGAAAAATGGGATTTTGATCTTTATAAGAGCACCAACCACATATTCTTAGAAGACAATCAACCTTTGTTTCTTGATACGGTAATGCTATTGTTTTTTTGTCTTATTCTTAATTTGTTGCATTACTAATTTTCTGTTGCATATTTAAGTTAATGCTAGGAAGGAAATATTTTTATTGAAGGGAGTTCTGGAAAGTTCTCAAAATTCTCTTTAGTGGTTCTGGAAACCTCTCAAAATTCTTTTTTTATTGGTATCTATTCTGAGGACAATGTTATAAAGAGCCGATGTCCTGTTCCAAGGCAACATCCAAATACTTATTTCACAAAATTACTTATAAAAAAAAGTATTTCAATTTTGTCAGCTCTTTTATGCAATTTTCATAATGATCATGTCACCTTATGCTATTTTCTCTCCTTGTCCTTTCCAATCTTTCCACCCCCTTTCAGTGTCTTCAAATTTATCTAAATCATAGCATTTTGATGCCATATTTTGGTCTTATTTTTGCATCTTTTTGTACAATTTTAATTTTGGGTTATAACTTTTGTGAATTGAGTTGATTCTTATTTTGGACTAACCAAAGATTTTGCAAAGTTGGTCTGATTTATTGTTATACTAAAATTTTGGGAAACGCAAATCTGTGCATCACACTCCTGGAGATTCTAATTTCTTTGCGTACTGCTTCATCTCGCATGACTTATTGTTCTAGCACAGGTGCTTCTGGAGCGAGGAAGCATAGCCTCTATTGCAGAGCACATGCAGGACTACCAAGTAATTGCAATGATTGTACTCTTGGGGTGAGTACTTTTTAATGATTTATAACTTGATCCCAGCTTACCTCTTTTGTATTGTTGGCTTATTTACATTCAAATGGGATGTAAGTGAGTTAAGTAAATCAATTTTAGGCCTTGCAATTGCTTCATTGTAGGCCAAAGCTGAAGCAAGCTCAGGACCAAGTTCAAAAAGATGTGAAGAGGATAATGTCTGAGCGATTACACATTCCTTCTGCTTCATTGGGACACCATGTAATAACAAAATCTGATCATTTCTTGATGAAACCAAGCTTTATTGCTTCCACCAGTGTCTTTGGTCCTAAGGTAATTTTGTCAAATAGTTCAGCCACAAAGCAGTCAATAAACTGTATATTTTTGTTTGCCTTCATATCTGTTTATATTATAGTACTTTTCAGGAATCAAGTTTAGTTCATTTTCATGTTTTTACTTCAAATTTATGTAACTAGGATGCAAAGATTTCTCTCCTTGTGTGCATTCGATGTGGTGTGTTCAACTCAGCTTTAATACAGTTTTTAATATGCCTATTGTCACAAAAACAGTTCTGCTATTTGCAATAGCTGAAATTAGAATGCACGAGTTTTTTTGTTATGTAGATCATAAATAAGGGCTCAAAGTGTGTTATCTGATCTCTCTCTCTCTCTTGTTGGTTAGTTACACACACACCCAAGGGTACCGATGACTTTACCCTTAACTCTATTATTAAGAAGAGGTGCCATATGAACTTGAGTTCATTGGTTATTTTATTCTTAGATGTCAATGCGATTGTACTTCTACCCCCTGTATGCCTTCAAACTTTGGTTATGTATTTGAAGATCCAATTGAAAGGTTTCTTGCATTTTTCTGAACATTTAACATAAGTATTAGACAACAGTCATATTGCTGAGCTATCTGAATAAAATGCTAACCCGTGTATATCTTTGTGTGTGCAGGGAATAGGTGTTGTTGTTCGTATAGCTGCCATGACAACTGAGTCTGTTTATAAATTTCTGCACCACCAATTGGCTTGCCTGGAGCCACTGCTTGGGATGTCACCTTATCGTTAAACATGCAGGGAGAATGTGTTTCTTACAGACAAAGTTGTTAGTGGCACCAAAGCCTTGTTTCTAATGCAAGTATATCACTATATTGTATTTCTGTCATTATTTATGAATTTTTACTTTCTCCTTGATTTTCTGGTGACCACAGTATGTTTGCCCCCAAAATCTATCTAAATGATTTCTTTTGGGCAGAGTCATTATCATAGCAATTGTTTCCTTATTCCTTTACAAAATGTAATTAACATTTAAAATGTTTAAGGTTCCAGTATGTGGGAATTCAATGCAGGGAATTGTAATATAGAGGCTGTGTGAGAAAGGGGGAAAATATTTAGATTAGGACTCCTTTATCAATTTTTTAACAATGATGTTTCTTCAACCATCTTGTAAAATGTTGACTTTATGAGGGCTCTGACTATGAGGTCTGGAGTAAACATAGACTTTTATTTATTTATTTATTTTTATTGGTGAGTTACACACACACAGTGGATCTTAAACTCACGACCTCATCCTCTATTCCAGTAATAATTATTATTACTGCAGATGTGCTACCAAAAAAAGGTGTTGCTATCAAGTGTCACCCTGTTCTTCTTAAAATACTAACAGCATGAACACAAGCCATATCAAACTTAGGAGTAGATTTTAAAAAGAGCCTTCGTGGTGTTACTTAAATTATCCTCACATCTGAAGAGAAGGAATAACAGGTAAGTAAATATAGATAGATGATTTTCACACAAGTGAAAAAATTGAGTGGCTTTCTTCTATTTTCTGACACATGGTTTTTTTGGGGGGGGGGGGGGGGGGGGCATTCAAAGTGGTCCAACTGCCGTGAATAATAGGTTCACATGGGCATTAGACATCTAAATTATTAATTTTCCATGCTATCTGTCTTGTGATCTAGTTAAGGGATTTGTCACATCGAAAAATTACTTGTGGAGAGTTTTATATATTGCATTACTTCTAGTCATTCTGTGAAATCTGACACCCATCGTGCACAACCTCCTCCAAATCATGATTTTCTTGTCCTCGAAGAATAAATGCAATATTTCAATCTTCTTGATTTGAAGCCACTTTGAACTTTCAGATGTACTAAATCTTGACTTTGATGAACTTAATTTCTTTTTGGCAACTCAAGGAAGATTAATCAGTGGAAAACCGTGTCTTTTTGGCTAACTGGAATAGGAATTCTGTGGATATTTACTATAATGTACTCATTTTTGGGAATGTTTAGGCTACCATTAATATGCATGATAATTGTCTTGAATTTGATATATCACAAACCATCAACAGCAGCTGTCAAAGTTCTAGAGTAATTGTACTCATAAGTTAGTTAATTTGATTATGGCTGGCGTTAAATTTTAAAATTGATTGTCATTCCAATCAAAAAAAAAAAAAAAAATTTGATTGTCATAAAAATAATATATTATCTTTGATGTTATATCATGAATGTACTGAGCTGACATTAGCATGGGCTTGTTTTAATACATACTTCATCATTGTCAGGTTCCCAGACTACTACATTCCAGTTCGACAACTTTTTTTTGCATGCAGCTTTTGCAACAGAGCAAGAGTTACACAGTCCATGGATTGGTGTCTTGCTATAATTTAAAGATTTATAAATTGGATTCTGGGTTCAATAATTTTGTTTAATCTGGTCTCTTCTCTAATCTGCATGATGTGATCTAAGAATTAATAATCCTTCTATGTTGGCACCTCACCCCTTTACCCACAAAAAAAGGAAAAAGAAATTCTGTCATCTGTGACCTGCGGTATAAAACTGAACTGTTTTTTCCCACACAAGTCATTGTGCAAACTTTTGGTGGAGGTTGGAGTGCATGTTTACCTCGTTAGCTGCCTTGGAGATTTTTGAAATACAATTTCAAAGAAAGAAGATTACTTTAGTTAAACCCTGTAGGCTGTAGCCATTAGCCGAGGGGTGTTCGTGCAGCTCTAGAGAATAATGCAGTGGAATATGAAACAGTCTAGCCTCGAATAGTGGGGTTTGTGGATAGGATTTTCCCCACTTTATAGGTACTAATCTAGAACGAAGAGTTTGAGTGAAGGGGCTTGAGAGAAGGTGGACATTATAATTTACAAAACACGATTTAGAACATGTGCAGCATAAGGAATTGCTCTGCCTTCTTGTTTAGCTAACCTCACGAGAGCTTTGGTTTATTAACCTCTTCCAGAATTGTGTACTAAGTTTCTTTTCGATAAGTTTGGTGTCAACTCTCTGTTTTACGGTGATTTATCTCAGTAGGGAGAAATCTAACTCAATCTGAATCTGCTGAAGCCTTGTGCATCAGAATTACAAAATAGTAACTTGTTTTTCACATAATTTCCATTTATACAACCAATCGAAGTTTGTTTGCTTCATACATATTGTTTTGTTTGGAATGAAAACCGTGCAATCAACTAAGAGTCCTTGCAGTATGGCTAGAAAGACCGCAAAATTACAAGGGCTGCGCTCATTGAACATACAGTCTTTGTACCTAGCATACTTATCTTAGTAGAGTGTGGAAGTACATATATTTAGCCAATTCAACAGATTGTTATTAGGCTCCTATATATTGGTAGACTAATAATCACCTTGTGATGGTTCTCCACATCAGCCACATCGCTATTAAACATTTAAACAATTTTCTTTTATATTGGTAAGTTACACATTTAAGGGATAGCTGAACAATGTGTCTCTTTACCATGGCACAAATAAGTCCCTGAAACAAGTAGGAGCTGAAAATTTTGAACAGTAATTCTCTCTTCTTACAAATGCACGTGTTTCTGTGATTTTTCATACATGTTTAATGGAAAGTTTAGTTTAATTTAGGTTTTTTTTTTTTTTAAGCAACGGAAATCTATTGAACCAAAATAAAATCACCCGAGTACACTGGGCATTGTATGCAGGAAGCAGTGCAATCAAATTTTCAAATTACAATACCCAAGCATACCTAATAAAGAATAACACGGAGGAGATTTGAAAGAAACATTCCAATTAGTGTGAAAAAATAGAGATTTAATCTCAAGAATAGACCTTTCACATCCCTCAAAGCATCTTGCATACTAGCGTTCTTGCATTCCATTTATGGAGAGTTTAGTGAAAAAATTAATTCTTAAATAACTATCATTAATTAAAATCATCAAAATTGAAGCTTGATATCCCATTCTGGTACTCAAAATGGTTTGAACTGGCAAAGCAACGACCACAAATGGGGCACATGACTAGAAATGAAGGGGCATCACAGCTCAAAAATAAAATGCACAAAATAAATTCATATACTCAAATCAGTCCTGACAAGCCCAAAATATCCTAAAAATTTTAATCCATATACCAGCATTTCAGCCACTCTATTTGATACATTCATGAGATAGATGACCCTCGCTCATTCGAACATCAGTTGAAGTAGAGCCGCATAATTTGAGAATGTATAGGTTGAACTCACTAAAATGTAATCTCACAAGGCGCATGGAATGTTCTTCCACGGCATATAGCTTCTAGGTTTTCTCCAGCGAAAGAACATAGTGGTGACACCTCCACACCTGGCAATAAGATCAATTATGCCTGAGGACTAAGAATGACATTAAGAACATAGAAAAATTATTTCCTACAGCTGTAAACAAATAAAATGCTTTAACTCCCCCCTCAGGCCCTCACTCTTCTCTTGTTCTCTTTCATGTCATACTCATACGCCATTGTTCCATTCAGCAATAATTCCCGAAAGCTAGTGTGACATTGATAAACCTTAATAGAATCTGAATGGTTACTTCTTTTAAGCCCCCCCTCCCTTTTTTTCCATTTCCCTTCACTTTTACTTCCTTCTTTTTAGCTCATGAATGCACTTTATATGCTTCCATTGAAATGCAAGAATGCCTACAAAATAAATCGTGAAGTTACCAGTTGCATATAAGGGCACTGAATGTGTTAAGAAGCCACCAGCAGCAACTACCCAACGAGAGTGGAGTCGGAGAACAAGAAGCCTAGCACTGTCTGGGGTATCATAATTTGAGCCGTTGGCATTTTTTACAGGGGCAAACTCTTCTTCACGTGATACCTGAATAATGACAAAAAGTTTTCCCAGTTCAAAGCAAGCATCCTTCATAAGAATCAGAATATAAGGAGAGTAATTTCTGGAATTACAGTGAGAAATGGGAAAATAAATTCACCTCAAAAAGTGCAGTAGAAGGAGCATATGGAAATGCATCAAAAATAAACTGCTCTAGTTTTAATCCCATTGTATGCCCATGGATGGAAGGAATTTTCTTCTCAGCAAGATGGTAACTGCCATAAAAAAAACATGCACACATTAACATCATCGTAATAGTCATAAACAATAGGTTAAGAACTACTGATATAAGACGATGGTGATGTGTTACATTGCAAAACAAATTTCAGATTTGAGAACTGGCATTCTTCTATTTAGTGGCCACCATATGATATACTAATGTGGCATGCAATCACATTCTATCACTGCTTTTGCCTATATGTAGACATATCTAACACCTAGAGTTTACTGATAGATACCAAAATGGATGTTCCAATACCCAGAAGCAAGAATCAGGTTCTTCCTTGCACTACTTACAGGCGTTCAAGGACCCTTAGCCTTGTAGGACCTATACATGTAATGTTTATGGATCTTACTCATCCTCAGGAGGCTAAACGAGTATTGGACTAAATTACATGGATGAGAAAGAAAATATGTTCACCTATTTCCTATTAAGCTAGACATAATCCTAATGACTCATTCAATCAGCATTACTTGCTAAAGTCAAGCAGAGACTATGCAAAGAGAGCTTTGAACTTGACCAGAAAAAAAGTGATACTATTTATATTTAAAGCTAGATAAATGCATCAGTTAGCAGCATGCATAAACTAACTGCAGACCCTGACTGCCAGCACGTCACTGATTGATGATTTAATGGGTTCACAGAGAGGAACTAAAATTTTGTATCTTTTTTTTTCTTAATTTATATTTATAAATAAAATATTAGCAACAAAAATTTTGTATCTATTTTACATAAAAGAACCATAATTTTCAGATTATGGAATTGATAATGAATTTAACCATGCTAGAATAGAATCAATGAAATGAGAGAGAGAGAGAGAGAGAGAGAGAGAGACTAACATGCAGTCTTTCTCTAGGCCATTTGCCACTTGGTTAAGAAAATCCAAGCTAAACATGTGTAGGCACACCTGAAAAGCAGAAAGCGATGAGCAGATGTGTAAGAAAACACCGGAAGAAGGTAAAACCATTATCAATGCAACAGTAACTAATAAGCACATGAGAAGCCAAAATGCACAGCATAATCTGATGCTCTATGGTTCCAATATCAAATTTCACTAAAAACATTAGAAGGAAGCCAAACATGCTGGTATTGAGCATTCAATATACTTAAATGAATGTAAACATACTGCTTATTATATATGGCATGTCATCATGCAATGTTGTAAAAATCAACAGCTTATAAAGCATCATGCAAATTCACAGCTTTTCTTTTTTCTTTTTTGGGGGGGGGGGAGGGGGGGACAGTAGGATCATATTGCCCCACTTTCATGAATCAATATTTTCATAAGAACTTGTAAGAGTTGAGGATTTCAAAGGAGTCATTTGCACACATTTGAGACAACATAAACAATAACAAAGTTAGTCCCCAAGCTTTGGCACCAGCACAATTGGGACCAAAGATAATTAGAAAATAAGGTCAACGCGCAAGCAATATTGTATTGTAAACAAGGAAAACTAGATGAAACAATGAGGCAGTAGACATTACATTACTCCAACAAAAACGAAGACGGCCAGTCTGTTGATTGATTGCAGAAGCCAGTGATGAGTCCAACTCACTGTATTCAACTACGGTAAGAGGTCCACCTTTACCTCGCCTTACAAACACACCAACCTTTTCTTGGGGATATGCCTGAAACCAACAAGTCCATGAAATTAAGACGTTAAGACAACATTATACTAGTGTATACAGGAAACAACAGATTCTACAGAGAATAATGACATTTTTTCCTGGTAAGAAAAATGACATTGTCCAAGTAAAACAAATCAAGTCGCAGTCTAATTTATGCATTATCTATTTATTTAAAGCTTCTGACCATTAGTAAGAGAGTAAGTTGATTAATATGTTATGTCATATTCATTTAAATCAAAAAGTAGATGCTAAGCCAGATCCATTCCAACTGATCTGTTAAAATATTACGAAACTCTATATGTTAACACTTCCTATAAGCTATAATTAATTATCATTTAACATATAAAAAAATGGCCTCAATGCCTATAATAGTTTATCAAAGTGATGCAATTATGGAAGATTAATTTGTTACTACTTTGTAAATTCATCCATTCAAAATTTATTATGAATTAAGGGTAATTTGAGTCTAAAGTTTTTAGGAGATCCTAAGAATCTTTATTTTCAATGAGTTCAAGTTAGGCTTTTATTGGTTATTAACTAATTAGATTTTTAGTTTACTAGTCAAACTAGGAGTCCTAATACTACCAATATAAGAAAGAGTCTCCATAAATATTTGTGCTCAATGCAATTGAAGAATATATGTAGTTGATTAATGAAAATATTGAGTTTTTGTTAGTATTGAGGCATGTTGGCCTTATTATTCTTTTTCTTACCTTCCCTTCTCTCTTCTATTCCTCTTACCTATCAAAAGTCAAAACCATAAAACTCCACATATTTTCCCCATCGAATAGCTGTTTAAATAAAAAAAAAAAAAAAAAAAAACAATTAAACTCTAGCCAATTTTGAACCCTAAACCTTTCTTCTACAACTCTAATCCTAGATCCACGAATCCTTCTAAACGTGAACCCACCACAAGCACATGTAGTCAAATGTTCCAATTCGTCCTGCTACATTTTTTTTTTTTTTTTTTTTGTCTACTGTGATGAAAATTATATTCACAAATCAAATTAATCATGCATTTTCTTTTTTATGGTAGATATGTAATGCTCAAATACAAAATCCAGTAAATAATCAGAGAAAAGGGAGAGTTCAAATTTGGGAAATGAAGTCTTCAAGTAGCGTAACAAAAGCATCGCAAGCTATTCAGAAGCCTCCCCAAATCTATCTTTTAAATAAAAATAATAATAAATTAAACAATTGAAGCTTTCATGCATATCCATTTATTTTTAAGTAGTTACCTTACGGACAACCTTTGCAGCAGAAGCTACACCTTTATCAATGAAATATCCCAAGAAAGTTGGATCAGCTACACGGACCTGCTTTCAAGACCCTAATTACTATATTCTCACATCAAAAAACAAGGTCTAGAGAGCTTCAAACATGAAGAAGAGAAGTAAAAGAACATAAAACTGACCAGTGCATTGTCAACACCATAGCAATCCACATATTTAATCCCTCTCGTGGCCATATCTTCTAATAACCTTGAAGACTTTAGGGCTGATCAACAAATAGTGGTCCAGTTAAACCAATGAGTACTGTCCAAGCAATAATGTGAGTAAAAAGGAAATAAAGTTTAGCAGTTGTACACATCATGTTAACTGGAATTTTTTTAGAAAAGCATACCTGAATATACTCCTCCATTCCCATCTGGAGCCTTAGCTACCTGGCTTTAAAAAATAAACTCATGTAACCACCATATTGGCAAAATGGAAAAGTAACTTAGAAAACAAATAAAACAAAAGAATCGGAAATGATCCTAGTAACTGTCTGGATAAAAACCTTAAATGATGAAACTTTTTGAGAAACAATACAGTAAGGACCACCTCTTTCATGCACCCAAAAAAAAAAAAAAAAAAACACTCAAGCTTTTTTTTAAAATAACTTAAGGCATTCTTCTTCAAGATTTACAGGTGATCTTCTCTTCAGAATTTCAGAAAAGCCTAAATGAATACATTTCGACTGCAAATGGGAATAGTTCAATTCTCTATCAAATCTAAAAGTTCATGCATATGTACCCAAATAAACCAGTATGGAAAAATGTATACATCATTGCAATATTGGGCCATAATATTCTTGCAAGCATATTGTGCATTTTCATTATAGTAATGCTTTGCCCTAATAAATGAATCATACACTATGTCCTCCTTGGTGTTGGCAACAATGTTAGAGCCCCAACAGGCCCCTGCAGGCACTTCAGTTCATAGTACTTACTAACCTTTGATGGAGAGGTTAATTGATCTCCACCATTACATTATACTTCTGAGAAGATCAAACCAATCGAATTAATTAAATTCCATTTATTAAAATTTTAGGCGGCTCAAAGTTGCAATGTTACGAGATTGAGTAGTAGTAATTCAAAACAAAGGTTAACCCATCAGACAGATGGCACATTCAGGAATTTTTAAACCTTGACGACTGATTGCTGACATCCTTGGTATCATACTATAGTTTACCTTTGCTTGGTTTCTCCTCAATACATTAATAATTTGTGCAACCAAATGATTCGATTATTTTGAGTAGAAACCAAAGACAGGGTTCCAACAGAATCTGAGCTCAAAATCAGCTAATTTGCAGAAAAGAAATGAAACTTTACAAAATCCAGCTCAGTTCATTTAGAGAAAAAAAAAATCATACTCTGTATGAAGTCTCCATAATCAATCTACCATCTTTTGAAACACAAGGTATGGTGCCTTGCTGAAAGAAGGTGACCTGCAAGAAGCATATCCTTCAATGTGAGCAGAAAGACCTACACCCTCCCCCTCCTTTTTTTTTCTCTTCTCTGATGAACAAAAAAGAACTAATAAAAACACAATCTTACTTGATCAGGTTCCAGACCAAAGAATCTATGACTTTCAAAAAATCTGCGGGTGGCATCATCAGTAAATGGACTAGTCATTATATACCAATGTATTTGCACTGATCCAGCAGAGCCTGCAGGTATTATGAAAATAAAATGTCAAATGATGTATCAATAACAGAAGATATATAGCTGAACACTGAACATGGGGGTTTTCTGTTGTTTACTCAGACTTCTTTTTGGAGAGAGAGATAGAACTTTACCCTCATTTGTAGATTGAGCAGCTAATCTTTGAACACATAAAATTCGCTCAGCTTGAAGTTGGAAAAGTGACTTGCCAGATGGAAGCCCAATATCTAAAATGGAAGTAAAAATAATTTTAAAAAAGATTAAAAGAAAAAGAACCATCTGTTGTAAATCTACCACATGGAAGCTTAAGAATCACATAAATCTGAAAAAATACGAACTGCCATAAAATCCTTTATAGAAAACCATCAGCCTTCTGTTAAACAATGTTAGCAAAAGTAATTAAAAATAAAATAATAAATACATAATATTAAAAATAGAGGAGATTCTTTTTTCCTAAGTAAAAAAGAAGATAAGAAGGAAAAACAGATGAATATTAAAGATTGTATATCTCTAGTCTTGCAATGCAAACAAAATTTTTCCAATTTTTGACACTGAAATTTTAAATATTTTTTACAAGTAGGAGAAGAGAAGTTATTAATCAATTTTTATCCAAATTATAAATTTTATTTTCATGAGAATTCTAAACTCATAAAAATATTATTAGCATAACACAAAATGCTAGACAGTGAACAGAAATGTCCACCATAAACAAGTATGGCTGAACTAAAAATGTCAAATGGATAGCTGGCAAGATGAAAGGTCAGATTTTTTTTTTTTTTTGGATAAATAAGATGAAAGGTCAGAATTAAATGTAATTGTTGAGAACTTAAAGGAATAGTTTCTCCATCAAGGTCATGTATATCAACAAGAAAGCACAAGGACAAACAGAAGATGACAGAAAACTTTGCCCAATGCCAGAAGGAACAACATGATGCTATGATTGACAAGACCCATGCTGGACCAAAGACAATTTTGTAGCTGACAAAGCATAGAGCTATGATTTTGTAAACAGTCTGGTATTCAATTTTTAGTGATATGTCTTATTAAACCATCCTAATTGTTGACCAACGGTAAGAATAAAAAAACATTTAAAATTTTTACAACTATCTCAATATCCACACCTAGCATTCTGTAAGTATTTCCTATTCAACAACTCTTTGAGATTGGTAGGAGAGAAATTGGAGACGCAGGGTATTGATCCCCTGTATCTCTGCCATTTCCAAGTTCAACACCAATCCTTTAGATTAGACATATCAGCAAATGAAACTCGCACCACAGAAAATTGCTTAAACATGAAGTTAACTTGGTATACACTCACTGAAACACCCTTTTGGATCTGAACTTCCGAGCCGAGTTCCCTGCAATTACATTTCAATCACAAAAAAAACACATGTAATAATTAGATGACACATGCCAGAGGGAGCGATGAAAAGAAGAGAGAGGATAGAAACAAATATCTAACAAGTAGAATTATACATGAAATTAAAGTATCTGCAGAGCAACCCATGCCCATGGAGGCAGTATGACATGCATCCCAATGGGGTCTTAAAAATTAATCAACAAAATTTTATTCTTAATCAGTTTGGAGGAATCTCCTCCAACCCTTGCATGGCGTCGCAGATGACCATCTATATTTTTTGCTGCTCCACACTTAAAAGCCACCATTAGTTCCAGAAAATATATTCTATGCCCATGATCCATCTTGTATAGAAAAAAAATTTCTTTATTTTTTATTTTTAGATGTGATAGAATTTCAACATATACAATTATACATCCACTCCATGATGATTTTTCAATACTATCAGGCCAATACACCAATGGGTTTCTTTTTGGTGTAAGCATGATTGATCCTAATTCCTTTATTTGACAACAAGATACTTTATTAGTTGACGTAACTGAAACCTACAATCCATCTTTTATAGAAGGTTTGTTCGTAATCAATCAAAACTAACATTTACCTCAAGGTCCATGCATGGAAGGCTATTCCTCACTACTTGATGTGGTGCATTTGGCACGAAATAAATGTTAAATTTTTTAGGATTGTGAGAGGTCTATCTTAGAAGTGAATATGCGATGATTCTGAACTTTGCTTGAGTGGATGATGGCGGAAGGAGCATATCCTTGCTATAATTTACTAGATTTTATGGATCACTGTAATCTTAGAACCCAAATGTTTTATTCATATAGAATATCCCTCGTATTCTTGATGTAAAGTATTCTCATCAATAAAATTTATTACTTATCAAAAAGGATCTCAAGATTCATGCAATATATTTACAAACCATCTTGTATGGAAGGTTTATCCATTTGAGTTAGAGCTCATTGGAATCTAAAGGTCCAAGCAAAATAGTTTCACTCAAATGCTTGTCTTTTTGGGTACATTTATCTCAATAGTTGTAGCTTGGAAAAGGCCACTGCACTCTAAATCAAATGGCATTTCCTCCTTCCAAAAAAATGGGTGGAGTTGGGAGGTTATGAGTTCAAAACTTTCTCGGTGCATGGGTAACTCACCCATAGAGAGAGAGAGAGAGAGAGAGAGAGAGAGAGGGGGGGAGCTTGAAAAGTATCTTATCTTGTAATTTTATTTATTGAAAATAGATTTAAAAAAAAAACATAAATACATAAAAGCTCCCTACAGCTAAGTCCTTAAACAAAAAGATATAAAAAAATTAAAAATATAATTAAAATATTCCCAAAAGTGTTCTCTTTTGACAGATTGGGGGCCTAGGTTTCACATCTAATGATCATCAAGAGGATACCCCTAAAGAATTTTTCTTTTTCCATAGTTGCTTCCGAATAAGAAGGCTATGGAATCCTATAAAGCAACTTTGCTGCAAATAATGATTTATCACAGAAAAAGCTAAAATCATTGCTTCACTATAATTAAGTGGACTTCTTAATCACCATCAGTGGGCATCCAGAAAGTGAGACTCTCCATAGAACATTTAAAAGCGACTACTTTTACACTATGATTGATTAAACATAACTATCATCAATTGTCATCCCAAAAAAGCTACATTATACCAAAATTATGTCTCACTTAAATATAATCATTATATTTGGCACAAAGTTGAACATAAAGTATTAGCAATTTACACAAAAACATAGCAGATTACGTATGTATTAAAGTTAAAAACACAGAACATTTAAAGGTGACCACTTTTACATTATGATTAAGTAAGCATATCATAATCTCAAAAAGCTACATTATACCAAAACTATGTCTCACTCAAATATAATCATTAATTTAATCAACTTTTATTTTTTATTTTGGTATAAAGTTGAACATAAAGTAAAAGCAATTTACACAAAAAAAAATATAGCAAATCAAAGTATGTATTAAAGCTAAAAACACATTAACAAAGAAAAATGGTAATACCTGGCCACCAGACAAAAGCAACACAGCCAATTTTCCATCTGAGATAGCCTTCAAACCCATTTTCCACCACCGCTCTCTCTCCTCAAGTGTTCGCTCCTCCACCGTCGACACACTGCTCTCCGGCACCGGCTCAATTGCCGCCGCCGGCAAACCTGAAATCTCAAACCGAATCATGTGATTCACAGTTAAAGACTATTGGAATTGCAGTTTGAATATAAAATTCACAGAGAGAGAGATTCTCACTGTGAGATTGAAGCGAACATCGAATGATCCGATCGATCCGTGGAAGATCCAAACTCTGAAGAAATCATCATCAAATTATAACAAAAAAAATTGTTATATATATTTAAAAAAAAAAAAAAACAGTTCGTAACTTCATAATGAGAATGAATTCGTTTCAATTCGAAAAACACTGATACAATCACAGATCAATGAAATTCAGAAAAAAAAAATCGGAAATCTCTAAATCAATCTTCTTCTTTTTTTTTTTTTTGGTTTGCACTGTTTGGCGCGAGAGAAAAAAGCGAAAGAAATCGGGAAATGCACTAATTTGATCACAGAATCAACAAAATTCAGTCAAAAAAAAAAAAGTCAATAACAAATAACGAAATCGGAAATTTCAAAACCAGCAAATTTTGATTTTTTTTTGTTTATGCAGTGTTTGGCGCGAGAGAAAAAGCGAAAGAAACCGCCAGTGAAAAAAAGCAACATTCATATTTCAAAAAACTCGTTTTCTTCGGAGCTTCAAATCGAAGTGAATTGGAAAAAGACAAATCACGATTCAGAGAGAGAGAGAGAGATAGAGAGATCTAGATGGTAGAGGAGGAAGAGGAGAGGGAAGAAAAATGACCTCGATGTCCTTGACGAGAAAGCTTCGTTCGTCGGCAGAGAGTTCGTCCCAGAGGGCAAAAGCGTCTTCTTGGCCATAATCTTTGAGCCTCTCTAGCAAAGCTTGCGGCGGCTGTTGCGTCCAGGAACCGTTGTTGTTGTTGTTATTGTTGCTCTCACCTTCGCTCTGCGTTTCTCTCATTCTCTCTCTCTTTCTCTGAGGAAATTTTGTTTGTCTGTTTGGGATTTGATTTTTGGCAAAGGCTATAGGTGTTGCTATTGTTGGTTGGTGGTTGAGCTAAGCTTATAGAGAGAAGAAGAACAGTGGCGAAGAAGACAAGATTCTATTCTTCAGTGTGTAAACAAGTTGGAGGAGTAACCACCACCTAGCCTATTCTACTGTATTTCATTCATACCATTTTTCTTTTTTTAAATAAAATATTATATTAAAATTTTTATTTTGGCCTCCCACGAGACAATGGAGAATATCACCCACGCTCCTATTAATTGCTTTGGTATTTTATTATAATAAGAGAAATGCCAGAAGTTTACTTTTAACCTTTCATGTCGGCAATACTTTTTAATTTATAAATAATAACACGTCGCTTAAGTTTTATTGTGAAAATATTATATATTATAAAATATATATATTTTATTTGAAGTGTCGTACTAGTGTTGCACTTGTATTATACTAATATTGTATTAGCCGTATTATGTTATAATTTTTTAAAAATTGCTTATGTTGTTGTTTTGTGTACTTGTATCTATGTCTGCGATTTTTAGATTACAGACGTGAGTTTGTTCACCAGTTATTTAAATAACTTATTTTTTTTCCTATATATATTGTGAAATCATGACTTAAATAAGTTACAAATAATAATTTAATACGATAGGAACATATTGAGAAACTTATACAATCTAATTTAAAGTTTATATAAATATATTTTTGGACAAATATACATATAAAAATATAATATTATATATAGTTAAATCAATCTCTTATGTTCATGAGCTTGTTCACAAACAAATAATCATGTTTGAGCTTGAATCGTTTAATAATCAAGTCTAAACTTTAGGCTTGAACTTAAGTTGTTTTCTAAATAAACGAACATAAACACATTTTTGTTTCAAGCCAAATTCAAACCGTTTATAAACCGTTTGGTTCAATATTTATAAAACTAATGTAACTTTTGGACCAAACTTATGCCATTTGATTATTAACAGAAATTGATCTTATACAGCTAACTTTTCTTATTTAATATTTACTTGGCACTTCAGGAATAGATTGCTAAAGGAGATAGAATGAAAATAAAAACAACCTTTAATTAATTAAAGGTGTGAAGTGTAAACGTATTACTGGCGTTACTTGTTCAGCTCCTTCAGCTTCGGTTGTTATGTTTTATATGCTTCTTTGACATGCAAAGAATCTGCACGTGGCCATTCTGATCCGTTCAACAAAGATGGGCCCCAATCGTCCCAACAGATCTAAAACCACGTAAAAAATGATTTTTTTCAAACCCTTGAGGTAGAGTTTGCTTGAAGTTGAATTTTTCTTCCCAATATATTTTAAAAGCCCCCCTTTTTTGGGGGAGAAGAAAGACAAAAGAATAGCATTAATCTGAAAAGTTTGCCACAATTGACTAAGATAAGATTAGGATGGTGAGAGGAACATCCTCTATCCAACGTTAGAGCAACTGAGGGATATTTAAAATTTGAAGGAGAAAATATATATATATATATATATATATTTTTTTTTTTTAATTCTAGGAATGAAAATATAACATTAGGAGGTGTTTAAGTTATGTTTATAATTAATTATAACTAAATTGTTATCTCATATTTTGTACTGAGTATAATAAATGACACCAAAATTAAGAAAAATAAATTAGATACATGGTGTAAGATTAGATAACAATTTTATAAGTTAATGTGCATGCAATTTGGAGATGTGCTCCTAGAAATCTTAAAATTTTATCATTCATTTTGAATTAAGTAGATTATCTTTTACCATGTCATCAATAGTTTAAATAAATAACAAAAATTGTGATAGTCAATATTTTTTTTATTTTTTTAATGTTGATGATGCAATAAAATATATTCTACTCATTTCAAATAGAATGGGTAAAATTTTAAGAATTTTTGGTGTAGTTATCTAAAGAATGTTAGAAAATCTTTATAGTGACAGATCTAATTATAGTGATCATGGGACCCATCTTATATGACATAAGATTTTCTTATGGTAAAAGCTAAAAAGCTAAAAAGGTTTAATGTAACTAGATCTATAATTTAAACCTTTTTAGATTTATAAGACGTTATTATAGGTGGTAGGATCTATTGAGTTTTAAGTAAAAAATTGATGTGACAATCTTTTATTAGACGGTATAAAACATGAGTTTTACATTCTATTCTTTCCAAATTTAGATTGTTCACATAATCGTGGGATTTACAGGCAATGCATGAAAGAGTTATTACTAATTAGCATGTAACTCCATGCAAACGCATGGATGTATTTAAAATTAAAAAAAAATTATTATAAAAATATAAATAATTAATCAAATTATTATTTAAAAAAAAAACATGTAACACATGCATTCATGCATTTGTATAGATATATTTAAAATTAAACATAATTTTTATCATAAAAAATAGATAATTAGTCAAATTATTTTTTTAAAGTAGATATAATTAGTCACATATTAAAATTCTTACCTAAATTTAATACTACTGATGATTATTTTTTTTTTCTAATTTTTAATAAGATAGAACATGTGCTAATTTTTATTTTATTTATTTTTTAAGAAACATGTGATTTTTATTGAGTATATGTAATTCTATTTTTAATTTTATAGTTCATTATAATTTGATTCTTAGTATTTTGCACTCATTAACTCATTTGACACAAAAATTAAAAAGGTTAGGCCTTTTTGGATATACACCACTATGAGTTTCTTTAAAAAAACCTTCTCCCCTCTCCTTGTGTGTGTGTGTGTTAAAAATATTTAGTATTCTAAAAAAAAAAAAAAAAAAACTTAAGTAGACACATGACACATGCTTAAGTGGATAATTATGGTGTAATCCCCACATAATTTAGACATGTGCAAAATTGGATTATAATTTCAAATTCTAATTCAACTTTCTCTAATTTTTACCTATTAATATATATATATATATAGATGACTTATAAATTTGAATTTGTTTTAGTTATATGATTATGTTTTTTATGGTTTATTATATTAGACTTCTCGTTTTCTACACTAAATTAACTAATTTGGCACAAAAATTTAAAAATTTAGATTAGATGAGACACGTGACGCAAAATTAAACTCTAATTGAAATTCAATTTTTACACTAAATTAACTCACTTAACACAAAATTCTAAATTTAGATTACATGAGACATGTGGCACAAAATTAGACTCTAATTGAATTTCAATTTGAAAATTAATTAGATTTTCTCTTTGCTTTACCTATTATTATATATATAGATTATGAGCAATTAAGTGTATCTAAATTTTAGTTTAATGTGACACCCAAAAAAAAAGGAGTTTTTTTTTTTTTTTTTTTGAGAGGAAAAATAAAAGGAGTTAAATTGTATGTTTAGGCCTAATATGATCACGCCGGCATTTTTGTTATAATTGACTGTGTTGGTGGTGAGGTTACACATATCCTAACAATTATTTGGTTGTTTAAAAAAAAAATCATGAATACCTAGTATAAAAAGAAAGAGAAATATTATATGTGAAAAACAAAATTAAAATTCTGATAATTTTATCTAAATTAAAACTCCTAATTACTCACTGTCAGAAGCATGTGCTCAGTTGACTGTTTGTCAATCTGATAGTTTACAATTGATATGGTTGATTCTTGATAATGCAGTATTTAAATTGGTTTACATGTCCAATTCTTAATTTATGGGAGACTATGGTTCCATTCGGTGGGCAGATTTTGTGGGTAGCTTCAACTATTATAATATGTATAACTAGTACTACCTGCATTTTTTTAATAATTTTTTTTTTCAAACACAACATTTTTTAATAAGTTAAATGTGGCTTCTGCTCCTCAGAATTAGAATACCTTTGAAAAAACAGCTTAAAGCCAATGCTTAATTCTCCTGTTATTATTATTATTTTATTTATTATTTTTTATAAAGTCTTTTCCTTTCCTTTCCTTTCCTTCCATGCATTATGGGAATAAAATTTGAAGGTCATTAAATGGGATACATATTCACAAAGAATTAATAATTGAACTTGGCTTGAGTCTAATGTTTCAGTGCACCGGACTTATCACAACAGTGACACATATTCACTTTTAATAACGTGTTATAATTACAATAATGTACTAAAATCACTGGCCCTTAATAATTGAAATTGGCCCTACTTATACCCCTTTTTTTGGTTGGGAACTTCAAGAATTTCTTTGAGGAATAAATACAACTTAATATTACTCTTTTTTTTAATGAGAAAAACTTAATACTACTTAAAGAGTGAAGTATTAGACTTGTAGGGTATTCAATACAAAAGAAAAGACTCGTAGCCTTGTAGGATATGGACCAAGAAATAGAAGAAAACAAAAGGGTTTCTAGTAGGATGAGGTCTTCAATGCGTACCTCCCACCAAACAACTGTGAATTAAGATATGAAGACCAAAATATATACCAAAGAATGGGCCACCAGTTCTGCCCACACATCATCATCTACTAATCAGAGAGGTTGTACATGATTAAGATTCATCACCTAATCATACTTATCGGTTGTCACTTCGTCATTATTAATTATTATGATTTTTTGCCTTCTGTTTAGTGTTTACATATTCAATAATTATGGGCCACCTTCAACAGCATTGGATCTACAAGGAATTTCTTGACACTGTTATTTTGGGTTTTCTTTTTTATCTTTTGGGTGTGCTGTCTCTTTAGTTAGCCTTTTTTTTTGTTTTTTTTTTTTTTTAAGTAAGCAATTGTATTAAATTGCAACTCATAGTGAGTTCCAGTTAGCTCAACTGGTAAAATCTCTGATGGTTGTATAAGAAATCTGGGGTTCAATTTCCGCCTACACCAAAAACTGATTGGTGTCTTGATTTGATGATAAAGAACTATTATTAAGAGCGGATTCCATAGATTGAAACACCCTAAAAAAAAAAAAAATTTGCAACTAATAAACATAACTACTATATTCTCATTATGATGAGCAAAGTCTCCTAGGGTCCCATGATTTTTCAGTTGTTAAAAACATTGTTTGGAATTTTGTAAATAATAACGAACATGGAAAGTTATTTGGGGGTTGGCTTCTCTTAATCATTCATTAGTTATTTGTAGTATATTTATTAATAACCATATTTTAATGAAGTCAAGCTTCCCATTCCAAATTTGGTCTTGAATACTATTATTATTATTATTATTATTATTATTATTTTTTATTATATAAAGTCTTGCATACTATTTCATCTAGACTAAAGTTTATAATTTTTTTAATGAGATTAAATTTTGCAAATTTTAAAGTGTGTGTGATGATGGTCTGATCTATAACTTTAAATGACTTAGCGGTGTATATATATACCGCTAAATATAAATAATAAAATGAATACCGTAAAATGGATTGTCTTCATTTCATTTTTCTTAATTTTAAAATTACAAATCCAAACTAGAGATGAAAAAAGAAGAAGAGTTCAATCGTGTTTTTTGAACTGAAAAGTAGATATAAAGGAAAAAAAGAATGAGGAGAAAATCTAAGTCATCATTTGTTAAAATCTAGAAGTATGTTAAATGGGGCAAGTACAAACTACAAAGGTCCAAAATATGAGTACAAAGTGTAATATTTCCTATATTATAGTACAAAGTGTGGCAGTATAACAAAATTGGGTATTGACCAAAAGGGCTTGGAAAAGTAAGAAATAGAAAAGGAAACTAACATGGAGGGAAGAGAGGAGCCGACACGTAAATTCTCATCTAAAGTTCTAAACCACTCTTTCTTCTCAATTTTCTCCCCAGCTTGGGGAGAAAACAAAACATCCCAAAATGGTGAGTCTAGAAAGAAAATACTCAATACTCAATTTCACCAAAATGACCCATTTAATCTAACAAAGGCACTATTTAAAATCCTCCCTATTTTCTCCTCCCCATTTCTATCCCCCAAAATTACCCCATCAAATGGGGCCTTAGAGATGAAACCTAACTATGAAATAGGGCCAAACAGGAAAAGAACTCAGGTGAATTGTGTAAAATCATTGCTGTAGTAGAAACTAATTGGCGAGGACCAGTCAACTAAAGATATAGGCAGTTGTTTGCTACATAATATAACTTAATGAACAGGGTTTTAAGGTAAAGAAGAGAATTTCATTAAAGAAAAGGGTAAAGCAAAAAGTGGTCACATTAAAAAAAAAAAAAGGAAAAAGAAAAGGTATGTTTTGATATCTAGCTTATTTTTTAACTATAGATGAGCTTGACTCATCAATTGACCAAACTATCTATTAACAAATTAAAAAAAAATATATAGTTGGCGTTGGATCTTGGAAGTACTCAAAAACATGGTAGATAATTATGTTATCAATTTTTCCAAAAACTTTAACAGGTAGATAAATGCTTATTAAGCTTAACATGCACAAAGAAATGAAGGATGCAAAATCATCATCTGAATCTTTTCAAATTATTTAATACTTATTTGGATTAATACTTTAATGTAGAAAAGAAATAATTTTTTCCCTTCTTATTTTTGAAATCTTTTGTTGAAAAGATTGGAAATATACTAACCCTTCCCAGCTGCCGACATTAATTAAAGTTTAAGAGGAACTTTTTGATCAGTTTCTCTACCAGTCGACAGTTCTCAACAACTTTCTATGGAAAATTTCTGTGGAAACTGTGTTTGCTCATCATGACTAATTATCCTACAAGCTAATATTAAATGACAACGAAACAAATTACGGTTTATTTAGTTGACCATTCACACCATAACAAACAATTAGTACTAACAATAATTATTAATTTACATAAACAGTGTAATATAAAGTGTACATTATAGGCAAAAAGATTATACACTTTCTCCCAAAATGACAACTAATAGCTCCATTGGAAGAATTCTTTTACCTGTAATATAGACTTTACATTGTATTGTTCACGAAAATTAAGAATTTTCCACTTTATGTTATGGCCAATATGTTAGGTTAATCTCATTTGGAAAACAATAACGTAACGAATACAAATTCGTTCACAACAAATTTAATAATTGTTAAATTTGTTAACTGTGACCGGTAAATTCGTAAATGTCAGTTATGTCCACCACTCATCATCAATATTGTCAAAAAAAAGAAAAAAAAAAGTGTTCGTAACTTTGTAGCAATAATGCTAGGTAAAAACACATCTACGCATGTTTTGGATGTCACATTTCTTTGACTTATTCTATTAGCTAGTGGATAGTGCCCATTCCCCGCACATTCTTTTATGCCAACATAAAGATATAGGCGATGATGATCCTATCTTCTTCTTCTTGAATAATCCACAGCAACAATCAACTCAAGAACAGGCTCCACGTACGTATTGCATGACTTACACTTTACTAGCTTTTGCAATTTCATTGTATTGATTGCCAGCTCGAATGCACTAGTATATATATAAGTCCTAGGAATATGTCCAAGACTCGAATAAATGTTGGAAGTAGAACTTTAACATTAAATGTTTTTTTTTTTTTTCTTGGGGAGAGGGGGGTTGTGTGAGAAGTAAGGGCTGTGGTTCAAATTTTCAGGAGAGAGTTTCACATACATATACTATGTTAAAGTATAAATTCTATCTTGTATCCAAAAAATAAATCATTTGCGATATAAAACTTTAACTAAAAAACTATTTTGTGTTCTGTGTTTAGTAAATTATAGTGAAATAGTGCTTTAAGGTTATGGATATATATATATATATATATATATATATATATATATAATATGAAATTATGAATATTAGATTGTGAAGTTTTTTATTTTTTTCCTCAAAAAAACTTAATTTTTATTTTTCAAAAAGGCCTTTAGAGTTCTTAATTAAAACTCGTTTCTTTATGCCCAAAACCCTACAAGAACATTGTTCATTCCCTAATAATGGAACCTAGCGCGTATTAATGGACCCCATAAATTTAATCTCAATGGACGTAATTATCAAGTGCTCTTCTAAAGTAAGCAAGTTGGAAAAAGATATCTTCTCTAAAAAAAAAAAAATGTTGGAAAAAGATATTAATAATACCAAGGATGACATAATAAATTTCACATCTTTCTTCACAAGTTGTTAAGGTGACAGATTAATTATATATAACTAGTGTATAATCCCGTGCATATGCACGGGTATATTTAAAAATAATCACAATTACATATTATATATATGATTATGTTTTTTTATGGTTTATTATATTGGACTCTTCGTTTTTCTACATTAAATTAATTAATTTGGTACAAAAATTTAAAAATTTAGATTAGAACTCTAATTGAAATTCAATTTTTATCTAAATTAACTCACTTGGCACAAAATTCTAAAATTTAGATTAGATGAGACACGTGGCATAAAATTAGACACTAATTGAATTCCAATTGAAAATTTAATTGGATTTTCTCTCTGCTTTGCCTATTATTATATATATAGATTAGTGTAACATCATTTTCACATAGTATTATTATTGACAACACTTTTATTCTATATCAATAAGAACCCGTCACTTTAACAGTTATTAAAAAAAATGATATTTTTTGTGTTATTCGACTACTTATTGTAAAGAAAAATATGCTTATTTACTAGTTTATACTGATTCTAGAAGTGATTTTCTTTAATGAAATGGTTCTCACGTATATATCTGTGGCCTTCTGCATATGTAGCACTCTTGTTTGTACCAATTAATTATGATGATCGCATAATTTGCATATATATATATATATATATATATATATATAGGGATATGCCAACTTTTATTTTATCTATAATTTCATTGTTTCGTTATTTTTGTGTTTGTTGGGAACAAAGAAAAGGAATATGCCTCCACTTTATACACTGCGCGAGCATCTTTTCCATGCGTGCCCATGAAGCAGCGTACTTGTCAAGACAATTGAATTAATCAACGTAGAAAATGAGATTGAAAGTCACTAGTTAGGCTCTCGCCCTCATGTGATGTGACTATATGAACCACATGTTGGTCCATTCCCATTAGAGATGATAGTAAGATGAATTTGATTTGATTGTGATAGAATGACAGATGTGGTAGACTTTAAGCCATGTTTAATTTCATGCTAAGTTATCAGTTAGTATTTTTGTGTGGGTATAGAGTTTAAATTATATATCTCTTATTTGGTGGTCAAAAATTTTACTAGTTGAGTTGAGTGAAAATGTATTTAATTTGATAACCCATCAAATGGAATAAATTTGGAAATAAATAATTGGGGTTAGAGTGAATTTGGCATTTAGAAAATCTAAGAGAGTTCCTAAAGTCAGATTCTTCCCGTCATGTTATGTCTTTGTTATTTTATTTTTTACATCAATAACAAATGATGAGGGAATTTAAACTTTAAATATTTGGTTAGAAACAATGAAACATTAGAAGTGTTAACTAGTTGATTTACAAAACTCTTAAGGTATTATGTGGGAGTTTGAACTTTGAACCTTAAATATAGTATCGTGCCACATAAGAAAAGTCATAGCATCTAGAAGTTTGGATATTAATTATTGATTTCTCCCCTATGCACATGGTGTTTTGGTGGTTGTGTTTTTTTTTTTTAGCCCAATGTTCACTTATAGCTTGTTTGGGAGTTAAAAAAAGGAGGGAGAGTAGAGTAGAGGGAGGGAGAGTAATTCAATTACCTTATTTGGAAGTTTTTTAAGGAAGAAGGGGGAGAGATTTGGAGGGGTTTCAACTATCTCCAACCCCTCATTTTTAATTCCTCCAAATTGGAGAGATTTGGAAGGAGAGTAGAGTAGATAAGTTATTGGCCAAATGAATTTCCTAATTTACCCTTTCTAAATTAACAAAATTACTTTTTCTAAAGGGCTAATTACCTCCTTCCCCCTCCCTAATTTTAAAAACATCCAAACAATGTAGAGAGGAATCATTCCCCTCTACTCTCCTCCCCACTACTCTCCTTCCCTCTACTTCCCTCTACTCTCCTCCCTCTCTAAACTTCCAAACAAGCCATGAGAGAGAGAGAGAGAGAGAGAGAGAGAGAGAGGATCCCTTGTTAATGCATTTCCTGTTTCAGTTTAACTCTCCTTAGCTAGTTACAAACCAATTGTAACTCTACAGTTGTATTTCACAATCATGGTTTGCCTTAGAAAGTCTTATTTTCACTTGGACTATATTCATTAATCATTACGCTTGGACAGAGAGAGGTTGGTTTTCGGTGAAGTTATACTTTAGGAACGAGAACTTTGCTTTGTGGAAGTGTTTTTGTTGGGGCTTTAGAGTTGTTATTGGTTTTGGGCTTCAACCATAATAAGCCCCACACTTTGAAACCAACCATGGTTAAATGACAAGATGAGCTCATTCTCGTGTCATCTATGAGTTTTAATGATTTGATTGTTGAATTGGATTTGGATCCCCTTGTTGTGGCTTTCTTACTAAATGCATTTAAGCTTTAATGTTAGTGCTAGTTTGAGATGATTGCAAGTGGCTCTTGTGGAGGATCCCTCACATAAAAGTCAAGCATGCATGTGTTTAGGGAAGCGAATAATTGCACTAATACCTTGGCTACTTTCGGGAGAACATACGCTAAGGATTTTGTTTTATTTCCTTATTCTCCCTTTACTTTCAAAAGTATTATTACTTTTTTATAATTTAGTGGATGTATGTTAGTCTCCGACTTCTATCTTTTTAGCTTATCTACTTCTTTATTTACCAAAAAAAAAAAAAAAACTCAAAGAAATCTTAATATTTGATTTGTATTAAGTTTATTTTTTATCTGCCTTAATTATTTTAAAAGTTACTCAGAAAAAAAAAAGGTTATTTTAAATGTATTTTTAGGAGTATACTTAGGAGGTTCTCTACGAAATGAAGTATGAAACAGAGTCCTATTGAAAGAAGTGTACTTTTGGGATTATGCATGGTAAACAATTAAACTCAAATAAAGTTTAATTTGGGAAGTATTACTTGTGATATAAAAAGGTTCTCATCATTATATTCAAATGGAGAATTTCATTTCGAGAATTTGAAATTGGTAAGATTTTTTTATTCTTGTGAATACAGAACTCTCGTGATGATTATTTGAAATCTTGAGAATTTATATCTTACCATAGTTATTTCTTCTTTTTTGCCTCACCACCGCCACCTTCCCTCTTTTTGCCACCACCGTAGCCTATCTTCTGTTTGCATTGCACAGCTGGGTTGGAGAAGAGGAATGAATTTGATTAGTGAATTTAGGAATGAGAGAGGGGATGAGATGGAAGATCTCCTCTTGGATATAGAGCTTGGCTCATAGAAGCATCTCTCTTTTGCGTTGTGTTTCAATAGACGTGTTTTTACTGTTACACTTACAGGCCTTGTTTTTCTTCTTTGGTCATCGATACTCGATAGGGTCTCATTCATCAATTGATTTGGAAAGACAAAAAAATTAGGGCAAGACCCACATCCCAATCATTGTTTGTACAGGTTGGGCTTTGTTGCTCAAGGTTTTCTCATACAAGTGGGCCATTCATCAAGCCCAATTACTCCACTACACATGATGGGCCTTGCAAACCAAAATTTTCTATTTTAGAGGGGCTTTATGACCCATGAATTTCACTTCATGGATTGGACCTTGTAAATTCTATTTTCTTCATCCAATAAATGGACTTTACGACCCATAGACTTTTACTACATAGATTGAGCTCATGACCTATAACCTTCCTCATTGCCCTTATTTGCACAAAATGGGTGATCACTTTGTGGAAAGCACCCATGTCCATGTCATTTGCACCAAAAAAAAAAAAATCTAGTGGACTAATTCATTGAAACAACACCAAAGCCCAAGGTTCTTTTATGGCAAGTAGGCAAGTGGGTCAAGAAGTACTTAAGAGTCCACGTATTTTATGAAGAAACTAAACTAGCTAAATGGACTCATTAGACAAAATAGTATATTAAAGGGTGTGGGTTTGGATCTGTCAAGGTTTTCTTATCCAAGGAATCATGTAGAACCTAAAGATCTAACAAAACAAAGACTTTAAATTTATTAGAATATCCACATTAGTGAAGTTAAAAATTTAGCTATTTGACACCATAACAAGTTTTTTTATCTATTTTACCTACTCACATGCTGCAGCAGTGGATCTATTTTAGCTTTCAATACAATAAAATAATATAAACATCATAATAAAATAATATATTCACTACAATAAATAACCACCACAACCGCTGCTGTTGCCACTACCACCGCTGCCACCGACTCTTCCACCACCAACGACTTTGCTACAATAAAATAATATATTCACTACAATAAACAATAATCACAACCACCCACAACCGCTACTGTTGCCACTACTGTCGCCGCTGCCGCCGCCACCGACTCTTCCACCGCTGCCGTCACCGACTCTTTCATCGCCAACACCACCGCCACCGCTGCCGCCGACTCTTCCACGTCGCCGCCACATGATAGCAAATAATCGTCTAGTGTTAACAAGTGATTTTTTTAACCCCAAATTATACTTATACATTTTTTTTTTTACTAAAACAATTTCTCAATCATCATGATAGCAAATAAGAAACTAGAGTAACAATAATATTTTGCTTTAACCCCAAATTATATATATATACAAATTTATCTTTTGACTAAAAAAAATTTCTCAATCGTCATGATAGCCTATTATCGTCTCAATTGTCTAATATTTTATTCTATCTCTCCATTTCTTCTCTGACTCTCCCTCTTCTCTGACTATCTTTCTATTTCTCTGTCTCTCCTTTTCTCTCTAATTTTTTTTCTCTTCACTCGATTGTTTTTGGTTGGGTTGAATCGGTGTTTACTGGGTTTAAAGTGGTGGTTTGAATCGGCTGGGTTTCAGAGGTAAGTTAAATTGGTGGCTTGAATCGGCAGCTTGAATCGGCATGGGTTTCAAAGGTGGTTTGAATTGGCTGGGTTTCAGAGGTGTGTTAGCTAGGTTTCAATTCCAATATTGAAGTTGAATCGGGGGCTGGGTTTCAGAGGTGGGTTGAATCGGCATGGGTTGCTGAATCATTGTGGGTTGCAGAATCGGTGGTGGGCTTTTGAATCAGTTTCGGTGGTTGGAGCTTGTTTGAATCAGTGAGAGTGGTGGAGCCATGGAGATCAAATTGTGGTTGCGTTTTGCTTGGGTTTCAGTTGTTGAGTTTTGCATTTTGAATCAATGTGGATTTTGTTGTTGTAGTTTGAATTGGTGGCTGGAGCTTGTTTGAATCGATGGAGAGAGTGGTGGAGTCGTGGAAATCAAATTGAGTGGTTATGCTTTGCATGAGTTTCATTTGTTGCGTTTTATGTTTTTTAATCCTGGCTGAGAATAAATTTTTTATTTTTTATTTATTTTTTTTAGCTCTCAACTACAGTGCACAGCCATAGATAGCTGTGCACTGTAGCAATGAAGGTAAAAAAAATACTTTTAGCTCCACTGCTTTATGATTGATTTTTGTGTTTTGGTGGAGCTAAAATAGCTATATAGCTATTTAGCTCCACTGCTACAAGTGCTCTTATGAGAACACCAAAAAGAGATAAAATACTTACAAAGGATTTCTAACCTATAAAAGCTCTTAGCTCTCTAAGGAATAGGCTAAAAGAGGAAGAGAGTAATAGGCTAAAAAGGGGATTCCGAACGCTAATAAAAGAGCAATATTTTTTCCAAAATTGTGCCCCGAATTCTAAAAACCTTGTTTTTAGGAAAACCTAATGTTGTATCAAAAAAAAAAAGAAAAAGAAAAAGAAAACCTAATGGCTACTCATAGAAACTTTTCACGAAGAATGTTCAAATGAGCACATTGAGCAGAAGATGAACAAAAACACGTTTTTGTTCTTAAGAAGCTCATTTGAAGTTCAAATGGGTAGAATAAAAAAAAAAATTCAGTTTTAATAAAATGCTAGAGAATTTCAAAACTTGTTTTATGAAATTTGTGGGGATAAAAAACTAAGAATGAAACTATCAATGTGTTATGTGGTTTTTCCTGTCAAAAAAAAGGTGTAGTTTTTGATATCTAGATTACTTACAATAGCTTTGAGTGTAATGGTTTCATATCAAATCAATGAACCAACTCAAATCTTGTTCATAGATGATAGAACAAGTGACACACATCCAAAGTCACTATCCGACGATTAATCTAAACAAATATAATCTTAAAGTTTTGTTATGGAAAGGGTATTGATTCTCAAGAAAGAAAAACCACCATATGCCGACTTTTCTCAATAACAACTTCATCAAACTCCTTGTCCATCAAATGTAGAAATATGCCGGTATTTGGAGGTGCATTTCATCATGTAATTACTAACAAAAGGTTTTTGTAATCATGGAGCTAAATATATGAGGTAAAATACTTTAATAGAGATCACATTTTCAAAATGCGTTAACGTTACATGGAAATTTATTTATGGTAGTGTCATGTTGAATACATTCAATATATGATTCAAACTATGAACAATCTATATTTATATCTCTTTATTTAATTGTAATATTAATTTGTATCTGATTCCCTTACAGAACTTCAAAAATACCTTGTTAGGCATATGCAACTGAGAGAGAATGAATAAATTTAGTTACGGTTCCACAATCAATAAAAAATTGAAATAACTGCTTTTATCCGTGATGTCAAACAAAAAAAATTGTCTAGTGATTAAGTGTGCATTGAGTCCAAATCTTCTGTCCCATTTTTCCTGATCCATTTTATGCTCCACCAATAAATGCTTGTCACATGTTAACTTAATTAATTAAATACTATCATTATTGACTTATTAATATTACCATTATTAATTAAGTTAATACATAGTAAGCATTTATTGGTGGAGTATAGAGTGGAACAGGAAAAATGGGACATAAGATTTGGATTCGTGTGCATTTTGATTAAAAAATTTTTGTTTTTTTTTTTGAGAAGGTTTAAAAAAAAAATATATATATATATATATATAATTATAATTTTTTTTTGAAATTGGCAAAAGTATAATTATACTTTGTATATTCATTATTAACAAAATATAAATAAAAAAGAAAAGTCCAAAATAATTATTTCTTCATAAATTTTCATTTAATCATCTAATAAACTAGAACTTGATGTTAAAAAAAAAATCATTTATGATTGATTTTGCATAATTTCGTAACAAAATCCCTGTACAACACTTAAAACTTTGTTAAAAATTCATTTTCCATCTTATTGTGAAATCTGATTTTGCCAAGATTCATAAGTAAAAAAAAAAAAGCTAAATATTAAAGTTAACTTTCCTATAATCTATAATTCAAATAAAGTTTTATATGTCCAATATTAGTCTACCTAATATAATTTATTAGTGTTGCCAAGTAATAGGGAAAATTAAAATTGAAAGATTCCAAACATACAGAGTTTGAAAATACAAAGCCTCAATTGCTTAGCATTATGTTATATAATATGTCCAATATTTTTCTAAAGTATTGCCAAGTAAAAAAAAAAAAACCAATATCGGTTATGTAAACCAAAGAGCAGCAAAATAGCACCTAAATCTCGAAGTCCCAAACTATTAATTTTGGATAATAAACAACTAAACTGTCAACACATAATCACTCGAATAAAAAAAAAATCAAACACACAATCATTTGACTCGAAAAAAAAAAAAAACAAAATGATACTAGTAACACTTAGTGTTTTTTTTAATATATAAATTTTAGTTTATTTTTTTAATATAAAAGGGGTTTACGTTTTGGTAGGGATCAATTTATTTTTTGAGAAATAAATTCAATTTATAAATTTTCAATTGTCAGATTTGAGATTTGGACTAAAATGAAACTGTTATCTAATTCGATTCTTTTCCGCTCCAAAAGTTTTATTTATTTATTTATTCCAAGAGACAAATCAATTGCTGCTGTTATGAATTTTAAGGAGAGGCTTGTCCATCGGTGCCTTATCAAAGCTTAACAATATCTCCACAAGATGCTCATCCTTCAGCCAAACCGATTCAAAGCGAAAGGGTCTATTTTTTTTTTTTTTCGATAGAACCTTAATTTCTTGTCATTTGAAACTAGTCAAAGGGGTTTATGATCGGAAGTTGACAATATACGACAATATTAAAAATAGGATAATATACTTTCAATATAAGATTTACGTTATAAATTAAATAAATGCATGCCACACTTTTATGCAAATGTATACAATAATAATTTTTCCAAAAATATGTATTAATCTATTAACTATATAAAATATGCGAATGCCTCTACAGCACACTTTAGTTTCGTGAGTCCCTTTTTTTTGTCTGTATGTGGAGAGCTGAACTGTGTGCTTTGGCTGGTGCGTTTTGGCGAGCCACTTTTTTTTTTTTTTCTCAGCTTTGTGTTTTTTTTTTTCTTTTAAATATTGATGTAAGCTGACCTTTATACTGTTATACAAACACAATAAATTTCACAATATTTTCATAAGTATGGTTTAGTTAGTCTTTTTTTTTTTAGTAATCAGTTTGCATTTTTTTTTCTTTTAAATATTGATGTAAGCTGACATTTATATTGTTATACTGATACAACAAATTTCACAATATTTTCATAATTATTGACATGTCAATTTCTTACAAGTCGAAATAAAATAATAAAATATGAGACTATAGCCAACCACACCTGAAAATAAATGTTTTGACAATGCCGCTATAGTACTTTCGCATTGTACATCCAATGTTTTGGCATTGTTCATTTACAGTGCCATTTTCGTGAGTCAATTTTTTCTTTTTTCTTTTTCTTTTTTTCAGTAATCGGTTTGTGTTTTTTTTTTCTTTTAAATATTAATATAAGCTAACATTTATATTATTATACTGACACAATAAATTTCACAATATTTTCACAATTATGATTTAGTTAGTCAATTCTTTTTTTAGTAATCGGTTTGTGTTTTTTTTTTCTTTTAAATATTGGTGTAAGCTGACATTTATATTGTTATACTGATATATCTTATATATAAAAGCGGCTATGCCGCTACAGTGCTTTAGCACTATGCATTAAGTGCTTTTGCACTGTTTATCTACAGTGTCGTTTTGGGGAGCCACTTTTTTTTTTCCCTCTTTTCTCAGTAATCGGTTTGTGTTTTTTTTTTTTTTTTCTTTTAAATATTGATGTAAGCTGACATTTATGTTGTTATACTGATATATCTTATATATAAAAGCGGCTATGCCGCTACAGTGCTTTAGTACTATGCATTCAGTGCTTTTGCACTGTTTATCTACAGTGTCATTTTGGTGAGCCACTTTTTTTTTTCCCTCTTTTCCCTCTTTTCTCAGTAATCGGTTTGTGTTTTTTTTTTCTTTTAAATATTGATATAAGTTGACATTTATATTGTTATACTGACACAACAAATTTCACAATATTTTCACAATTATGGTTTAATTAGTCATTTTTTTTTTCAGTAATCGGTTTGTGTTTTTTTTTTCTTTTAAATATTGATGTAAGCTGACATTTATATTGTTATACTAACACAAAAAATTTCACAATATTTTCACAATTATTGACGTGTCAATTTCTTACAAGTCGAAATAAAATAATAAAATATGAGACTGTAACCAACCATAACTGAAAATAAATGTTTTAACGATGCCGCTACAGTGCTTTCGCACTGTACATCCAATGTTTTGGCATTGTTCATCTACAGTGCCATTTTTGTGAGTCACTTTTTTATTTTTATTTTTCCAGTAATCGGTTTGTGTTTTTTTTTTTTTTTAAATATTGATATAAGCTGACATTTACATTGTTATACTGACACAACAAATTTCACAATATTTTCACAGTTATGGTTTAGTTAGTCACTTTTTTTTTTCAGTAATCAGTTTGTGTTTTTTTTTTTTTTTTTTAAATATTGATGTAAGCTGACATTTATATTATTATGCTGACAAAATAAATTTCACAATATTTTCACAATTATTGACGTGTCAATTTCTTACAAGTCGAAATAAATAATAAAATATGAAATTGTAGCCAACCACAACTAAAAATAAATGTTTTGAAAAAATGTTACAACACTTATTATTATCACAATATTTTTACAATTATTGAGATCTCAATTTCTTATAAATCAAATAAAAAAAATGTTAAGTTCACAATATTTTAACATTAATTTCTACAGTGCCTAAAGTTTTTTTTTTTTCCAGTAATCGGTTTTTGTTTTTTTTTTCTTTTAAATATTTATATAAGCTGGCATATATATTGTTATACTGACACAACAAATTTCACAATATTTTCACATTTTATTGAGGTATCAATTTCTTACAAGTCGAAATAAAAAAATAAAATATGAGACTATGACCAACCACAATTGAAAATAAATGTTTTGAGAAAATATTACAACACTTATTGTTGTCACAATATTTTTACAATTGTTGAGATCTTAGTTTCTTATATATCAAATAAAAAAATGCTAAGTCCACAATATTTTAACATTAATTTCATAACAAATTATAGGTAAACTATTACTGATAGATAGCACCAGAGCTACAGTGCTTTTGGTTTATTCAATTGGCACTGTAGCTACAATGCCTAAATATTTTTTTTTTCCAGTAATTGGTTTGTGTTTTTTTTTTTCCTTTGAAATATTTATGTAAGCTGGCATATATATTATTATACTAACACAACAAATTTCATAATTGTAGGGGTGAAGGGCCCAATATCAAATAATGGGCCGCGACCCATCCGAGGAGACGTACACACCCGAGGACAACAAATTTCGATGGGCTTGCCCAGCCTAACTCAATCCTGAAGTGTAAGCCATATGGAAAAATGAACTGTCCGAGGAGCCTTGCCTGTTCGGACCGTCAAAAGGGTATCCTGGATGAGTGCTACAACGTCAATCCTAGCTCCCCCAGAGAATCCCCTGATTTATATAGACAAAAAGGACAGGTGGCGAAGATCAGATATTAAGCAAAAGGCTGCTGCCACCGCATTTATGATCCTGCAGCTAACATCATGGCCACATTAATGGGAAAAGACACCTGAATAGTGATCTCCACCCATGACAGCTACCAGATGAAGACTCCAGATGGGGGTTGATGGGACAAGTATCAAGAAAAGCCCACGTAATAGAGAAAGGGCATATAAATAGAAGGATGAAGGACAAAAGGAAGGAAAAAAGGGAGGAGAGGGAGAGAAAAAGAGAAGTATTCGTAGTATTTGCATAAGCACACTCCTCGGAATACGCCGAGCAGTGCATTGTAACACTCTAATATCTTATCAATACAAATCTGATCTTAATCATACTTGGGCTTTCCACCCATACGTGTTCAATCGAGTATTCTTCAACCCACTCTCTTTACAAATTCATTTCAGGGATACTATATACAGTCTGGGCCTCCGACTATTCTATTGATAGGCCCAATCCTAAATTTTGTGTCCTTACAATTGGCGCCGTCTGTGGGAAGATTACTATTGCATCTGCGTGTTACAACTTGAACCATGGTTAGATCAGACAGAGCGGAGTCAGGTGGCTCTCAGCATATTGACCACTTTTTGCATCTTGAGCGCCAGAGAGACCGTGAAGGGAGCGTGCACACAAACCGTACTGCGAGGAGTCGACGCCGGAATGATGGTGACGAGTCTCATGAGGTCATGCAACGCAAAATCGATCACCTCAAGAGGAAGTTGCGTCGTGCGCAAAGGAGGCGCAGTCCGTCTAGTAGTCCATCCATCACGGATGATTCTTACGATGATGATGAGGATGCCAGTTATAGACCCCGCTCCAGGACACCTCCAAGTGAGTCTTTCTCCTACGAGGAAGAGCATCACGGTGACCGCAGGAGCAGAAACACGTACTCAAGGGGTACTGGGAGTGATGCCATGACAAAGGCACTCAACCAAATTTCCAGGTCGCCATTTACACACAGCATCGAGGGAGGGAGCCTTCCTCGGCGTTTTACTCAACCTACCTTCACTACATACAACGGACGGACTAACCCCGTGGAGCATGTGAGCCATTTCAATCAGAAAATGGCTGTCCATTCTAGGAATGAGACTCTCTTGTGCAAAGTGTTCCCTTCCAGTCTGGGGCCTGTGGCCATGAGGTGGTTTGATGGCCTCGCGGCAAATTCTATCGGATCCTTTCGGGCGCTCACTAGAGCCTTCTACTCTCGGTTTGTGACGAACACCAGGGTCCCCCAGCCATTGGATTCCTTGCTGTCCATGTCCATGCGGGAGGGAGAGACGCTGAAAACCTACTTAGACAGGTATTGGGAGATGTTTAACAAGATCGAAGGGAGTTTTGATGATGTTGCTGTAAGAACATTCAAGATCGGCTTGCCAGCCGAGCACGACCTGAGGAAGTCTCTAACCAAGAAGCCTGTGAGGAGCGTGCGCCGACTAATGGATCGCATTGATGAGTACAAGCGGGTCGAGGAGGACTAGTTGCTTGGAAAGGGAAAGGCTAAGGTTATCCCTCAGGAGAGGAGGGATTTTAGGTCGGACAGGTACAACAATAGTAGACCGCGGAGAGACTACAGTGTGCAGTCTGGGTCTGCTGCATCGCAAGCGGTCCATGCCGTATTCCGAGAGCCAGTTCACCAAATTCTGGAGAAAATTCAGAACGAGCCATACTTCAGGTGGCCAAACAAGATGGGGGGAGACCCCATGAAGCGCAACCAGAGCCTTCATTGCCAATATCATCAGGAGCAAGGGCATACCACTGAGGATTGCAGGACGTTGAAGAGCCATTTGAACAACTTGCGAGGGAAGGAAAGCTGCAGCAGTTCATTTATCGGCCAAATAACCAGGGAGATCATGTTAGGCCAGGGGCTTCGGGGACCGCCTCATCAAGGCCCCCTTTGGGCACGATTAACGTTATCTTCGTGGCCCCCGGGAGAACTGGATCCTACCCCTCCAGAGTAATGTCCATTTTCAGGACATCCGCTGAGGGCGCCAATCAAGAGACAAAACAGGCAAGAATGGAGGCCCGACTAGCTTTGAGCTTCTCGGAAGAGGATAAGGTGGGGACAATACAGCCCCATGACGACGCTTTGGTCATCACCCTCAGAATAGGAGGGTACGATGTGAAGAGGGTGATGGTTGATCAAGGGAGTGGAGCCGAGATCATGTATCCAGACCTGTACAAGAGACTAGGCCTACGGCTTGAAGATCTGACCGCGTATGATTCGCCCCTAGTCAGCTTTGATGGGAAGACCGTCATCCCCAAGGGTCAAATAAGGCTGCCCGTACAAGCAGGGTCTGAAGTGGTCGAAGTGGACTTCATCGTTGTGGATGCATACTCCCCCTACACGGCCATCGTAGCCAGACCTTGGCTCCATGCTCTGGGGGCTGTTTCTTCGACCTTGCACCTAAAGGTTAAATTTCCGTCTGGAGGACGAGTAGAGGAGATCGTAGGAATCCAACCTATGGCAAGGCAATGCCTTATAGTTGTCATTTCACATCAGTATGATGCCGAGCTAACAACCACCTCGGTCGGACATTCGTAGCAATCAAAGTTCCCGGTTCCTCCCAGAGTCATGGAGCCGTCCGAGGAGCAATGTGAAAGGTTAGAGAGAGTTGTCATCGGGGAAGATCTAGATAAGTTTTTCCAGATAGGGGATCAGCTACCCCCTCAAGAAAAGGAAGAGCTGCTGTCTTTCCTCAGGAGAAACGTGGACGTGTTTGCCTGGAATTCTTACGAGGCCCTAGGAGTAGATCCCGGGTTCACCTGCCATCACCTTAATGTGAACCCAGCTGCCCTCCCCAAAAAGCAGCCACCTCGGCGCTCATCCAGGGAACATTCTGACGCAGTCAAGGATGAGGTGAACAAACTCAAGCAGGCAGGAGCTATCAGGGAAGTCTTCTATCCAGAATGGCTAGCTAACACAGTAGTGGTGAAGAAGAAGAATGGGAAATGGTGTGTATGCGTGGACTTTACGAATTTAAACAGAGCCTGTCCAAAAGACCCTTTCCCCATGCCACGGATCGATCAACTAGTGGATGCAACCGTAGGGCATCCACGAATGAGTTTCTTGGACGCCTTCCAAGGGTACCATCAGATTCCCCTAGCCCTGGATGATCAAGAAAAAACAGCTTTCGTAACTCCCATTGGGAACTACCATTACAAGGTGATGCCATTTGGTCTGAAGAAAGCAGGCTCCACCTATCAGAGAATGATGACCAAAATGTTTGAACCACTGCTGGGGAAATGCATTGAGATCTACATCGATGACATGGTGGTCAAGAGCAAGCTGGAATCCGACCACGTCGGAGACCTTGAGAATATCTTTGAGATCTTAAGGAAACACAAATTGCATCTCAACGCTTCGAAGTGTTCTTTCGGCGTTGGATCAGGAAAGTTCCTGGGATATATGGTCACTCATCGGGGAATCGAGGTGAATCCCGACCAAATAAAAGCGATTAACAGTCTGCAGCCTCCTCGGAACCCAAAAGAAGTACAGAAGTTGACCGGGATGACTGCTGCTCTCAACCGATTCATCTCCAAATCCGCAGAGAGGTGTCGACCCTTCTTCCAGCTGCTGAACAAATGGAAGGGATTTGAGTGGAATGAAGAGTGTGTTCTAGCTTTTCAACAGCTGAAAGAATACCTAACTCGGCCACCCATCATGTCTAGCCCTACAACGGGCGAGGTCCTATTCGCCTATATTGCTGTAGCCACCCATGCTGTGAGTCTAGTACTTGTACGAGTCGACAATGGCGTCCAGAAGCCTGTCTACTATGTGAGTAAATCTCTTCATGAGGCCGAGGTCCGTTATTTGCCACTTGAGAAGGCTATCTTTGCAGTAATTCATGCCACTCGTAAACTCCCTCATTACTTCCAATCACATACGGTTGTGGTCCTCACCCAACTCCCGCTCAGATCACTGCTTCGGAGTGCAGACTATACGGGAAGGATTGCTAAGTGGGGTACCATACTAGGGGCTTTCGACATAAAATACATGCGTCGCACCTCGATTAAGGGGCAGATATTGGCCGATCTGGTGGCCGAGTTCGCTGAGCCTGTGTTGGAAGAGATAGCTAGGACAACGCCCATGGATGGAAATTCAGTTGGCCTCGTCTCTGTGCAAGATTCCGCCTCTTGGAAATTATATGTGAACGGTGCAGCCAATCAAAGAGGTTCAGGAGTGGGGCTAGTTTTAATATCTCCCGAGGACGTTGTCATCGAAAAATCCCTCAGACTAAACTTCTCGGCTACTAATAACGAGGCTGAGTACGAAGCATTGCTGATCGGGGTGACTATGGTCAAAAAAATGGGGGGAAGCATCCTAGAAGTATTCTCGGACTCAGCTCTGGTCGTCGGTCAAGTCCGAGGAGAATTAGAAGCTCGTGATGAAAGAATGCAGAAATACCTAAAGCAGGTCAAACAGCTGTAATCACGATTCAAGTCATTCAATTTGCAACATGTTCCTCGGAGTGGGAATACGCACGCGGACTCCTTAGCTACTCTTGCAACCACCTCGGCTCAGGGGCTACCTCGGCTTATCCTAGTGGAAGATGTACAAAGGCATTCTGAGGAGATTGAAGGGCCTAGCATTTGTCAAGTTAGAGTAGGGTCAAGTTGGATGGACCCTATGGTGACTTATCTCAGAGACGACGTCTTACCGGTAGACAAGGCCGAAGCCGACAAAGTGAGGAGGAAAGCTCCTCGGTTCTGGCTATCAGGGGATAATAAGCTATACAAACGTTCTTTCTCTGGACCCTATTTTTTATGCGTGCACCCTGAAGCCACGGAGTTGCTCCTCGAAAAGCTGCATGAAGGGATTTGTGGCAGTCACACAGGAGGAAGGTCCCTAGCACACAGGGCCTTAACTCAGGGGTATTGGTGGCCAAACATGCAAAGGGAATCACAGGCATATGTAAAGAAGTGTGATCAATGCCAGAGGTTTGCTCCGAATATACATCAACCGGGAGGAGTTTTGAATCCTTTGTCAAGTCCATGGCCTTTCGCTCAGTGGGGCCTAGACATTGTAGGCCCTTTTCCTAAAGCAGCCGGGAGTAAGAAATACTTGGTCGTTGCAACAGACTACTTCACCAAATGGGTTGAAGCCGAGCCGTTGGCAAACATCAGGGATGTGGATGTCCAGAAGTTTGTATGGAAAAATATCGTTGTATGGTTCGGAGTACCACATACTCTCATCTCGGACAATGGCCTTCAGTTTGACAGTAAAGCATTCAGAAGATTTTGCTGCAGGCTAGGCATTACAAACAGGTACTCCACCCCTGCATACCCTCAAGGAAATGGCCAAGCTGAAGCAGTTAATAAAATCATAGTAAGCGGTCTTAAGAAGAGACTGGATGATGCCAAGGGAAAATGGGTGGAAGAACTACCACATGTACTCTGGACCTACAGGACAACTCCTCGTAGGTCTACCAGAGAGACCCCCTTTGCCATGACGTATGGTGCCGAGGCTGTTGTCCCCATAGAAACTGGGTTCCCCACACTGAGAACCAGTTCATTTACCTTGGTCGACAATGACAAGCTGCTAAAGGACAATCTGGACTTAGTCGCCGAGCGCAGAGAAAATACTGCGGTTCAACTAGCCTATTATCAGCATAAGCTCAAGCAGAGTTATGATGCCAATGTCAAACTCAGACCACTTACACCAGGAGATTTGGTCTTGCGAAAAGTCGTGGGCACTACGAAGAACCCGGCCTGGGGGAAGCTGGGACCTAACTGGGAAGGCCCCTATCGGATCCTATCAGTTGCTGGAATAGGAACTTTTTATTTAGAGGATTTAGATGAGAGGGCTGTACTACACCCTTGGAATGTAAATAACCTAAAAATGTACTACTACTAATGAAAATTTCCATTCTCTTATTGAAGTCTATTATACTGCTTTTTTACTAAGTGTTAAACAAAACCTTGGTCAGGCCTGGTCCCTCAGACCACCTACCTTGGGTAAATTAACACCCCTAAGTATTAAACAGAACCTTGGTCGTGCCTGGCTCCTCGGACCACATACCTTGGGTAAATTAATACTGCTAAGTGTTAAACAGAACATTGGTCATGCCTGGTCCCTCAGACCACCTACCTTGGGTAAATTAACACCCCTACGTATTAAACAAAACCTTGGTCATGCCTGGATCCTCGGACCACACACCTTGGGTAAATTAGTACTGCTAAGTGTTAAACAGAACCTTGGTCAGACCTGGTCCCTCAGACCACCTACCTTGGGTAAATTAACACCCCTACGTATTAAACAGAACCTTGGTCGTGCCTGGATCCTCGGACCACACACCTTAGGTAAATTAGTACTGCTAAGTGTTAAACAGAACCTTGGTCAGGCCTGGTCCCTCAGACCACCTACCTTGGGTAAATTAACACCCCTAAGTATTAAACAGAACCTTAGTCGTGCCTGGCTCCTCGGACCACACACCTTGGGTAAATTAATACTGCTAAATGTAAAATGGAACCCTGGTCGTGCCTGGATCCTCGGACCACACACCTTGGGTAAATTAATACTCCTAAGTATTAAACAGAACCTCGGTCGTGCCTGGCTCCTCGGACCACACACCTTGGGTAAATTAGTACTGCTAAGTGTTAAACAGAACCTTGGTCGTGCCTGGCTCCTCGGACCACACACCTTGGGTAAATTAATACTACTAAGTGTTAAACAGAACCTCGGTCAGGCCTGGTCCCTCGGACCACCTACCTTGGGTAAATTAACACCCTTAAATGTAAAATGGAACCCTGGCCAGGCCTGGTCCCTCGGACCGCCTACCTTGGGCGAATTATCAATTTTCACTCACTCCTCTAAAGGTAGTATGAAATCCCAAACTTGCCTTACCTCTCGGATCGTACACTTTGAACTATTTGGAAGCTTAATCTTTCATATTCCCTCAGACTGCGCACTCTAAGCTGTTGTTCTTATTCAATTTAACATGTCAACAATACGACAGTTAATTGTGCTTGCTTGAATTCATATTCGTTTGCTGAGACAAAACTAAGTTAGTTAAAGGTCTTTGATGTTAACCTTAAAGTTGTGTGTTGCTATTTTAGTCTATGGATTTAAACTTTTCACTAGCATGTAAACAGAAATGAAAACAGCTGAATTTAAGTAAGATATTGTCATTGAATCATAAAGTTGGAATACATCAGTTCAACATGCAAACTGCTTGCTACAAAAAAAAGGAGAAGGAAACTAGCAATTACAGCAACTAAGAATCCTAACCCTAAACCTATCTTGTCTAAGAGGGAGGGCTGCCGGATCCACTTGGCTCAACTGCTGGTATGACGGCCTCGACCTCCAATGGAGCTGTATCCTTGGCCATACCGGCATCCACAACAGCAGAAGAAACCTCCGAAGCTACTTGCCCCGTTAGGGCAACTTGTCCCTGCTCAGCCTCCCCGGCGACCTCATGAGGAACAAGTGCCAGGCTTGTTTGCTCCGGAGCTTGAGAAGATAAAGGGGCGGGGTCAGCCGGGGTGAAACTTATGTGGGGATGATAATATATCCTCCTCGGCTGCCTCAGGTCCGAGTCAGCTGGGACTCCTGCCAAGTTCAGGGCCTCATCCCATGTAAACTGGCAGTAGTCCCTGCATACCTCGGAAACCTCTTTCGCCAGCCTTATCTCGGTCTCCTCGATGCCGCGGAGATACTCTGCCTCCTTCTCGGCCTCAGCAGCCACAAGGGCCTCCCGAGCTTCCTTCTCCCCCTCCTTGGCCTTCTCCAGGCTGGCCTTGAGCTCCAGGACCAACTGCCTTTGGGTAGCCAGCTCAATTTCTGTAGTGTACAACCTTTTCCGCTGGTCCTCGGCCTGGTCCTGGGCGCTCTTGAGGCCAATCTCGGCACTGCACCTTTCCTTCTCCTCCACAGTTAGCTTCTTAGCTAACTCTTGTTTTTCTTGCTTCAGAGCCTCCATGTCCCTCTCCACTTAAAGGCGAGACTGGGTCTCGGTCCAAGCTAGGCTTCGGGCGTCCCTGACCCAGTCCTCGGCCACGTAGACTTGTTGAGTGAGCTGCACAGAAAAAACGGACAAAATTGTGTCGTTAACTATACAAAAGAAATACAAAGTACACAACCAACTTAATTAAAAACTTACCATGGCTAGGTCTCTCTTCATCGACATGAACAGGTCGGCTTGCCTCCACGACCTCACTGCGTCCATGTCCTTGGGCAGAAGGAGAGGGCGCTCTAGTGCCTCAGCAATGTAGCCCGACCGCCCCTTTTGGAATTCCCTAATGGAGGCCGTGGAGGGAATGGGCACACCGTCCAAGTCTAGCCTTGGAGCCCAAGCTGGTGGCCGTTGATCTTCGAGAGCACGAGTGTCTCCCCTCTGCTGGGACGAGGAGGACCTCCTGTCATCTCTCCCCCCTTTTTGTTGTTTTGCCCCTTTTTGTTGTGGTGGGGGCAATTCACCCTCCTCGGTGTCAAGCTCCACGACAGGCCTCTTCCTCTTAAGATCGGGCATGGGGAGGAGGCCGAGCCCAGTCGTGGGAGGAGGAGGAGGTGGGGGAAGATGAGCAGGCTCTTTCTGTTTTGGTGCCTCCTTGGAGGAAGCCCCCTTTGTCCTGCCGGCGATAAGGTCCTTTAGCCCTGCCCTTTGCTTTAGCGGCATGTCGTCCTCTTCTTCTTCGGAAGTCTCGGACACTGGGGTACCTTTAGGTTTGCCCTGTGCCTCCTCTTCACCGCTAAAGTGGAAGCCGTCTATCTCTTCCTTCAAAGATTGCAGGGATGAAGCAGACTCTTCCCTCTGAACAGCGGGCTGAAGAGCAGAGTGTCGGATTGGCTACTCAACTGATGGAAGGTCTCTCTCGGCTAGAAAACCCGGGATCGCAACGTTAATCCTATTAATCCTTTTATCACCCGCTCGGATGGAGTTACCGATATCTAGAAAACTGTCCGACAAAGGGGTGAAGTCCAGAATGAGGTGAACGGCGCGTAGCTGACCGTCCGAGTGCACACACACCTCGGACCTAAGGAGTTTGTTTAATCCCGGCACGTTCACGAGGCTGAGGCGAGGAGAGACAAACTTCCTATCTGCAATCACAACTACCGAATCTGAAGTTAGCCACACCATTTCAAAAAACAAGTGATAAAACAGCACAGAAAAATAAAGCCTAGAACTTAGGTTCTAGGTTAACTCAATCTAATCCTAAAGCAACCCACCTGGTTTCCCCTCCTTGACCGGGCAATGGTGACCGTCATGCTATGCCCCGGAAACGATGACGTAGTCATCCTTCATGCTTTTGTTAGACTTCGGAAGGCACGACACCATCTTGACGACGGGAGATCGAGATTTCAGGTAATATCCCCCGTCGGCCTGAGAATGGCACTCATACATATGTACGACGTCGTGCCAGGTGAGCTGCAGATCCATCATTTGGTTAAGGGCATCGACGCTGCCTAATACCCTAAACATATTGGCCGTGCACTGGTGCGGACACAACCTGTGGTTCCTAAGGTATTCCCTAGTTATAGGACCCATAGGAATGGTCATCCCCCCCTCCAAAAAGGCGATTACAGGGATGACCACTTCACCAGTTCGCCTATCGGTCAAGATGTTTTCCGGCGGACAATATCGAAGACCAACCCCCTCAGGGATATGGTACTTCGCCTTAAAAAGCTCTATGGCTATGGGCGTGTCTACAAGACTCTTAAATCTACCCATTGGACTGTGTGAAGAAAACGCTAAGGAGGTTCCCTAAAGTAAAACAGAAAAAATGAGAGAGAGGAAAGGCCGAAGTGCTCAGCCGACGAGGAATGATTGAGGGAACCAAGAACTTACAAAACGAGTTGATGTTTCTGGTTCAGAAATTCCTTAAACACCTAGAAATCTTTGTTAGTACGTCCTCGGACTACTTAAAATCAGTAAGCGTATGGTAGTAAGAATACTTAAGAGCGCTGGAGTGCTTAAATGTACGCGAAATAAGGGGAACTACCTCCTAGGAGCCCTTTTATAGTAGGTGAAGATGAGTGGGAATTATCCGGCTCGAAATTTCACAAAGAAATCTCAACCGCGCGATCTGCACGTCGCCGTTGATCAAGGAGACAGAGCGCCACCCAGAGCAATAAATGAGGCGTTACAATTTATGAAGCATCTTTGGAAATCGAAAGTCTCTCGAGACAGTGTCTCCACGTGGATCAGTTAAAGTGTTTGACGAATTTCACCCCTGCGGAAGTCAAAATCCCGCCCTTCTCCTCGGACGGGAGGGAAGGTCAGAATTTTGAGGGGCTATTGTAGGGGTGAAGGGCCCAATATCAGGTAATGGGCTGCGACCCATCCGAGGAGACGTACACACCCGAGGACAACAAATTTCGATGGGCTTGCCCAGCCTAACTCAATCCTGAAGTGTAAGCCATATGGAAAAATGAACTGTCCGAGGAGCCTTGCCTGTTCGGACCGTCAAAAGGGTATCCCGGATGAGTGCTACAACGTCAATCCTAGCTCCCCCAGAGAATCCCCTGATTTATGTGGACAAAAAGGACAGGTGGCGAAGATCAGATATTAAGCAAAAGGCTGCTGCCACCGCATTTATGATCCTGCAGCTAACATCATGGCCACATTAATGGGAAAAGACACATGAATAGTGATCTCCACCCATGACAGCTACCAGATGAAGACTACAGATGGGGGTTGATGGGACAAGTATCAAGAAAAACCCACGTAATAGAGAAAATGGCATATAAATAGAAGGATGAAGGACAAAGGGAAGGAAAAGAGGGAGGAGAGGGAGAGAAAAAGAGAAGTATTCGTAGTATTTGCATAAGCACACTCCTCGGAATACGCTGAGCAGTGCATTGTAACACTCTAATATCTTATCAATACAAATCTGATCATAATCATACTTGGGCTTTCCACCCATACGTGTTCAATCGAGTATTCTTCAACCCACTCTCTTTACAAATTCATTTCAGGGATACTATATACAGTCTGGGTCTCCGACTATTCTGTTGATAGGCCCAATCCTAAATTTTGTGTCCTTACAATAATATTTTCACAATTATTGATGTGTCAATTTCTTACAAGTTGAAATAAAATAATAAAATATTAGACTGTGACCAACCACAACTGAAAATAAATGTTTTGAGAAAATGTTATAACACTTATTATTATCACAATATTTTCATAATTGTTGAGATCTCAATTTTTTATAGATCAAATAAAAAAATGCTAAGTCCACAACATTTTAACATTAATTTCTACAGTGCCTAAATTTTTTTTTTCCCAGTAATCAATTTGTGTTTTTTTTTTCTTTTAAATATTTATGTAAGCTGACATATATATTGTTATACCGACACAACAAATTTCATAATATTTTTACAAATATTGAAGTATCAATTTCTTACCAGTCGAAATAAAATAGTAAAATATGAGACTGTGACCAATCACAACTGAAAATAAATGTTTTGAGAATAACAATAATAATGTTATTAGTTTAAAACCAATAACAACTTGTCATTTAGAATTTTTTCTAAAAATGTTATGAATGTAGCATTTCTCTTAGATAAAAAAAAAAAATCTCTTCGGATCCTAAAAATGAAGATATTGTGATATTTTGTTGTATTCTTAGACTTCTTTTTTAATATAGTCAAATTGAGTAAGCCAAAATTCATGATTTCACACACAAAATTTATATTAATTTTCTCACTACTGAGACAGCACATGCCTCGCACGTGCAGCCAACACTATTATATAAAAAGCGGCAATGCTGCTACAGTAGAATTTTGGTTTAGTTAGCTTTTTTTTTTTTTTTTTTTTTTTCACTCTTCCATTTGTACTTTTTTTTTTCTTTTAAATATTTATAAGAACCTGCGTATATATTGTTATACTAACACAATAAATTTCACAATATTTTCACAATTATTGAGGTGTCAATTTTTTATATGTCAAAATAAAATAATAAAATATAAAACTGTGACTAACTACAACTAAAAATAAATGTTTTGTGAAAATGTTGTGACACTTGTTGGGTGAATGTGTAAGCATATATATTGTTATATACTGACACAACAAATTTCATAATATTTTTGCAATTATTAAGGTATCAATTTTTTATATGTCAAAATAAAATGATAAAATATATATGAAACTGTGACCAATCACAACTGAAAATAAATATTTTGTAAAAATGTTGTGACATTTGTTGGGTGAATGTGTAAAAGCTACTGTAGGGGCTAGGGCCCAAACCTGGCGTTGGGCCTTGGGCTTGTCTGAGGAGAGACGCCTCTTCGGACAGCTTGGGCACGGGCCATGTACGGACTCCATTAACCAAAGCGAGTCCCTAAAGAGTTTCAGTAACAGATACGCACACCGGAGGCAGAACAGCAAGCAGAAACTAAGGGATGCCTAAGGGAGAGCTACTACCTCCACATTTAATGCGCAGTAGCTACTTTTCTGGTCGCATTTATGTGGAGAAGACCCCTGAACAGTGTTGTCTTGGCTATTACGACTCACAAGAGCCAGAAGGGGTGTCTGATAAGACAGGTAATCAGGTAGTAACATGGATGGCCAACAAGTGGAGGCTCAAGATGATCCAGAGGGGGGGTATATAATGTAAGGGACCCCTAAGTAACGGGGGAGGAGAAAAACTTGTAAAAAGTCTTTAAGGTGGAATAGAGAAAGAACCAATCTCCTCGGACATCGCCGAGGACACTTTTCTTCAAAGAACTCCTGTAATTTTCCTTCCTTTTTTGCCCTAACAGTTTTTGTTCACCACTCCACTCACTACGGCCTAGCTTTTCGACGCACTTCTCTATAAATTTATTGTTCGGGCCAATTGGACTTGAGTTCATACGTCGCATTAGGCCCAAAACTCAAACCTAGAGCCCACAATTGGTGCCGTCTGTGGGAAAGCTTTGGTGCATAGTGAGCGTAACGAACCGTGATGGTGAGGTCAAATCCACGTGAAGCAGAGTCCGCAGGGTCTAAGCAGTACAACGATTTCCTGAATCTAAAGCGTGAAAGAGATTGTGAGGGAAGTGTACACACCATGCACACAAGCAGAAGCCATTCTCGAGTGAAAAGCCATGCGTCTCGAAGGTCCAATGAGAACCGGGCCTTGCAATTGCAAATCGATAAGTTAAAGAAGAAGTTACGCGACGCACGGCGAAGGCGAGACTCTTCCAGCTCAAACAGTTCTTCCGGAGACGAAGGGGATGACGACTACAGACGAAGGTCAAGAACTCCCCCAAGCGAGTCCTTCTCCCATGAAGAGGAGCTCCATCACAGGCGCAAGCACGACAGCTCATCTCATAGAGGCCCGGGAAACGACGCCATGAGCAAAACACTTCACCAGATTTCCAAATCACCTTTCACACACAAAATCGAGATAGCAAGGCTCCCACGACACTTTCACCAGCCCACATTCACCATGTATAATGGTCTAACGGACCCCGTGGAACATGTCAGCCACTTCAACTAGAGGATGGCTGTCCATTCCAAGAACGAAGCCTTGATGTGCAAAGTTTTCCCGTCCAGTCTAGGACCCGTGGCGATGAGGTGGTTTGATGGTCTGAAGGTCGGGTCCATAGGCTCCTTCTAGGAGCTGACGAGGGCGTTTGGTTCTCATTTCATTACGTGCAGCAGAGTCCCACGGCCCTTAGGCTCACTGCTATCCCTATCCATGCGAGAAGGGGAGACCCTAAAAGCCTACTCGGACAGATACTGGGAGGTGTTTAATGAGATAGACGGGGATTTCGATGAGGTTGCTATCGGAACCTTTAAGGTTGGCCTCCCCGCCGAGCATGGACTAAGGAAGTCCCTTACGGGCAAGCTAGTTACCAGTGTACGCCAGCTTATGGACCGCATCGATAAGTACAAGAGAGTCGAGGAAGACCAGTTGCAGGGGAAGGGTAAGGCTAAGGTTATCCCCCAGGAGCGGAGGGATTTCAGGTCGGACCGGTATAGTAATAGTCGGCCGAGGGGAGAGTTTGCCGGGCAACCCGGAGCTATTAATGTGCAGGTAGTCAATAATGTGTTCTGAGAGCCAGTGCACCAAGTTCTGGAAAAAAATCAAGCACAACTTCAAATGGCCATCCAAGATGGCGGGAGACCCCATGAAGCGCAACCGGAATCTGTATTGCCGATATCATCAAGAACTAGGGCACACCACAGAGGACTGCCGAAACTTGTGGAATAACCTGGACCAGCTCGTCCGAGAAGGGAGATTGGGACACCTCCTGCATCATTCCAGTAGTACACAGGGTCAGCCAAGAGCGGACACGGCTATGAGACCTCCCATAGGCACGATAAACGTCATCTTGGCAGCTTCAGGACGGACTGGTTCCTGCCCGTCCAGGGTGATGTCCGTGGCCCGCTTGTCAGCCGATGATAATGGTTCGGAGAGGAAGAGGGCTAGGATGGGCGGCCTGCTAGTGTTGAGTTTCTCGGAGGAAGACAAGATCGGAACCATACAGCCTCACGATGACGCTTTGGTGGTGACGCTTAGAATTGGGGGCTACGACGTGAAGAGGGTGATGGTGGATGATGGTAGTGGTGCTGAAATTATGTACCCCTACCTCTATAACGGGCTAGGCCTCAGGCCCGAGGACCTGACACCCTATAACTCCCCCTTGGTGAGTTTTGATGGGAAGATGGTTGTCCCGAAAGGCCAGATTAGGCTACCTGTGCAGTCGGGCCCGGAGGTAGTGGAAGTAGAATTTATCGTGGTGGACACATACTCGCCCTACACGGCCATTATCGTTAAGCCCTGGCTTCATACGTTAAGGGCTGTTGCCTCCACTCTGCACCAAAAGGTAAAATTTCCCTCTGGAGGGCAGGTCATACAGATCGTCGGGTGTCAGAGTACAGCGAGGCAATGCTTGGTGGTGACCATTTCTTGTCGGCCCGTAGCGGAGCCCTCGACCTCTACCCAAAACGCCTCATAGCAATTAAAGGACCCGGAACCACCCGTTGGGACTCTCGCCGAGGGAACGAGATGTGAGGACTTAGAGAGCGTGGTTATTGGTGACGACCCTAAAAGATTCTTCCAAATCGGCTCCCAGTTGCCTTTTCAGGAGAAGGAAGAATTAGCTGATTTTCTTAGGAGAAATCTGAACGTGTTTGCATGGGACACTTACGAAGCCCCAGGGGTTGATCCGAACTTCATCTGTCACCACCTGAATGTTAACCCATCCACTACTCCCAAAAAGCAACCACCTCGGCGCCTGTCCAAAGAGCACGCCGACGCTGTAAGGGACGAGGTGTCAAAGCTTAAGAAAGCGGGGACTATCAAGGAAGTTTTCTATCCTGAGTGGTTGGCCAACACCATCGTGGTCAAGAAGAAGAGCGGGAAGTGGCAAGTATGCGTGGACTTCACAGACCTAAATAAAGCCTATACGAAGGATCCTTTTCCTATGCCACGGATAGACTAGTTTGTGGACGCGACCGCGGGCCACCCCTGGATGAGCTCCTTAGACGCCTTCCAAGGGTACCACCAGATATCGTTAGCCCTGGAAGACCAAGAAAAGACCGCTTTCGTCACGCCTATAGGAAACTACCACTACAAGGTGATGCCTTTCGGGTTGAAGAACACAAGTTCCACCTACCAAAGGATGATGACTAGGATGTTCGAATCACGGCTGGGAAAAAATATCGAAGTGTATAAAGACGACATGGTGGTGAAGAGTAGGGAGGTGTCCGATCATGCGATGGACCTCGGAGATGTCTTTGAGGTTCTGAGAAAGCATAAGTTGCACCTGAATGCCTCCAAATGTTCATTCGGAGTAGGCTTAGGGAAGTTCTTGGGCTACATGGTAACCCACAAGGGGTTTGAGGTCAATCCTGACCAGATCAGAGCTATCAACAGTCTGCAACCACCTCGGAATCCTAAGGAGGTCCAAAAATTGACTGGGATGATCGCTGCCCTCAACCGCTTCATTTCCCGATCAGCAGACAAGTGTAGACCTTTCTTCCTCTTATTGAACAAGTGGAAAGGATTTGAGTGGAACGAAGAGTGCGCTCTGGCATTCCAACAGCTCAAGGAATATTTATCCCGACCACCAATCATGTCAAGCCCTGAAACCGATGAGCTCTTATTTGCTTATATCGCTGTTGCACCACATGCAATAAGCCTAGTGCTGATACGGGTCGATGACGGCATACAACAACCGGTTTACTACGTAAGCAGATCATTGCACAAGGTTGAGGTTCGTTACTTACCACTGGAGAAAGCCATCCTGGCGGTGGTCCACGCTACATGAAAACTCTCCCATTATTTCCAAGCTCACACGGTTGTCGTCCTAACGCAGCTCCAGCTGAAGTCCATACTACGGAGCGCTGACTACACCGGGAGAATTGCTAAGTGGGGGATGATCCTAGGGGCCTTTGACATCAAATATATGCCTCGCACCTCTGTCAAGGGTCAAGTCCTCGCAGATTTAGTGGTCGAGTTTGCTGAATCCTCGCCAGAAGGAACGGCCTAGGAATCGGGCATTAACGGAAAGTCAATTGGCATGATCACCCTCCAAGGGGATGCATGCTGGAAGGTGTACGTTGATGGGGCGGCAAATCAAAGAGGGTCTGGAGTGGGGCTAGTTTTAATCTCTCCCGAGGGTCTTATCATCGAAAAAGCATTGAGACTGGGTTTCTCAGCTACAAATAACGAAGCCGAATACGAGGCCTTATTGAAAGGCATGTCCATGGTCGAAAAACTTGGCGGAAAGGGCATAAACGTGTATTCGGACTTAAGGCTAGTCGTTGGTCAGGTAAATGGTGAATTAGAGGCAAGAGATGGGAGAATGCAGGACTACCTAGGCTAGGCCAAGCACCTACAATCGCGTTTCGATTCCTTTAACCTGCTGCATATCCCTAGAAGTAGGAACGCGCACGCCGACTCTTCAGCCACACTTACCACCTCCTTGGCGCAGGGCTTGCCTCGGATCATTCTCATGGAGGATTTGTGTTCACCCGCAGAAATGAAGAAAGAGGCGACATGCATCCACTAGGTCAGGGTAGGGACCAGCTGGATGGACCCTCTGGTACTATTCCTAAAGGACGATATCTTGCCCGAGGACAAGGCAGAGGCCGACCGAATCCAAAGGAAGGCCACACCGTTCTGGTTATCCGGGGAGCAGAAATTGTATAAACGGTCTTTCTCAGGACTATACCTGCTTTGTATACACCCCGAAGCAACAGACTTACTTCTAGAGGAGTTGCACGAAGGAATCTGCGGGGTCACACTGGAGGAAAATCCCTGTCGCATAGAGCCATCACCCAGGGCTATTGGTTGCCCAACATGCAAAAGGAAGCATATGAATATGTTAGGAAATGCGACCAATGCCAAAGGTTCGTGCCAAACATACATTAGCCAGAAGGGGTCCTCAACCCTCTATCCAGCCCATGGCCATTTTCTCAATGGGATTTAGACATCGTTGGCCCTTTCCCCAAAGCTGTCGGGAATAAGAGATACCTGCTCGTCAGCACGGACTACTTCACCAAGTGGGTGGCAGCCGAGCCCTTGGCAAACATCAGAGACGCAGATGTTAAAAAGTTCGTATGGAAGAATATCATCACCCGGTTTAGGGTCCCTCATACCCTCATCTTAGATAACGGCCTTCAATTCGATAGCAAAGCTTTTAGACGGTACTGCTATAGCCTTGGGATCAAGAATCAGTATTCCACTCCCGCTTATCCCCAGGGGAACAAGCAAGCCGAGGCCGTAAACAAGGCCATAGTAAACGGACTCAAGAAGAGGCTAGACGACGCGAAGGGAAAGTGGGTGGAAGAGCTACCTCACGTCCTCTGGACATACCGGACGACACCACGAAGGTCAAACGGGGAAACCCCCTTCTTGTTGACTTATGGGGCCGAGGCCACGATTCCATTAGAGACCGGCTTCCAGACATTAAGAACCACCTGTTTCAATCCGAGCACTAACGACGGGTTGTTGGAGAAGGATCTGGATTTAATAGACGAGCGAAGGGAAAGTGCAAGGGTCCAACTAGCGTACTACCAGAACAAACTCAAGCAGGGTTATGACGCCCACGTGAAATTAAGTCCCCTGGCAACGAGAGACCTAGTGCTCAGGAAAGTCGTGGGCAACACCAGAAACCCCGCCTGGGGAAAGCTAGGACCAAATTAGGAGGGTCCTTATCGCATCACTTCGGTGGCGGGCATAGGTGCATACTACCTTGAAGACTTAGATGAAAAAATTGTACCACACCCATGGAATGTAAATGACCTGAAAAGGTACTATTATTAATGAAAGCTCCTTTTGTTCCATACCTGTCTATCATTCAGCTAATTCATAACATCACGATACATTTCATAAGTGTTCAAACAAAACCTAAGTCAATGGCGAGTCCTCGGACCACATTCTTGGGAGAAATTAACACTAAATTATTCTTATGAGTGTTCAAACAGAACCTAAGTCAATGATGAGTCCTCAGACCACGTTCTTGGGGGAAATTAACACTAGGTTATCCTCATAAGTGTTCAAACAGAACCTAAGTCAATGGCGAGTCCTCGGACCACATTCTTGCGGGAAATTAACACTAAATTATTCTTACAAGTGTTCAAACAGAACCTAAGTGAAAGGTGAGTCCTCGGACCACGTTCTTAGGGGAAATTAACACTACATTACATTTTACAAGTGTTCAAACAGAACCTAAGTCAATGGCGAGTTCTCGGACCACGTTCTTGGGGGAAATTAACACTAGGTTGTCCTCATAAGTGTTCAAACAGAACCTAAGTCAATGATGAGTCCTCAGACCACGTTCTTGGGGGAAATTAACACTAGGTTATCCTCATAAGTGTTCAAACAGAGCCTGAGTCAATGGTGAGTTCTCGGACCACGTTCTTAGGGGAAATTGACACTAAGTTACATTTTATAAGTGTTCAATGGTCAGATTATGTGAATTATTAATCGCATGGTGTTAGCAATGGCCGCGATAAGCTTCAAGGCATAACAAGAAACAATGCAGGAAATGAGAGAGAAGAAAATCATTTTCATTAAACAAAAGGATAAGTACATTGTTCTAATTGGCAAAGTTGCCCGTACAAAAAGTTCAACATATATTGAAAGTTCCTACTTCTAAGCCTCTTGTTGGGGAAGGTCCTCTTGGAGATCAGCAGCCTCGGGGGGGAACGTCATCAGTTTTAGATTTGGCCTCCACGTCCTTGGCTTGGGAGACCACGTCCTTAATAGTAAGAGCGTCCTTTGGAGACTTGGCCCTCGGCGGTGACTGAGCCCCACTATCCACTTGAACCCCCTCGGGAATTCTGACATCAGCAGGAGGGGCTTCATTGGCAGTGGGCTGCTCATGAGGAGAGTCAAGATCAAGTCCTTCACGGATATCCTCCGGGAAGAAAATGCTCTCTGCTCTCCTCAGCTCGGAGTCCGCAGGGATTCCCGCCCGGTCCATAGCAACGCCCCAGGACTCGGTGCAGTAATCCCTGCACACCACGGCCACCTCCTCAGCAAGCCGCTTCTCTGTGTCCTTCACGCCTCGCTCATAGGACGCCTCTACTGCGGCCTCAGCGGCTTCCCTAGCCACGCGAGCTGCTTCCTTGGCCTTTTGTAGCTCGGCCATGAGGTCAACGATCCTTTGCTTCTCCGTGGCCAGGTTGATCTCGGTTATATGCAGCTGTTGACGCTGATCCTCAGCCTGCCTCTCCGCGGTCTTTAGACCCGCTTGGGTGCTCAGGCGAGCCTTTTCGGCCTCCTTCAACTTCCTAGAGAGATCGGCTCTCTCTTGCTTTAGGACCCCGAGCTGCCTCTCAGCCTCTTGACGGGAACGAGCCTCTGCCTTGGTATCCTCGTGGGCCCTCTTGATGCACTCCTCAGCCACGAAAACCTGCTGAGTAACCTGCACATTGGGAAACAAAGGAGTTATTCATGCAACGTAAATAAGCACGCAAGCATGTAACGTAAAAGGATAATCGCAAACCTACCATCGCAAGATCCCTCTTCAACGACATGAAGAGGTCTGGCTGTTTAATGCGCCTGAGGCCTTCCATGTCCCTAGGGAGGAGAAGGGGCTGCTCTAATGCCTCGGCCAGAGTGCCGGCATGCTCCCTCTAGGACTCCCAGATTGTGGCGTCCCAAGGAATGGCGGCGCCACCCACCTCCAGCCGAGGGGCCCAGGTGCGTTATGCTCGGCGCTGTTCAACCTCCTCGGAGCCCTTCACCGATCGATCTCTCTTGTCATTAGGGTCCTTGGACTTCTTCTGCTGCTTTCCCCCCCTTGGAGGCGATACCTCTCCCTCCTCCATGACCTCTACGGGCCTTTTCTTCTTCAAATTGGGGTTTGCCTTCAGTCCTAGGTCAATGGGAAGCTGAGGGGGAGGAGGAAGCAGGGGGGGAGCAACCTTGGTCTTAGGAGGTTCTCCAGAAGTTGACCCCCCTTTGTTCCTACCGGCCATTAGGCCACTAAGACCGGTCCTCGGCTTTAGATCCATTCCTTCTTCCTCCTCGGAACTTGTATCCAATCTTACTACAGGCAACTGCTCCTGAAAACCTGAGGAAGGTCCCTCGTGCTCGACCTCCGAGTCCGAAAGCTCAACTGGCCTTTCTGCTGCTCCCGCCTCTTCTTCAAAGCGGAACTGGTCGATCTCGGCGTCCAACGAAGGGGATGACGACGGTAGCTCCTCACTCGGACAGGCTAATTGTTGGCGAACGGGCGGAGGTGGCAACACAATAGGAGGAAGGTCCTTTCAGGCAAGGAACTCAAGTTTGGAGATGTCAATCCGTGCAAGCCTGGAACTACCGGCTCTAATCGCTTGTCCCACGTCCTGGAACACGCCTGACAAGGGCTCGTAGTCAAGGATCAGGTGTGTCGCCCTTAGCTGTTTGTCCTCACTCTAGAATATCTCTGATCTCAGCAGGAAGTTGAGCGCCGGGACGTTCACAAGGCTGAGCTTTGGAGAGACGTGGTCCTTGTCTGCAAAAAGTCTGAGAAGAAAAGCCATGGTTAGATAAGTGACTATGATCCGAGGAGTGACAATATAGTTTCAAAAAAAAAATAACAAAAAAAAGGGGGAAAACTTAGCAAACTAAGGCCCCAGCCGTTGGGCCTAATCCTGAGGTACCCCACCTGGTGTCCCCACCCTAAATGGGCAGTGAAGACCGCCATGCCACTCCCCGAAGACGACCAAGTAATCATCCTTCAAGCCTTTGTTGGACTTGGGAAGGCAAGATATCATCCTCACCTCCTCGGATTTGGATTTAAGGTAGTATCCTCCAGAGAAAGAATGGCACTCGTACATATGCACTACATCGTGCCATGTGAGCCCAAGGTGTAGGTGCTCACTCAGGGCCTCTATACTTTCTAAAATTCTAAACATATTAAGAGCGCACTGATGGGGACATAATCGATGGTTGCGCAGATAATCCCTAGTTATCCTACCCATGGGAAGGGTCATCCTTCCTTCTATGAACGCAATCATCGGGATGACAACCTCACCCACCCCCCTCTCAGTACAAACTTGATCTGGGGGGTAATACTGCAAGCCTACTCCTGGCAGGATGTGGTACTTGGCCCTAAAACCTTCCATCCCGGCCGGAGAGTCCACTAAGCACTTAAATCTACCCATTTGAGTAAGAAAAGGTGACAGGAGAGGCTTCCTAATAAGAACAAAGGCCGAGGAACCTGGCCGAGGAGAAAGGGAAGCTTGAGGAAACCGATACTTACAAAATCAAACTAACGCGTCAGACCTTCAACCCTCCTGAAGAATCTTTTGGTGAGCTCTTGGGAGAAAGAGGGAAGAAAGCTCAAGGCTGTGAGGAATGCGACAAGTCGGAGTGCTCGAGGTCTCTAGAGGACTTAGGCGCTCGCGAAGAAAGGAAATAAAAATGCACTCTGTCTCTCTCTGTGCTTTATATAATAGATGAGATCAGGTGGGAGTTACCCCACTTGAAATCCCAGGGAAATACTTGCCGTTGGATCAGCGCTTCACCAATAGGAGTGAGAGACAATGCGCCACCTGGAGCAACTAAAGACGATTTATGGATTACGAAGCGCCAGCCGCAATTAAAAGGCGCGCGGAGCGAAAATTTTGCACGTGAGGACCAAAGAAATGAGCAGTGCACTCATTTAAAGGTCAAAACCCCAATCTTCTCCTCGGCTGAGAGGGAAGAATTGGGCTTTTGAGGGGCTATTGTAAGGGCCAGGGCCCAAACCTAGCGTTGGGCCTTGGGCTTGTCCGAGGAGAGACGCCTCCTCGGACAGCTTAGGCACGGGCCATGTACGGACCCCATTTACCAAAGCGAGTCCCTAAAGAGCTTCAGCAACAGATACGCACACCGGAGGCAAAACAGCAAGCAAAAACTAAGGGATGCCTAAGGGAGAGCTACTACCTCCACATTTAATGCGCAGCAGCTACTTTTCTGGCCGTATTTATGTGGAGAAGTCCCCTGAACAGTGTTGTCTTGGCTATTACGACTCACAGGAGCCAGAAGGGGTGTCTGATAGGACAGATAATCAGGTAGTAACATGGATGGCCAACAAGTGGAGGCTCAAGATGATCCAGAGGGGGGTATATAATGTAAAGGACCCCTAAGTAACGGGGGAGGAGAAAAACTTGTAAAAAGTCTTTAAGGTGGAATAGAGAGAGAACCAATCTCCTCGGACATCGCCGAGGACACTTTTCTTCAAGGAACTCCTGTAATTTTCCTTCCTTTTTTGCCTTAACAGTTTTTGTTCACCACTCCACTCACTACGGCCCAGCTTTTCAACCCACTTCTCTATAAATTTATTGTTCGGGCCACTTGGACTTGAGTTCATACGTCGCATTAGGTCCAAAACTCAAACCCAGAGCCCACAGCTACAGTACTTTTAGTTTGTCTAATATGTACTATTCATTTTTTTTTCTAGTCATCTATTTGTGCTCTTTTTTCTATATATAAAAAGAGCGAATAGGCTCATGAATAGTGTTATGAACAGTATTTTTGGTTTAGTGACTTGTCTTCTCCTCCATTTTTTTTTTCAAGTTCACTAACTTGGTTTGAGCTTTTTTTTTTTTTTTTTTAAGGATCTTTATATGTTTACTTTATATTTGTAATGTAAGCTTATATTGTATACACAGAAAAAGTAGCAAATATTATATACATTTAATAAGCTCATGAACGGTGTTATGAACAATATTTTTGGTTTAGTGAGTTGCCTCTTTCCCTTTTATTTTTTTTATTTTTTCAAGTTCACCAACTTGGTTTGAGTTTTTTTTTTTTTTTTTTTTTTTTTTTTTTTTTTTAAAGGATCTTTATATGTTTATATTCTACTTATAATGCAAGCTTACATTGTATACACACAAAAAGTAGCAAATATTATATACATTTGCAAAAAAAAAAAAAAAAAATGGCACAAATTTTGCAAATGTATTCAACATTTGCCAATTTTTATGTGTTTACAATATAAATTTACATTGTAAGTATAATGTATATTTCTATATATAAAAAGAGTAAATAGGAAAAGTTACAGCAATTTCGCTACAGTAGTTTTGATTTTGTTTAACTTTCACTGTTTTGCTGGCCTTTTTTTTTTTTTTTTTTTTTTGTGAATGCATAAAGTTGTAGTACTATATTATTTTTGGTTTGTCCAATTCACGTTGTTTCACATTATAATAAAATATTAACATCACAAATTGGCACAATATTTTCACAATTGTTGAGGTGTTAATTCATTATAGGTCAAAATAAAATAATAAAATATCATACTAGAACCAGTTACAACTAAAATAAAAGTATTGTGAAAAAGAAGTGCTATATCCACAATAATTTTCACAACACTTTCATAACAAATCAAATATGGTAAATTATTATTGGTTCTAATTTAAACTTACCAATGAAACTACTTTTTTTGCCAACCAATAACAACTTGTAGTAATCTATTACTTATGATTTGTTGTGAAAATGTCATGAACATAACATTTTTTTGTGCGAAAAATGTCAAGACATCTTAATGTTGTCACAATATTTTCAAAATTGCTGAGTTGTCAATTCTTTACAAGTTAAAATAAAATATAACAAAATTATAAATGTATAATGAAAATGTTGTGTCATTCTGTCGTGTTTTTAGAAATTTTTTGTTGGTTTAATCAACTTTGTTGAGCCAAAATTCACTATTCCACATATAATTTTCTTGGGTCGACTTTTTGTATATTTTTTTCTTTACACACTATTTTAACAAAAACTAAAAAAAAAACATTTTTCATCTTTTATGTTTGGGATAGTTTACAATTCTTCCTTAAATTTTAAAATCAAGCATTTTTTCCTTTAATATTTTGAAAAAGAGCAAATATGTCATATTGTTATTCTCTTAGTTAAACCTTAATGAAAGCTTGTGATTCTTAAAATATTTTATTCTGTAATGTCTAAATTACTCTCACTAAATTTTAACATTCTAAAAATTTTCTTTACATATTTTGAGTTTTAAATGATAGAAATTCTTAGAAAATTAGAATGATGATATTAAGTGTTTTATTTGTTATCTAAAGAATGTTGATTTTCTAGGTTTAAATTTTCAAAACTTATAATTTATCTAATCAAAAATTCGATGACATGTGCCTTTTGTTATCTTTTTATTTTTATTTTAAATTTCTTAGTAAAACTCAGTTGTTTATTGTTGGAAGATAATGATATTCGTTATCATTCTTAGAAGTTTTATAGAGTAGATATATTGTCTTTAGCAATTAGGTACTAAAAAACTATTATACTTAAATAAATATTTATATGTTAAATAGCTACCCTAACTTTGTAGTTGATCAAAATTCTTATGCGAATGAGATTAAATTTTTACGACATAATTATCAAAATTCTTAAAATTAATGTCTATTTTGATTTATGTAAATCTCAATATACTTTAAAAATCAAATGATTTATATCTTTATTTTGTAATACAAATAAAATCTAAAATTAACCTTAATTACTACTTTTTTTTTCCATGGCAAGACATGTGCTGTCCTAACTAGTATTATTATCAATATGTCTTGAATCTAGATAAGATAATATAAAATAATCCTCATGAAATAATATAATCACTGACGTTTTAATAGAAAAACTAAAATCTACAACATTATGACTTGTGAATATTTAGTCTTAACGCTAAAATATAGTATATGGCTACTTACTTGTGTATGTCTGTACACCTCAATCAGTCGGTACTTCGTGGTGTTCATTCTTGGTATGATGATTACTCTATATATATAAATACTTGTGAGAGTATGGGGGGTAAGAGCTGGAATTCAAGTATCCATGAGAAAGTTCACACACATATACAATTAAATCAGGTTAGAATAGAATTTCTATCTTGTTAAAAAAAAAAAAATCCCACTTGTAACTATCCAAAGATTCCAAACACTTAAAAAAAAAAATTTGCAATTTGTCACCTATGCCCACTAACAGTCATTCAGAACTTGGTGCTCCGAATTTTGTGAATCTAATAATCATATGTTCACATGCATTTAATCAATTGTAAAACTCAAATTATACTTTTTTTAATCTTCACGCGGAATCGTTACCGACCGAAAGTCGTAGGTTCACATATGCATATGGAAATGGAGCATTATTATATTTGCAATTTGTCACTAAGGGTGCGTTCGTTTGGAAGGAAAACAGGGAGGATGGAAAATAGAGGATGGAAAACAGGGAGGAAAATGCTGTTTTTTACTGTTCGTTTGAGGAAGGAAAATAGGGAGGATGGAAAACTCGAGAGAAAATTTTCTCTCCGGGTCCACATTTTTTTTCCTTCCAAATCGGAAGGAAAATCTGGAGAGAAAAGTGTTATAATAGTACCTTTACAAAAATACCCTCTTTCTACTTATTTTTTTTCAACTTTTTATTTTTATTTTTATTTTTTATGAACATTGTCTTCTTTTTTTTTTTCTTTTTTTTTTCAACGTTCAGTTAGCTGAACGTCTTTTTTTTTTTTTTTTTCAACGTTCAGGTGTACCCCTGAATGTTGTGTGTGTGTGTTTATTTTTTCTTTTTTTTCAACGTTCAGGTACTGAACGTTATCTTCTTTCTCTTCTTTATTTTTTTTTTTTTTTCAACGTTAACTGGATGTTTTTTTTTCTTTTCTTTTTTTTTTTTTCCATCCTTACCTGATCGTTGTCTTTTTTTTTTTCAACGTGACTAGATCTAATTTTTACATTATAATAATAAAAATAATAATATAAATTTATATATATGATGTGATAAATTTTAAATTATTTAATCATTACAAATAAATCTATTTCTTATATATTATGTAACAAGGGTATAATAGTCAATTTATATAAATTACATTTTCCATCTTTTCCTTTTTCTCTCTAACCGAACACAAGAGTTTTCCATTCTCCCACTTTTCCATTCTTCCAACCGAACACACAAGAGAGAAAACTAAATATTTTTCATCCTCCCATAATTTTTCATCCTTCCATAATTTTCCATCCTCCCACTATTCCACTCCTCCAACCGAACGGATCCTAAACATCCCAAGAGCAGTTATTAAAAACTTTATTCGCTTACTTTTGACAGTAAACGGCCATATGTTCAAACGCAAACATACTTAATATTTATTCTTCACGCGGAATCATCATCAATCAGTGCGATTAAAGAAGCGCAATTGAGCAGTCTTGCCTTCACAAAACTTTAATCTTCTTTCTTGCTTTCTTTCTACCACATTTCATCCTTATTTTTTCAACTTTCTTGTCTATCCCTCAGTGCTTTCTTTCACCCAACAAGAAGAAATGGCCGATGCAATCCTGTTTGGCGTTGTGCGGAAGATCATTGAAAGCTTGGGCTCCTCCACTCTCCAACAGGTTGGATCAATCTGGGGTTTCAAAGATGACCTCGAAAAAATGTCAAACACTGTTTCCACCATTCAAGCTGTTCTTGAGGATGCAGAGGACCAGCAGGTCCAGAGCCGTCAAGTCAGGGACTGGCTTTCGAAGCTTAGAGATGCAGTTTTTGATGCAGATGACTTGTTGAGCGAGTTCTCCACTCATGTGTTGCGGCAAAATGTGATGGGTGGTAGTAAAATGACAAAGAAGGTACGCGTTTTCTTTTCTAGCTCAAATCAACTTGCTTTTGGTTTTAAGATGGCTCGCAAAATAAAGGCTATGAGGGAGAGGCTTAATGATATAGCAAAGGATAGGAACAATTTCCAGTTGGTAGAGCGTCCTTTAGGGACAGCAGTTGTGACTAGGAAGAGGGACCAGACTCACTCATTTGTACGTGAAGAAGACGTTATCGGGAGGGAGGAGGATAAGAAGGCCATCATAGGTCAATTGTTGGACTTCGATGTGGGGGAGAACGTTTCGTTCATATCCATAGTAGGAATTGGGGGCCTAGGGAAGACCACACTTGTTCAATATATATACAATGATGAGAAGGTCAAGGCTTATTTTGAGTTGCAGATGTGGGTGTGCGTCTCTGATGACTTTGATGTGAAAACAATTGCTGAAAAGATACTTGCATCGGCAATCGGTACAAGGCCTAACAACCTTGAAATGGATCAATTGCAAATTGAACTTCGCAAAAGTCTCAACCAAAAGAAGTACTTACTTGTGTTGGATGATGTGTGGAATGAGGACAAAGAAATATGGTGTAATTTGAAAACACTTTTGTTGGATGGCTTAAAGGGAAGTAAGGTGGTGATAACTACACGGACCAACTTGGTTGCAGATATTACCAGCACAATCTCACCGTATTTTTTAAAAGGCCTATCAAATGATCAATCTTGGTTATTATTTAAGCAAATGGCATTTGACAAAAAGCAAGAGACCATCAATCCTAACCTTGAAGCAATTGGAAGGAACATTGTAGAAAAATGTTGTGGTGTGCCTCTTGCTATAAAGACAATAGGAAGAGTATTATACTTCAAAAAAACAGTAGTTGAATGGTCAGATATTAAGAATAATGAACTCATGAATGTAACTCAAATAAAAGATGGTTTTTTGCCTGTTCTAAAATTGAGTTACGATCATCTCCCATCACATTTAAAGTGCTGTTTTGCTTATTGTTCATTGTTTCCCAAAGATTATTTGATTAGTAGTGTGGAATTGATACCATTATGGATAGCACAAGGATTTATCCAGTCACCAGAGGGGAACCAACAATTAGAGGACATTGCTAATGAGTACTTCATGGAACTACATTGGAGGTCCTTCTTCCAAGTAGAAGATACAGGTGGCTTCATGCACAATGATACACAGTTTAAGATGCATGATTTAGTCCATGATCTTGCATTATCTATCTCAAGGATTGAGTGTGCATTAGTTGATTCTAATGCAAAAAATGTCAATGAAAAAAGTCGTCATCTATCATGCACATTTAAGTGTAATCCATTCTTTGAAGAGAATTTAAACTCATTGGTTAAAGCAAAAAAGATGCGAACATTCTTATTGACATCCCATGGATTGAATCATCCAGTGGAAGAATCAGCTCTCAAAACACTTATTTCTACCTTTAGATATTTGCGTGCATTAGACTTACATCGCTTAAAAATTAAGATATTGCCAAATATCATAGGTAAGTTGATGCATCTAAAGTACCTTGACCTTTCCTGTAATGATATTGAGGTTCTCCCTAGTTCTATTACGAGATTGGTGAATCTGCACACATTGAAACTCGATTGGTGTATGAAACTTAAGGAGTTACCAATAGACATTCAAAAATTGGTCAGCCTCAAGCATCTTGATATATGTGCATGTTCCAATTTGACTTATATGCCATATGGACTTGGACAATTGACTTCTCTACAAACATTACCCTTATTTGTTGTTAGTAAGGACCCCATAGGCTCCTCCAAGCACTGTGGTGGACTAGCAGAATTGAACAAGCTAAATCATTTGAGAGGAAAGATAGAGATTTGTAATTTGGAATCGGTGAAAGATGCTATCTCAGAAACAAAGGCCGCAAACTTGAAGGAGAAGCCGCATCTCAGTGACTTGACACTAAGTTGGAATTATAGGCTTGATGATGTTATCAACGCTGGTGATGGTGAAAATTTGTTAGATGGCCTACAACCACCCCAAAATTTAAAATATTTGTCTGTAGCAGGGTACGAGGGGGTGAGATTTTCAAATTGGCTTTCTTCGCTAACAAATCTTACTCAATTACGTATATACGGTAGCAAGAAATGCCAACATTTGCCACCATTGTATCAATTGCCATCTCTTCGAACATTATTTCTTTACGACATGCATAGTCTAGAGTACATGTCAGACTCGGATATCACCAATGAAGTCTCTGCTTCATCATTGACAACATTTTTCCCATCCCTAGAGTCACTTACGCTAAAAACATGTCCTAATCTAAAGGGATGGTGGAAGAGGGATATTGTTGATAACGGCGATGCAACAATAATGACATCCACATCATCATGCAGTCATCAATATCACCAACGCATAGCACTGCCTTCCTTTCCCTGTCTTTCTCGCTTGGCTATAGATGATTGTAGTAAGTTGACTTCAATGCCGCTGTTTCCATATCTCGAAGAAGAGCTTTGTTTGCGAAGTGTTAGCTGGAAGGCATTGCAACAAACAATATTGGCGATGAAGATGAATACGGCAGGAGCTTCTTCACTTCCCTCCTCCATCCCTCCTCTCTCCAAATTAAGGAGTTTGAATTTGTCGCATATGCCAGACAAAGAGCCTCTGCCAGAGGAGTGGCTTCAAAACCTAACTTCTCTCGAGGAATTAACTATTACGAGGTGTTCTACATCTCTGTCTCAAATTCTGAGACATCTCACCTCTCTTAAGTGGCTGAGCATTAGGGACTGCGAGGAAGTTGATCTATTTAGTGATGCGGACGATGATGGTACAAAATTTCAACATGTTAAGTGCCTTCGGTCTCTGTCTTTCAGAAAAATTTCTAAACTCGAGTCTCTTCCTGCATATCTTCAATCCGTTACTACTCTCCGATATCTCTCAATTGTCGAATGTCCCAGCTTGATGACTTTACTGGAATGGATCGGCAACCTCGCATCACTTCAAGAGCTTGAAATTGGAGATTGCCCTAATTTGACATCCCTTCCCGAAGGGATGTGTCGCCTCACCTCGTTACAGTCCCTGACAATCTATAGATGTCCCCACTTAGAGCAAAGATGCCAGAAGGAAATTGGAGAGGATTGGACAAAGATTGCCCACGTCCCATACTATTCCAATCAATCTTTTTTAGATATGATGTTGGAGCTTCCACTAGGTATGTCCTTTCTACATTTCCTTTTTCAGCAATCATTGAACTTCTTTTTTACTGTTTATCTTCTTCAATGCCGATGATTTTGCAATTTATATGCAGTTCCAGATGCAGAATTTTAGAAGCAAACTACAAAGATGAGTCAAGGGGTTGTCATGTATTGCTTATGTAATTATTTTGTTTCAAGGTTTTTATACTCACCTAAGTTATTTTACTTATTTTTTTGCGCTTATTTCACTACGTTATTCTTTGTTTGTGACCCCTTTATTTTTTAATATCAATGACTTCTTTTCTTATTTGTTTTTTCTTTCCTTTCTTTGGTTATCAGTTCTTTACAGGCATGAAATAGAAAGGCTGATCAATATCTGGCTGACTCTGGTATTCCATTCACAATTATAAGGTATGGTGTTTCTATCCATTTTTATTTCATCCGTGTGTTATGACATACTATAAACAATATAGTTGACTTAAAAAGGAGGAGGAAATCAATTTGCTTGACTTTTTCACCTGTATGATGCTTGGATGATGGCTGATAATGTACATTTCTACTCAATGGGGATAAATGGGACAAGTTATTTAATTTTGCAGGCAACATTACAAGTTCCATAATCTACATGATCTTCTTTTTTTTTATTGAAATTTTCAAACTTATGTTTGCTATAATGATGTTAAAGGACCATAGCTTGGTGCTAACACTCCTACCTTTTTGAAAATAGCTTTATTTTTAGGCGGGTGATACTTGAGATGTTCAAGCACTGCCTTCTGGAGCATCAGTCTTTTGTTCATATCAGAATATTGCTAAGGTAGTCAGTTATTTAATTTTTTCTCAATATAGTTGTTTTGCTAGTTAAACATATTGGCTGTTTAAGAGTCTTAAAATTGAATGCCTCATAAAAGCAAAATAAAATAACAATAGCTTGCAATTGGGGGAAAACAAAAAAAGGGACTAAGGAAATGTGTTACCTTGTTCAATTTTATTGTAAACAAGTCCCTTGTTTTCTACTAATTTCTTGTTTTTTTTTTTTTTTTTTTTTTGTCCCAGCTTGATGACTTTACCGGAATGGATCGGCAGCGTCACCTCTTTACAGATACTAAGCATCATTGATTGCCCCCATTTGGAGAAAAGATGCCAAAAGGATATTGGTAACGATTGGAATAAGATTGCTCATGTACCATTGATCACAGAGTTTTTTCTTTTTTTAAACTTTTTTTTTCTTCACTTCTTATGTTTGGGCAATCTATTTGCTTTTTTTAACTTGTTTTATCTTCTTTCGCTTCTTATGTTTGGGAAATTTATTTGCAATTATGAAGCGCCTCAATCAGCAATTCCCGATATCGAGAACATATTTTCAGGTAATCATCTCCCTTACTCCGATATGATAAATCAATCTGAACTGTTCTTGTCTATTGAAAAAGAAAAGAAAAAACTCTATTGACCCATATATAGAAGCAATTGAAACCTGGAAAAAAGCCTGGGTCTCATTATCTGGGTCTTTGAAGAAGAAGAAAAAGATTTTGAAGGGAAAGAAGTGAGAGAAGAAGAAAAGCATAAGTATAATTATCTGTTTTTCCATTTACTTTCAAATTGGATCTGATTAATTTGTTTGATTTTAACTGTTTTTATGTCAAAAAATAGAAATTTTTTTATAAATCACTTATGGCTTTCTTTTAAAATATTATTTATTTTAAACAAATATAGTTGGTGCTTGTTTTAAAACATTGGGGCTTTGCAATTTTGAATAACTAAGTGGTGATTCCCTTATTTTTCTTCTTTAAAAAAAAAAAAAAAATTCTAGATATAATTTCTTCACACGTTAAGTGTTTATAAGATGATTTTCTTCGTAGGTTTATTGATTTAAGTGCATAAACAGATTGGAAAGCTAAAAAAAGAGTCCAACAAAGTTTCTAGAATAAATGATAGTTGCCATTGATGATAAAGTGGGAATTCAGACTTGGCAAACGAGTTGTTTTTGTGGGACTTGCTAATGTTAGAGTAACATTGTGTTTGAAAATCATTGCAAATGACTAAATTCCTGTTCAACAACTGATATGCTTTCAATGGGTATGTACTTCTACGTATCTTTTTTCGGCACTCATTGCACTTCTTTTTTTTATTCTTCTATCTTCTTCAATGCTGATGTTTTTGCAATTTATATGCAATTCCATATGCAAGCACACTACAAAGAATTGAATAGGAGTCAAGGGAAGCAATGGAGGGCAGCCCAAAATTGGTCACATCCTCAAACTAATGTTGGGAGCGGATGAATTTGGTCAATCATCAATCTTTTTTGGTATAAGTTTAATAATTAATCTCAAATCTTTTTACAAACACCAATTCCATTGTTTTTCCTCATCTATTTCTTCTTTCTTTCTCTTTTTTTTTTTTTTTTTTTTCCTTCTTCTTCTTCTTGAATGAGAAATGTTTGAGTTGATTTGATATGAAGAAGAAACTGAAGCCTAGAAAAAGCCTGGGCCTCATAACTGGTTCTTGTTGAACACTTTTGGGCTTTACAATTTTCAATATTTAATTGCTGGTTACCTTCTTTTTCTTTTTTTCTTAATTTATAAAGATGGTAGTTCTAGATATTATGACTTGATAAGATGATTTACTTGGCTGGTTTATATTGATTTAAGTGCATAAAGAGATTGACATGAGGGATGCCAGCCACATAGTTCCTATAATCCAAGTGCTGTGCCAAAGATGAAACCTGATCTTGATCCAAGCAAAGGTGGAACTTGGAAGGCCTGAGTTTTATTTTGAAGATGGAGCATATCCTGAACAGGTCATTAGTACATTTGCTGGTTTTTGGATGGTGTCATGTTTTACTTTTTATTATTCTTCATATTGTTGATGTAATGTTTTTCCTTCTTAGGTTGATTGGATTGGGCAGAAAACCAAATAGATGCTGGTGGAGTTTTTGCTCTTCTCGTTTTCACTTAGTTGAATTCTGTTTACAACAGTTTTATTTATTATTATTATTTTTAAAATTTTTCTGAGTTATATGATTTATATGATAGCTAAGGCTGCGGGAGTGAAGCAAATTGCTCTATGGGTGGAACAAACCCTAATCGACCCTTGAAAATAGCTTGGGTGACGACAACATATTGGTTCGTGACCTCTTAATTTTTTAATATCAAATGACTTCTTCTTCTTTTTTTTCCCTTCCCTTTCTTTGGTTATTGATTCTTTGCTAGTATTATAATTAATAAAACAAAATGCTGGGCCAAATGCTTTATCTTGTTTACTATATTACAGGTGTGGAATAGAAATGTTGAGCAATATTTGGCTGACTTTGGTATTCCATACACTATTATAAGGTACCACGTTTCCATCCAATTTTATTTCCTCAGTGTTATATGATATATACCATAAACAATATAGTCTACTTAAAAAAGGGGGAGAACACCAATTTGGTTGACCTTTTCACCTATATGATGCTTGGGTGATTGCTGACAATGGACATTTCTACTCAATGGGGATAAATGGGATAAGTTATTCAATTTTGCATGCAACATTACAAGTTTCATAATCTACATGATATTCTTCTTTTTATTGAAATTCTCAAACTTATGTTTGCTAGAATGATGTTATGCAGCTTATGCTACATTACAAGTTCCTACCTTTTTGAAAATAGCTTTATTTTTAGGCGGGTGATACTTGGGATGTTCAAGCACTACCTTCTTGAACATCAATCTTTTGTTCATATCAGAATATTGCTAAGGTAATCAGTTATTTAATTTTTTCTCACTATAGTTGTTTTGCTAGTTAAACAGGTTGACTGTTTAAAAGTTTTAAAATTGAATGCCTCATAAAAGTAAATAAAATAACAAAAGCTTGCAGTTGGGGGGAAAAAAAGGGACTAAAGAAATGTGTCCCTTTTTTTTTATTGTAAACAAGTCCCTTGTTTTTTACTGATTTCTTGTTTTTATGTCCAACAGTGTTAGGAAATCTAGAGAGCCCCTGCTGAAAATATTGTTGCAATGGGAGAAAATTTCGCAAGGAAAAAAATGAAAAAGCTTTCTTTCTTCAATGATCTTTAGAAGAATTTATTCAGAACTCAGAAAAAAAAAAAAAAAAGAAGCTTGCTGTTGGGGGAAAACAAAAGGTACTAAAGAAATGTGTTACCTAGTTCAATTCTATCGTAAACAGTCCCCTGTTTTCTACTAATTTCTTGTTTTTATGTCCATCAGTGTCAGGAAATCTAGAGAGCCCCTGCTGAAAATATTGTTGCATTGGGAAAAAAATTGCGCAAGGAAAAAATGAATACCAAGCTTTCTTTATCCATTGTCCTCTAGAAGAAGTTCTGAACTTAGAAAAAGAAATCCGACTTTGGTTCAAATAGAAGGTGCTGATCCTGATATTCCCCTTTTCCTCTAGAATTTTGAAATTGGCCTCCATTGATTAACTAGAGCATTGGAGAAAGATTCAACCTCTTCCTCTCCAAAGGGGAACGTGCCATTGATTAAGCTACTTACATTGCTAAATTGTGAGTTTTATATTAAAGGAGTAGGAAGGACAAAATCAATCTTTTGGGAAGGAAAAGAAAGGAAAGAATTAGTAGTGTCCATTCTGTTGTGTTGTTCTGTCATCAGTTTTTTTTTTTTTTTACAAGTTTGAAATATTTTCTTGCCATATCAGCCATTCTCAACAACTATGAATACAGAATGCCCCACAAAGTTGTGGAGGTGAACCCAATTAGTGAGATAAATCAAGTGGTCTGAATATAAGAAGGGGGAAATTGATGGTTGAAGAGGAACAGCCAATCGACTCATTATATTTGATGAAGACTTGTGAAGTTTTTGATTATTATAATAACCTCGTAGAAGGGTGAAGAATTTGCTAACATAAAAACCTCCTCCTGCCTGTGTTATTCTTTCTTATTTTCCACTTGAAATGGCATATTTTTGCACTAGATGGCACAGTAGTAATAATATATATATATATATATATGGTCATTTTTAGCTCTAGTATCCTTAGGATTACACTATGGCTTTTGACACCTTCAGTGCGTTAGAACCACTATTGAGTTTCAACTTTCTCTTGGTTAACAGGTTCATATGGTTATAAGAAAAAAAGTTGAAATATTGAACTAATGAATTGAGGAGGGTATACTATCCAGAACAACTTCAAGTTTACAGTGTCTTTTAGGTATCATACAAAGGGTTTAGGGTTATTAATCAATTGAGGAGGGTATACTATCTAGAACATTTAGTTTTCTATTTTTTCTTCCCTTGCTTATGTTTTGGATGATTTATTACAATTTCATATTCAATATGCAGAAATATTTTGAAGCACAAAGGAAACTTTGAAAGGGTGCCAGTAGGAAACTGGGGACGAGTAATAAAATTTGCTCACCTAAAGTTTGGAGGTAAGGAACCTGTCCATCAGGTTTATTTTTAATTATTCATCCTATTCTTCATAGAAACTCTTGTGCCATTTTCTTCTGATGGGAAGCATTTCAGTTCATCTCATATGCAAGATTAATTGAGACATAGTAAAAACCTGTCCATCAGAGTTAGTGCTTATTCAATCCTTTAGGGCTGTGTAATTGTGCAACAAGTCAGCTATTGAAGCACAGTGAAATCAAGTTTTCATAGCTTACAATCATAGCTTGGTTCATAAGGCGTAGGGATGGCAATGGGGCGGGGCGGGGCCGGAGGATGGGATCTTCGTACCCGCCCCGCATGGTTGTTACCCTTCCCTGTCCCCGCCCCGCCCCGGGGTGCGGGGCAAACTACCTTGCCCCATCACCGCCCCTTGGGGCCCCGCGGGGACCCGCCCCGCCCCACCCCTAATACAATTTTATATATATAAATAGATTTTTTGCTACAATAATATAAATCACAACAAAACAAAATGTTTTAAAATCCAAGCATTTAAATAAACCAAATATTTAAATAGTTTAATAAGTAACAACATAATTCAAAATTTCTTATAACAAAATAAACATTGTCTTTGCATGAACAAAATCATTAAGGATAATTGACTAGTTTTTTAACAAAATAAACGTTGTCTTATAACAAATAAAAATTAACTAGTTTTTTAAGAATAAGTTTTGCTTTCTCCCAATGTAGTGACACCACTTTCTTCTTTATAGACTTAGAGTGGAGTTTGGCTTGAAATTTGAAAAACACATATAGATTATAGAGTAAAGGGATGGGTTAAAGCGCGGCAATAGCATTAGGGTTTTAGAATAAAAAATATTTTATCTCATGTTTTGTACTCTTGTGATTCACTTTAAATATTAGTAATTTAGAGTTTACTAAATTTACAATTATAATCTTTATTAGTGCGGGGCGGGGTAGGGCGGGGATAAAAATACTAAACCCATCCCCGCCCCGCCCCGGGGTGCGGGGACAAAATATTGCCCCATCCCCGCCCCACTACCTTTGCGGGGCAGGGAAAACCCGCACGGGGCGGGGCGGGGCGGGGCAAAATTGCCATCCCTAAATTAAGGCGCACAAGAACAAGAGTTGAAATTATAGATGTAATGAACAATGGAGTACATACAGATAGTGTCTTTTAGGCTCCATCCATTGGAGTCTCCTTTTCTGTCATCCTTAGAGTTCTGAAATTTTAGATTCCTTCCTGGTTTTTTGTTGCGTTAAAGATTCATTGGCCTTCTCCAGTGAATTTGGGTTTCATAATGGTGATTATAGTTTTAGAAGAAAAGTATGTGAGTTGGTCTTCAACAGCATCTGCCATTGTACAGTTGTAACAATCAGAAGTGTTAAGGATTTTAAATTTGAGATTTGGCTTAAGGAATAGCTAGTTGTGGCTAAATTTCTGCAGAGCACAGAAAATATATATATATATATATATATATATATATATATTAGTGAGTCTATTTGGCACCTTAAGGCTGCCTTTTGCCTTTGAAGTCACCTTAAGGTGAAGAGAAGAGATAAGATTGCTTCAGAATCAAAAGAAGGCCTTTTTGATGTTTCAACAGGATAATAATTACAAGAATTTTATTGTCAATTAAGGACAACTACATAAATTTCTTAATTATCCATATCTTGCTTCCATAAATGGCCATACCATCTGATATAGATTTGAATATGTAGAAACAATTTGAAGCACAGAGCAAACATTTGAAAGGGTGCCAGCAGGAAACAAGGAACAACTGCTAAAAATTGCTCACACCCTAGGGGTTGGTGGCGATGAACTTGTCCGTCAGGTATGTGATTAATTGTTTATCCTATTCTTCTAAGAAACTCTTGGGCTATTTTCATCTGATGAGTGACATTTTAGTTGATCTCATATGCAAAACCAATTGAGGCATAGGAAAAATCTAGTGTTCTATTTGTTTAATGTCTCATTTGTAGTAGCTGTAGTTTATCTTCCATTGTTATCACTATTCACAACCCAAAATAAATTGTAGACTAATGTTTTTGAAAAAGAGATTGTACGCTTAACCATGTGTATATAAGCTCTTGGACACTTTCCCCTTGCAAGCCGGTTTTTAAGGGTGAGTTCTACCCATGAGTTTGTATCAATCACTTTTGAACATGTACTTATGCAGTGGGATGTTGTGGCTCTGTAGACTCCTATCTGATGGTGAGCATTGTGTGGTATGTTTGGTTCATCTGATCTGTATTCTTTTAGATTTATTTATAAAATATTGATCTCTCTCTTTCTCTCTCTCTCTCTGCATGGAGGTGACCGTCAAGTTAATGTTAAGTAATTATTATTGTTTGTTCTTAATTTTGAGACCAGTTTTTCTTCTCATACTCTTATGTCCTCCAGTTTGTGATCAGATTTGAATTTTAGTCTTTGGTTAATAATCTTAACGCTAATGTAGTCATCTCCTATATATTACTGTAGGAAATTTCAGCTTTACAAGATAACTTGCACTGAAATATGCCGGAGCTGTTGTTATGGATTTTGTGTTCAAAAAAATATCCAAAGAAATATAACATCACCAGTGAACATTCTTTCCTTTATGAAGCTGGTTAAACATAGGTGGATGCTATAAATGGTTGGGAGTTCCTTGCTATGAGTTCAAGTGCTAGATATGCACATTATGTTACGAACATGTAAGCATGAACTTCATTTATTTATTTAATTGATGATCATGCAATGCACTCATTTCTTTCTTCTTGTTTGGCTTGATAATTAAGATAAGTGATATATATTAGAAACCTCTCCATCTTGTTCCCCAGTGGGGAGAAAGTACCACTTCAATTGAGCTACAAAATGCAGTCATTGCATGATGTAGATAAAGACACGTGCATCAATAGGAAATTTTTCATGTTTCCATTTAAATTCGTAGTTAGGTATCATTACATTTTCTATTTGTTGTAATTTATCATTTTCTTTGTTTGTAAATTCCTGAATAGAATTTATTAATATTATATTTATTACAAATTTTGTAGAGAGAGATTGCATGGAGGTTTGAGATGAGAGTGAAGTTCATGTGCTGTGGTTCCAAGAGCCTTCTCAAATGGGTTTTGCAATTTCACTCAGTTTTGCTTGAAGACAATTTGATTATTTAATTGGTTTCAAAAATGCTATGGAAGAAGAGGGTCATGATGCTGATGAGGCAAGCTTGTGGTATGTGGAAGGAAGGTTGTCTTGAATTATATTCTTGAAAGTTGAAACCAGTTGCATTGATGTTAACAAGACTTGTGGTTTGGATGGACCATGACACTTCATTGCGTTGCTGTTGGGGGATTTGCTATTTCAGCTGAGGTTGTTAAGCTCTTGTTTGATGCTTCTGCATTTCATTTTTGTTGTTGCATACTGATGACTATGTACTCCATGTTCATGCTATTCTTGTTGTTTCTTGCATTATAGTAATCATATGATAGGAGTAGAACATGTATATATCTGTAGTGGATGTTGTTTTCTTTAATAATGCATTTTGGGTATGAATAGAAACATGAGTGTGATAAATGGGAACCTCTATTTCATTTTAGTTAATGTTGTGCTAAAAAAAGGGTACTCTTTCAATATTATGCCAATGCAACTTCAGTAAGAGAAAAACTAGCTTGAAATATTTTTTCTAAGCATCATACCAAATGTTAAGATTTAAAAAGTAATTTATATAGAAGTTAAAAACAAAACAAATAGGAATCCAAATGAGAGCTAAATGAGTTAGAATAGGATATTCTCCCAAATCCTTGTTATCTAGCATCTTCCAAAATGTGGCATATAAAAAATGCTATCTATTCTTTTGTCAATCCAATGGCAGTAATGCTAGCATGTCATTTTCCTTTCTTTTGTTAATAGGATAAATTAATATTTTGGTTCTAATGTTTACACTCTGTCAAATTGGTCTCCAACATTTCAAATGTGTTAGTTTAATTCTTAATCTTTTGGTATCGTATCAAAATAATCCTTATCGTTAAATAATGGAGGAAAATTGCTAAAATGACTAACAGCCAAAAAAAAAAAATTTATGCCACCTTAGACGCTGCGTAGACTGCCATATGGCCAGAAAAAAAAATTTTGGAGTTTCGTGTTTTAGTTTCTTCTCAATCATCATATCTGGGTTTCTCTGTCTCACTCTTGTATCTTCTAAACGTATATTGATTCTGTTTAAGTTAGGGTTGTAATTACTAATTATATATATACTTTTCACTTCAACTGGGTATCAATGTTGTTTGATGGGTTTGGATTATTTTGGGTTGTACTTTCTCTGCAATATGGTAATTCTGTTTCAGTTACTGAACTACGAACCACACTTAAGACTGTCCAAATTTTTGTTAATCTTTGTTAGAGACAAAAAAAAGAAAAAAAAAAGTGACAATGTGGATATCTTTCATTGAGATGAAATATCGGTTTTTTATTTATTTATGATTCTGTGCTTTTTTGCAAAGTGTGTGACTAAACCTAAGGTTCTTTTAATGACTGGAGGGGGTGGGCAAAGGAAGGAAAAGAACAGCTGCATATTTATATTTATCATGTTGTGTGATATATCTGAATTATCTCATATCAGGTTGAGGCTGTCATACATTTTGAAGATGACACTGAAGAGCTGCAACAGTGGGATCAACAGGTGATTCTCAGATTTGATTGCTATTCTATCGTACTACTAGACCTAAAAGATGAATGAACTCTGTTGTCTAACAAAGATGCTTATAGAATTTAAATATAGCTGTTGCCTGCTTAATTAATTGCAAATCTCCGCATGTTTATTTAACCCTTGCTTCTCCCAAATTGCTAATCCTCCAAATAAACGAAGTAAAATTTTCTGCTTGTTGCCAACCTACAGTGGCTAGGTCCTGAAATACTATAGTGGCTGATAAGTAGCTCTCATAGCTGAGTTTCCCTTTCAGCAGCTCTTAGTTTTGTTTTTGTGGTTTTTTGCAGATAGTTGGCCTGTGTCAGGCTCTCAATGATGTCTTGGATAGCATGGCAAAGAAGGGCTTGGCAATTCCTGTCTGATCGATATATTAGTGAATACTTTAGAAGACAATGTTACAATTTTTTGGCATATTTATCTGCTTCAATAGGTGGCTGTACATTATTAGTCCAATTTGATGAACATTACTGATTATGCAATATTATTTTTTGTTTATCTAGTTTCTGTTTGGCACAGGTTCTTATTCCCTGCCCTTGGGTGATTGTTTGTGTGTGCTTTGCCTAAAGTTGTTGATCTGTGTAGATTTAATTGTGGTCTTTTAAATTTGAGGAAAAAAAGGTGGTCCTTGAAGTTAATTGATTGAGCTTTGAAGTTGCCAGAGCTTGATTGGAAAATGGTTACTACAAGCAAGTCAAGTACTTTTGCTGGTGTAATTTTCATGGAGATGTCTCTTACCCTCATTTATATGGAAATGCAGTACGATCTAAACAGGAGAGCTTCCATTCACATAATTTCCAAACCACAGAAAAAATAAAATTGCACACCTTGTTTTTCAAGCTATTTTTTTAATTATTAGTTTTTTTTTTTTTTGAAGAAACTATTAATTATTTAGTTGATTACACTGATTTTACATTTGAATCGCTTGCCATGGTTGTGGTCATCATGTAATTTTCCTGCTAAGATTTGGTCCCTTCTGAATCAAAGATTTTAGTCCCCAGGATGGGTGCTTTGTGAAGAGTATAGCTTGTGTAGGTTTGGTCGTTTACCCTACTTAATGTCCAGAATTTCATATGCTTTGCTCCCATGCCTAGATGGCTGGTCTTTATGCTTGTTGGTCTCATTAAACCCTTGAAAACCGCTGTTTATGCTGTCGAAGATGTATTCAGTAGTGCTTGTTCCATTTAACCTGTAGTTTCATTTATCATATTTATTCTTTGAAGCAACAACCCTGTGTTTGGATTAAAGCTTGTTGATTCTCAAAAAAAAAAAAAGCTTGTTTTGAGGGGCTTATGTTCTGCTTTAAGAATAAACTGGATAAAAATACATCACCAATTTATTTTTTGAAACTCTAAGAAGCTATACTGTAAATTCTGCTTACTCTAATAAAATTCTATTTTGTCGCAAACAAATTTGTTTAACGCGTAAGAGGCGTTTGCGGGATTTGATAGCTCCAATTTAGATTGCAATTGTAGATTTGTAGGTATGATAATTTTCTCGTTAAGTGCGCTTTTGTTAGGTCAATAGCAGCCCAGGCCTAGCAATGGGTCTGCCTTTAATTATTATAGTGGTAAGTTAGTAAATGGTAACAGTGGAAATTCATTACTTATAAATCAAATCCTAAACCAGAGTTTGCAACAGTTCTTACAGATTAAGTAAAAAAACATTAGACAAGTCTGAGGCTAACAATAAAGCAACAGCGAGAGGAACATTGTGCACTTAAAAATCAAATCCTAAATCAGAGTTTGCAACAGTTCTTACAAATCAAATCCTAAACCAGAGTTTGCAATAGTTCTTACTAATCGAGTAAAAACATTAGACAAGTCTGAGGCTAACAATAAGGCAATAGCGAGAGGAACATTGTGCACTTTGATCCTATTTGTTCCACTTCGGTTCATTTAAAACAAATTACGATGGGGCACAATTTGGAGATTTAAATGAGGTTGAGTTGGGAGTGTAATCCGGAATGACAAAGGTGAGGTTATGACAGCTCAAGCTAAGAAAACTCCTCTACCTTTTTCAGTGGTTTTACGGGAATCATTGGCAGCGTGAAGGGCAGTCCTTTTTGCAACAGAGCTTGGTTTCAGTCAGTCCATATTTGAAAAGGATTTGGAGATATTAGTCAAGTTCTGAATAATACGAATCCTTCTCACACTTCTATTGGGCATATCATTAAAGACATTTAGTCTACTTTGAGTTTTTTTCGAACTCATTCTCCCTTATACTAGGAGGCAGGACAATTCTGTAACTCATGTCTTAGTCAGGAGAACAAGAAACTCATTTTCTTTAGAAGTTTGGATGGAGTCTATTCCATATCTCGTTTGATTGTTTTTGATTTTCATGTACCTTAATCTATCTTTATTGAGATAATAAAATAGTTTGGTTTCTCAACAAAAAAAAAAAAAAAAAAAAAGAGTTCATTTAGGACCAATTTCTGTCTCTTAGGCCACTTCAGTCCGATTCAGTCCCCTTCTGTCAATTCAGTCCACTTTGAGCCTATTTGGTCCAATTCGGTCTTATTCGGTCCCCTTTGTTCCTGTTCGGTTTACAACATCCACTTTGATCCTATTCGGTCCACTTTGGTCCGATTTCGTCCATTTCAGATCCCTTCTGTCCATTCGGTCAATTTCAGTCCCCTTAGATCTATTTTGTCCATTTTGGACTAATGAGGCCTTAAATTGATTCTTTTTGTAGGTTGCATTTTCAGTTTTTGGCTCAAAATTTTTTTTCCCGCATAATTTTTGGGTTGAAAAGTATAAAACTTTATTCTATTTGGCCCAAACTCTTTAGTTTTGGGCTAAAAAATACAAATAAAATAAGCACTAGAAATTAGAGATAGGATCCCAAAAACGCAATAAAAATGTAAATATTCAAAAGATTATCTTAAAATTAAAGTTTCAATAATATAGATATTATGCTTATATTTGGAAAGAACAAACAAAATTCTACAATTTTAAACTATTAAAATAATTTAAATTTAATGTAACATTTTGCATGTATTTCATAAAATGCGGGCATACATATTTTATTTTATTTTTATGTTTTTATATATGTTCAAATTAGTCAACTGATTATGGTATAATTAAAACATCATTTAATTACTAACCTCTTCTATATTTATATAAAACAATATTATAATTATGTAATCTAAATCTTTTAAGTAAATTACGTTTTTCACACACACACACACACACATATATATATATATATATATACACATATAAACTTTTAAATAACCCATGCATTATTTAATCTAAAAATTTAGGTTATATTCTTATAAAATTATTATATTATATTTTCTCGTGCATTGTGTGAGTTTGCAACTAATTCATTTTACTTCAGAATGCTAGGCTAAATTAATGTCATTTGTCTCGTTAAAAAGCAAAACCAATAGCATGATCCCACAATGTTGAGGATTAGGCAACTTATAATCCAACTCTTAAATTTCTTTCATCAGATTTACTTTCATATGCCATGTCATTTGCTTTATAGTTGAGGAGTAGCATCACACCTCATGAGCTATAGTGATCCTGCAGACAGTCACCACTACAAACTGATCCAACATATTCGTGGGAACATCAAATTTTTATGGTGCTCTGGATGATAGTAAAACCTAAGTATGATAGCTCACGTATAGTACATTGAATTTCCCCAATGAACTTCAAACATCTAATTACATTGACTAATAAAATACAAATAGTATTATTATTTTCACGAACAATTAAATTCAATGCAATTATGTGTTTGAATTTAAGATAAATTCCAGAAAACACTCCTGAGAGTTGGATTAATTATAGTTAGACCTATGATATTTTGAAAATGACCAATTTGGCCCTTAAAAGAAAAAAGAAAAAAAAAACCCTTAACACTGTTATTACCATTTTTATTTCCTCCGTTACTCTTTTTTTTTTTTTTTTTTTTCAATCCTGTCTGTCTCTCTGTTTCCTCTCTTCTTCCTCATACCTCTCTCTCTCTCTCTCTCTCCAAGCCGATCCACTCTCCTCCCTCTCAAGCCTCTGTTTCTCTCGTCCATGCCTCTTTTCTTCATAGTGGTGCGTGGGTTTGGCGGCTGTGAGTTGTGGTTTGGGTGGTTTTTGCGGTGGTAATGCGTTTTCTAGTGGTTGGTTTTGGTTTGTTGATGATTTTTTTGGTGGGCTCTGATGTGTGGTTGGATGGTTTTGGGTTTTTTTTTTTTTTTTTTTCCGTTGGATTTTGTGGCCGGCGGTGGTTGTCAGTGGTGGTGGTGGTGGTGGTTTCCGGTATGGGGTGGGTTTGCAATGAAGGATGCTATGGTTTTTTGGATTTGCAGTGGAGGGGTTTTTTGGATTTGGGTCTTGATGCTATGGTTTGGCTGGTGGTGGTAGTAACAGACCTGAGGTTAGAGAGGGAGAGTGGGGTTTTTGGTTGTGAAAATCAAAGGAACCAACCACCAAGAGGGAGAGTGGGGAGAGCAGGTCGCCTGTTATTAGGAAGAAAGACAAGAAAAGAAAAGGAAAGTGTAACGGAGGGTTAAGAGGGAGAACGGTGTAAGGGTATTTTTGTCTTCTAGGGACCAAATATCTTTTGAGGACGTAACTGTAATTAACCCAAACCCTAGCAGCACCCTGTATAAAAGGGTGGAGAGTCCCAAAACCCTAGCAGCCTCATCAGAGAAAAACAAAAATAGTCTAAGGCGAAAATGGTTTCCGGGTCAGGGATCTGCGCAAAGAGGGTGGTGGTGGACGCAAGGCACCACATGCTTGGTAGACTATCATCGATCATAGCGAAAGAGCTTCTGAACGGTCAGAAAGTGGTGGTGGTTAGATGTGAAGAGATCTGTATCTCAGGAGGACTTGTTCGCCAGAAAATGAAATACATGAGATTCCTCCGTAAGCGCATGAACACTAAGCCTTCTCACGGTCCCATCCATTTCCGCGCTCCTGCTAAGATTCTATGGCGCACTATTCGTGGGTACGCATCGCATCGCATCGCATCAACACAACTCAATCTCTTTCTTTCTTTCTTTCTTTAATATATAATATGAGTTTTCATCATTATTATTATTATGTTTTTGTAGAATGATTCCTCACAAGACTAAGCGTGGAGCTGCTGCGCTTGCTCGATTTAAGGCTTATGAGGGGATTCCACCACCGTATGATAAGATCAAGCGGATGGTCATTCCCGATGCTCTCAAGTCTGTTTCTTTCTCTCTCTCTTTTCATTTTTTTCTTTACTTTTCTTTACTTTAATTTTCAAATGTTTTAATTAATTGTCTTGTGCTTTCTAAAAAAAAAAAATATATATATATATATATATATATACAGGGTTTTGAGGCTTCAGGCTGGACATAAGTATTGTTTGTTGGGCAAGCTTTCATCTGAGGTTGGGTGGAACCATTATGACACTATTAAGGTCAGTCAGTCAGTCAGTCTTTTTGTTTCGACTTTGTAGATTTCTTTTGCCTTGTCAGATGTGGCATAGTTTTACTTTTGTATATAAGTTTCTTAATGCATTTTATCTTCATTTAAAGCATAACAATTACTGTACTGTTCTTTGTGTCATGTTTCATAATATTTAATTTTATTGTGGATGATATTGGGTGTTTGCTTTGTCTTATTTTATTCTGTTGCTTTGCATTTCCAATTCATGGTGGCACTTTTGTAGGTGCTTTGTTTTTTTATTTTGGAAATTGTGATTAATCAAAAAAGAGGAATTCTTCTGTTGTTTAAGTCATCGTGAATAGTCTTTTTTTTTTTCAAAATTTCCAATTACCCTACTCCAGTTTGAACTATGTTTTTCTGGGTTCAATCAATTTCTTATGACTATTCTTATTTTAGATATTTGCATTTTTTCTCAGCGATATCTTTAACCATATTGAAATAGCTTTGCTATTTGCCTTCATATGGGCAATTTCTTTGATATTGATATGTTATAATGGTTGTTGATTCCCCAATTAAATGTCGATGCTGAGTAACTTATTGGATAATGTTTAGAAATATTAAGCAATATTTGAATCTCTTCTTGCTGTATTCGTGCTGGAATTTGTGTAATTGTTTCACTTGTATGAAAGTTAGACTATGATGAACTTGCCAGGGTTAACATTGTCTGCATATTATGTAGTCATTATCAAGTGATTGTTCTTCTTTGACTAATTAATGGTTGTGTGAGTGCTTTCTAAAGCTTGTGAATCTCTTTACTCCTGCAGGAGCTTGAGAGGAAGAGAAAGGAGCGTGCGCAGGTTGCATATGAGAGGAAGAAGCAGTTGACAAAATTGAGGGTTAAAGCAGAGAAGACTGCTGAGGAGAAGCTTGGCCCCCAGCTTGAAGTTATTGCACCTATCAAGTATTAGGCTTTGAAACGCTGTTATTTATTTTGAAAAAACCATGGGACAGCTGAGTTGCAGTTAAATTTCTTTAGCATTTTGTTCCAATATTTCTGTCAGTTTGTGCAGGGTACATCTGCCTTGCTGCAATTTTTCCAGTAGAAGATGTCATGTTATAAATTGTTATCTGACTTGGGCTTTCAAATTAGCTATGTTTGTGTCATTAATTGTCTCGTACTCCATTATACATTTTTTACTTAATTTGTGATGTCATTTTTATTTTTTGTTTGTGTGGATTGGATAATATTTTCGTGTTATTTCTAGAATGTTTACTTTTAGGGTGTGTTTGGAATGCAGTGATTGTTGTTGTGGGGGTGATTTTTGGAAGGGGCTGGGGTTGGGGATAGAGAGGAGGTGCTGAGGAGAGCCCGATTTTTATTTTATATTTTTTGATGGGAGAGAGCCTGATTTTTTGGTAATTAATTTCCACCTTAACCAATTTTCCAGCGTAACTAATACGCTATGATATATTTTTTGTAACCATTAGGTCATATTTTTGGTTTGTTTTACAAGAGGGAAAGCTTATGTGAACTATTGTTACTTTTACCCTTAATACCAACTAAATGTTTTAATTTTGACCTCCCTGTTTTGAATTTTGCCCGATTTTGGCTTGTTTTCTATTGAGTCTTTTAACTATAATTTGTTTCTAATCAAGTTTTGATCAATCTCATCACTAGTTTTAGACTTGTGGAGTTCAGAATTTTTCACTTTGTAAAGTGAAGTTGTTTTGGTGGATTTAAGGGGTGTATATTGGAAGGACTACCTTGAAAACAAATGAAATTTAATAGATTGAAGGACTAATAACTTGGAAACAGATTGATATAGATATAAGCCGACCTCTCATGCCAGGAGTTTTTCCTTCCTAGGGCCAACCTACCAGAACCTAGGATTGGTTTGAAATTCGAAAAGCTTGCAGATGTGTGCTATGGATGCGACATTATTGGACATGAGCTCCAAACATGTAAAGATGGCATTTTCAGACTCAGAAATCCATTTGATTATGAGGATCCAACAACCCATGAGCAATTGTTTTACGTAAGCAATAATTTATGGCAATGAATTTGCTTTGATAATTCTTGGGCACTTTCTTAACCAAGTATGAGAAAGTATGGATTACAACCAACCAAGGATCTCAAGCATTTGTCCTAGCTTAACCAAGGTCTCGTGTTCAAGCGTTGGGTATGCAGCTGCGTTAAAACTCGGTTGGGAGAGCTTTGCTGCCCTTGTGGTCCTACCCGGCTCGAATCCGGATTTAATCGGAGCCCCTGTGGTTCCGGATACTGGGTGGTTTATACCAAAAAAAAAAAAAAAAGGATCTCAAGCATGACAGTCAAAAGCGTAAGTAGAACCTTTATTTTAGGCCTTCTTAGGAGTACATGCCAAGTTTTATTACCATAAAGTGATTCTGAACATCCCATAAATAACATCACATCTAAACAAATGTGATGAAATTTCAATAATTGGTGAAAAAGTTTATATTCAGGTCCTGTCTTCTTGTTTTCAAGCCAAACTCACAACAGTAAAGGCTATAAGAATTGTTTTCTAATATTCAAATGTGCTCTTAGTTTCACCCCTTTCAGTTTCTGCCTGTCATCATGATGTAATATATGATATATTCATGATTCTTTACTTACCAAAGTAAAAAAAATTGAAAAAATCTTCCAGCTGCCACCTAAAAATCCATATCATCAAGTGGATTTATTATAATTTTACGGAAATTAGCCATGTCTCAGAGCACACGATTTAAGTGGTCGTGGTTACTATGTTCTCCCTACCTCAGATGGCTTGTACAGACCACCTCTTACAGTCTTATCTGAGGTAACTGAGCTACCACTGGCTGGTAAAACCACACAATTTCAACCATCACCTAAACTCAATTGGTACATCTTTGCATTGACTGCTGGTTGTTAGTTGTTAATTTAAACATGGAATTTAAGCTCCAAAGGCTTTACCCTGAGTCAATAATTCAACTCTACATAGCTTTTACTAACTGAGCAGTCGGCATCTCCAACCTGCTCATTCCTCTTGTACACACTATCAAGAGACACATCCAAGCCTGAACAGACTGCAGTAACCAGTTACCAAAGCAATTAGGAACTACGTAGGCTTAGACAAGCTTGCAAACCAAAAGCCAGACACAGAAACACTTACCCCAAAGGAATATTTATATCTCTCAATAAAAAAAAATTCGAATAAGATTTCAGGACCAGAGAGATCTGGTTGTCATGTCTGACAAAACACGCCCATGGTTACTGGTAGTTATTATACTTATTATAATTTTAACTAGAAAAAAAAAATAAACAGGAAAAGCTGCAAAGATGAAATGAGAAAACATATCTTTCAGATATATATATATATATATATATATTTTGATAAGTAATAAAGATGTATATTCAAGGACACTACCTTATATATTTCTGATATCTTTTATCATGAATGAAAAATAAATAAATAACCACATTATATGTAACGTATTAAATTCAAGAAAAGTAAATTTCAGAGACAAGGGAACAGATCTGGTTGAACATTACTTCACCACTCTCTGGTTGCAGTTCACCAATAATACCCTTGACCAAATCCTCTCGATTGCCAAGCACCCACTCACTGCAATATATAAAGTTTAAATCTTTTCAGGTGACAAAGAACCTTTGACTAATTGTCAGCCGTATCGTATGATTTCAGTGATATGCGCTCATATACTAATCAAAAAGAGTTGAGGGAGAACATTCTTAATACATGTAAGATATGAGTCACAGTATTGAGTCATCAGAGAAAACGAAGTTCAACTTGGCAATTCTGCACACTTCATATATCAAGGCCAGTGGGTCTTTACCTTCAAATCTTTAACCACAAATGACCAGACCTAAGATCAAGTTTGATAACATGCACATGATAAGAGTGAAGACTGCCTGAGTTCTGAAGCAAACATAATGGTGCTGTTTTAGAAAGACATTTGGTAAAAGGTGCTGGTCATGCAGGGTACAGTCAGTTCAAGCACAATGGCATAAAACAAGTCACCAGGATAGCCCAAACCCAATCTCAACCAGATATTCAATAATTATGAGCATGACATATTTTGGACTTCAAATTTAAGGTCATGGCCACTTCCCAGAGACAAAATTGAAGTCATTAGGACTATAACATGAACTCAAGGCATACCATTCACTTAAAAATTTCACGACATAGGAAACACATATAGAGGTTCATGCACATCAAAATATTTTCCTATTCTGACCCAACTTTCTGCTTCATAGTGAGATGAGGAACCCAATCCATTTAGTCAAGGCAAATAGCCAATGTTAATAATGTATTTATTTAGATATAAATCATTGTTCCTAAAAACTCAGCTTGATACATGAACTGGAAACCATCATTCTTCCAGTATAAACTAGAATCATTTGCAAGTTACATGTGGATTACAAATTCATCTGCCAGTCCTCTCCTTGCTCAAACAAGCAGGCTTAATAAAGATATCCAAGTACCAAAACTAGCAGACTTAATAAAGAAATTTGAGTACCAAAAAGAGCATATTCTAAAACTGAGTGAAAAAATCTTGGCATTTAGAAAGCCCAAATGAAAACAATACCTTGTACAATAAATTTGAGTATGAGGCCGCAGGAAGTTTGGAACTTTTACAAAAGCCTCAAAAGCATTAGGTGCAAGAGGTGCATCACTTGGCCCTAAACAAAAGACAAAATTAAGGTTAGAAATATATTAAAATGTAAACGAAGGTTCAAATTAACTGAGCATGTGCATGCACACATGCATACACAAAGTGTAAATCAAACAAGGAAACCATACTAGCCCCTATAAAACTCTATGATTATCACCCAAAAGAGAAAATTAAGTCCAACTGTAGGCTGACAAAGGAGATAACATTCTGACATTTTAACAATATCAAACATGAATAGAGAAAATAAAGATAAATACTTTTCAATGAAAAAGAACCACACACCCATATGCATCATTAGTAAAAAATTCAAAATAAATAAATTTCAGTAATAAAAATCATTCTCAAATAAGTTCCCAGAAAAACTACAAGCTATTATATTGAATTGAGGAAAAACTAGGTCACAGAATAAATCTTTTCACACTAAAACAACTCTGATTCAACATCTACAAAAAAAAATGCACTTCAGCATGAACAATTTAGACAAGTTTATAGTTCTTTTTACATGATGTTTCCCCCAAAAATTAAAAAGCTTGGCCTTGCGAATGGAATGACAAATCAAAGAAAGAACTCAAAAGTTCAATTCTAATTGCCGCCAAAATAAAGCTTCTTGATCTTTAACTTCTACTCAATCTTTTATTCATAAAATCTCATAGATAGGTGCCAAGGTACTTTTCCTTCATTCATCAATTGCTTTATTAATTATAACAATCTTGTTAAGACATTTTTCATAGAAAATCTTGACAAACAATATATTCAACACATAAGACCACCATCATCAAGAGGATTCCAAGCCTTAATGTAAATAGCATACCTTGAACTATTCCTATTTTCATCTTTCTGGCCCACTTCTATATCTCATAAATCATTCTTCACCTAAATTTCTAACACTGGTAACTAGTTAAATTCTCAATTCCCCAGCGTAATCATTCAAATGATATTCACCTACAAATATTTTATATAATCCCCCTCCAACTATCCTTAAACCACATCTTCCTTTATTAGAACTCTTAGATTCTCTAAGAGAGAGATCATAGACCAGGGCTTTAACCCAAAGGGATGATCTACCGGTGTTTAAGAGGTAACCCTCATGCTGGGAAGCAAGGCATGGCAAAATTGCCAACGTATTGGTGTCGGACACGTATCCGACATGGACATGTATCTGACACAGACACAAACGTGTCAAGCACACACTCAAGAAGAAAAAATAATTTTTTAATTCAGTTGTTCTATTTTGATGTTGAATGTTGTTTATTTGAACTCTTTTGTTTGTACTTTAAACAATATTTATTGTCTTTAAATTAATTTTAGATATATTTCCAAACATTTCATTATTGTTACATACTTCTTAAATCCAAAATAAACATAACTTATTTCAAATATAATATATATATACCTAAAAATAAATATAATTAATTAATTAATTGTCGTATCCTCGACATATCGTATCCTAGTTTTTCAAAAAATGTCATGTCACCATACTACGTATCGTATCCGTATCCATGCTACATTGCCCTCATGTAACCGATCTTTTTGCACCTCCTTCCTCAACTGCTGCAATGTTTGCATCATCTTTCCCCATCTTTATACCTAATAAAATTAATTTTATCATCTGCCATTTATGAAATAGTGTCATAACACCATGAGTGCACACACAAGCGAGAAAAAAGAAGAGGGGGGATCAAAAGAAAGGAAAAAAAAAATAAAATAAGGACTGTGGTGCTCAGCTGGAAGATCCTCCTAATGAAAACAGAAGGCCACAAGATCATGAAAATCTCCAGAATCATACAAAAAAAGCTGTGAAGAAAGAACAGGAGAGAAACAAACAACTAACATCATAGCGAAAAAAATGAATAATTAAAACAGAAGGAAGGGAATTCATACCACAGTAGTAAGTGGTTAAAACACGTGCATCAGGAGCATAAGCATGAATCTCACTAGCCATTTTGGAATCATATTGTTCCAAGTTTAGAGGCTGTCAAAAATTAATGCAGGCACATCTGCTCATCAAGCAAACCATAGAGAAAGGCATTGCTTCAGGAACCATCATAAATATTGAGATTAAGCAATAACACAAGTCAAAGCAATACAAAAAGAAAAAAACGATAGTATTTCATTGTGCATTCTGTCAAAGTGCGAAAAAGTGTGAAAATAATCTCTACACCACTGTTTTGTGAATCCTTTTTTTCAATTGAACAGCTGTAGAGTGAAAACAAATAACCTGTTGGAGACATATCCTCTAAGGAATTGTTTATCTTTTGGCCAAAAATAAAAATTAAACCAAGGCATGTGCTCTCATTATCATAACAACCAACAGCACCCTTTTGCTGTCATTTTACAACAGTGATCATACCTCATCCCACAAGTAAAAATAAGCCTTCTTCCAGTGATTCTTTGTCCTCAATATCCTGATTTCTTTCAGCAAGTAATCCTTCGCTGCATCACTTCTGTTGCATATTAACAAGTGGGTGGAAACTCATCAGTTTTCATCGAAAATATACTGACAGAAGCGATCATGGACAACAGCTTTACTAGTCGTGGGTCTGAAAAATATTCATCTGATTTTGGATGGTCGGCTAGAATAACAAAAACGAAAATTACAAAAGATTCAGCACGTCTCTAAACTATTCTGATTACAACAAAGACAGGACAGGTTTTGCATAAGAAATACTGTTAATAATGACTAAAGGGAATTTTTTGCTTTGATTCAGTAAATTACCTGGATATGGGCTGGTGTATGTCAAGACACGCATGCTGTCACCCCATCTGCAAAAATATGGGCTGATTCTAAATTGCAAAAGCCATTTGAAATGTTGGTCCAGTGCCTCATACCACTCTTGAGTCCCATGTTCAACACCAAAACGATCCTCAATTACAGTATCAGATATCTAAAATATAGTTGAAGGACACAAGCAAACACTTCAATTAAATCTTTTGTCTTCGTTAAGACATGTCCATTAATCTACAAGCTTCTAATGGACTAGTGTCTTATTTTGGCTTGAACTCCACCTTGTATATAACTTGACTGATTGGTTTGCTTAGAGCTCCTTTATTAACTGGACTTGTGTGAGACTTGAATACAATGTGTAACAAAAGCAAATTTTAACTTCCCAAATACTTAATTTAAAACATATAGGATACACCAAACACTGCAGGAAGAGACGGAGTTACAGGCAGAATGAAGTCCCAAACTGTCAAATGTAACTTCACACGTACTGAAAGGTTTGAAATAGCATCTTCATCCATTATATCAACTGGCCCATTATCTGAAAAGAATTCAGAAAAGGATGGAGACAGAAGAACTTTTCTTAAAGATGTACTGGCAGATTTCACTCTTTCTACCTAAAAAAAAAATGCTCATATGAACAGCTTATATATTGCCAAGATCAACAGAAAAATTAAATTAAATGTAAAAATAGATTCAGAAACCCACCACTTCTTCCAGTGGTTTTCCATCAATGGGCTCCACAATGTCAAGACAGCTCCTAAGTTCACTGTAAAGTTGATGCTTCTCAGCTTTGCCCATGTATTGTGATGGAGATCTGCAAAAGTCAGAATACATAACACAGATAACTTCATGTCCATATTTTGAAAACAAAAATCACCCATGTGGTATACTCTGAAAGCATGAAGCTACCGTGTGCTTTATTTTGTGACACTTACTCCCCTGTGGTTTGCTCTATGAGGCATTTCTGCTAAATTAAATGAAATTTGATGGAATGAAAAATGCTAACATGACCTACTGAGAAAGAATTTAAGAAAAATATCATTTCTATACTCACATTTTCGGTTTTCTATCTATCTTTCTTCTTCAATCCTCATTTGTGTTCATGGCTGTACACAAGGCGTAAGCTTTAGAGTAGAATTGTTTTAATTCTTTCCCAATAGGTGATGTTGGAACTTGCCGCATCATCAAATTCCATTAAAGTTAGCGGAAATGCCTCATAGAGCAAACCACAAGGGAAGTGGGTGTCACAAAATCTGGAACACCTAATATGGGCATAACATGCCGCAACTTTACTGATTGTCCAACAACCAACCTGCCACTGCCAACATCAGCTGATTACGAAGGGGATATAGCTATACCCAGTAGAATGTGTATTAAAGAAACTAACCGGTCACCAGATGTTGAACATAAGTCACTACACTGAACCTGCACAACCCCTGCCACGCCTGAACCAACCCAAGAAACTTTTGGACGTAGAGCAACTTGAACACTTTCTCTCTCATTTCAAGCTGCCAGGAGATTTATCTTCAAGATAAACCAGATTTTAGAAGCAAGTCACTATGGTAACAGAGTAAGTGTTTGCTTAAGCTTACCAACAAGACAGGATAAAACTAAAGAAAGAAAAATTCAATTCTACACAAGAAAGCAACAAATCTAGAATCACCAACAAGAAAGGGGATCAAATATGCACAAAATAGTTAAAATTTTCTAGAATCACAGGCCCCTTAACACTCTCCAGCATCCCCACCCAAAAAATAAGTTACCAGTTGCAGTCAAGATTGTGTACAAAATTTTTTTTTATAGGTAAAGATTTATTTTAGGCGTAAATACAATTTTCTTCCTACATTTTAGACCGTTTCTTGATTTTGTCCATAAATTGATTTTTCTCCTAATATAGTTTTTAAAAAAAGAAAATCGATTCTATTTTAATTCCTACCGTCAACCCATCAACGGAAACCTCCTACATGATAGACAGAGTGTCTGTTTGTTGACATGACACTGATGTGGTCATTAAAATATTATTAAAAAATTATTTTGGCATTTTTTAAATGTTATGTCAGCATTTTAATTAATAAAAAATTACCACAAAAAAAATAAATTCCTTAATTTTAATTTTAATTAAAAAAATAAAAAACAAACAAAAAAAAAATTACTTTTTTTAGTTTTAAAGATCGAAGGTCTCTGTTCACCAAAAAAAAAGAATAAAGAAGATTGAAGCTCTCTCTTGGTGTTATACTCTACTAAATTAAAAAACCAAACCTCAACCCAGAACCAACCCGTATGTGTCACACCGTATACTAAATTAAAAAACCAAATCCCAACCCAACCCAGATCTCTCTCTCTCTGCCCATTACAATTTGCATCATTGGCGGTGGCACAGTAGCATTAACATTGACATCAGCGACTCCTCCATGGCCACTTCCTCTGCTGCTATTGCTCCTCCAACTCAAACCCATTCTCCACCACTACCCTGAACCGTTGGGTCTCAAAAAATCTCTCATTCTTCTTCCATTTCCGATTCCTTCTCTCTCGGCGGGGTCATGGTGTTTGCTGTTTTGAGAAATGGGTTTGATCGGCGGGGTGGTGGTGGTTTGATTGTGTTGGTCGGTGGTGGTGGTGGTGGTTTTGGGATCTGTTGGTCGGTGGTGGTGACGGTGGTTTTGGGATCTGGGTTTTGTGATCTAGGTTTGATTATAGGTTTATGGGTTTGTTGGAGATTGGTTTGTTTATTGGGTTTGTGGGTTTGATTTGTTGAAGATTTGGGTTTGAGTTATTGGGTTGCTGGGTTTGATTTGGGAGTTCTTGATTTACTGGATTTGAGTTCTTGATTTGCTGGAGATTTGAGTTCTTGATTTCTTCATTCATTCTGTCAGTATTTAATTTAATTTTTTTTTCTTGTTTTCATTTATGTCCTAGTGATTTGGGTTTGAGTTCTTGGATGCTGGGTTTGATTTGGGAAGAATATGAAGAACAAGTTGTAAAATGAAGACCAAGTTGAAGAACACGAAGAACGTTAAGAATTTTTTTTTAATTAAAACTTTTAATTAAATTAAATTTAAGGTTTTTTTTAATTTAATTTAATTTTTAAAATTTTTTGACATGGATTTTTAAAAAATTAAAGTATTTTTTAATAATATTTTAATAGCCACATCAACGTCATGTCAATGCCATGTCAGCAAGTAAGCACTCTGTCTACCACGTAAGAGGTTTCTGTTGGTGGGTTGAAGGTAGGGACCAAAATAAAATCGATTTTCTTTTTTTAAGGACTACACTAAGAGCAAAATCAATTTAAAAATTAAATCAAAAAATGACCTAAAATATAGGGACCAAAAATATATTTACATCTTTATTTGTTGCAAAGAGAATACTCCATTTACAAGGGAGACAGAGGATTGATTTCAAATTTATGCACACAAAAATGAAAACAAATCCAAAATGTCAATGATACTTTTTCTGCGTGATGCCAGACAAAAAAGCTATCTTAAAGTCTCTACCTCCGGTCTCTTCTCCCATCCGTTTCCCAATGCATGTGGCGAATGCTGATTGGGGGTTGTAGTGTAGTGCCGCTCTTTTTATCATTTGGGATGTGATGGGGAGAGAAGAGAAATCTGTCCTGTAGATTTTATAAATCAGAAATGCCACAGCAAACTATCATCCAACAGGGGCGGAATTAGATGTCAAAACTCCCCTCCTTTTTTTGTTTTAAATAATCTGGAAAATACTTCAACAATTCAGTAGTATTAATATCATGTTTTATATCATATTGAAAAGAAAACGGTGTGTATTACATCGAACACAAGGTTCAAGCTAAACTTAGAATGAAAATGTTATATAGTAGAATAGATTGGGGGTAAGGCTACCTACTAATCACCTCTCCTTGACCTCACAAAAAAAGTAATTATGTGTCGAAAGCAAGAAATTCCAAGCATTATTTTGGGCAAAACAACGAGAATAAATTCAGTAGAACAAATTGGAGGTAAGGCTATTTACCAATTACCTTTCCTTAATCTCACAAAAGAAGTAATTCCGTGTCGAAAGCAAGAAATTCCAAGCATTATTTTGGGCAAAACAACGAGAATAAATGTGAGCATATTGATTAAGGTGTATTACATAATCAATTCCTCATTACACGCATATGTCTTGGAGTGTAAAGGACCCACATTCATTTTGCACATAATTGTTATACAACAATGGGCCACAGCCCACATATGCAAGATCTTAAGAGAACTAATAAGCATGCATATATAAGTGCATTAACTAATCTACATTAATCCAACGCTATTTACAATAATCCGAAATCAAATCAATCTCATATAAACCCCAATGTCACTTAAAAACACAACACTAATGCATTGCACATCATATAACACATTATTTTCACAATATTAGCCTCCAAAACCCCAATCAAACTATCATTAACATTATATATAAAAACTCTAAAACACACAATTACAATAACAAATTCGCCCTAGACTCATTGAAGCTTCTACAAATAAAACCAAAATCAGAGGCAAACGAATCCGTTTCAGTTGCATAGAAAAATATATTATAGTAACGGAAACAAAAAGAAAAGAACTCAGAATCTAATCACTCAGAAGGATTAAAATGTTCGTTTTCAAACGAAACAAACACGTTTTAGATAACTGTACGATTATCAAAGCGCCGCCACACAAAAACGCAACGTTGATAAAAGGGAATAAGAAAGAAAAAACAAGAGCTGAGACTAACCGGTGCTATCCATTTCGGTGCGGTGGATGTGATTTTTTTTTTATATAAATTTAAATATGAGTCGGTGACTGTGATTAGAGAGATCGTGAGGAATGGCTTTGGAGCTCGGTGTTTGAGGTGTTATGGAAAAGTCTGTCACACACGAGACAACAATATTGTGACAATATTTGGCTCGCACTAGTGGACAGGGGGAGTATATATATATATATATAATATTTTTTTTAATTAGATATTTGAGAAAGATGAAATATTTAAATTGTGGATATTTTTGTTGAATGCAACTATAATTGTTAATTTAGTTACAAGACTATTGAAAATATTTGTGAATATCCAAGCTTGCCTTATTACTTGAATACAATATGAAACTAATACGTGTCTATAAATGACTGTGTTAGTGTTGTGTCACATTAGTATATTGGATGGAAGTTTTGCCCATGTTGTCCTCACATTTGATGGGCCTCTCATGTATTTGAGACTTGTATATTGTGATTACATGCGAATGTTATATAAGTTAGTTTCATATTGCGGACAAATTAAATCACATAAATACTATTGATAATAATCTATAATGAGGTTTCATCCTTCATCTTAATTAAAAATTTAATTACTCATAATGATTAAAATAAAACACAAAAATAAAATACTAAATATTATACTAGACAAATAAAATAAAACTACTGTCACGAGGGAAAATCAAAAAGGTATCCGCGGCTCTATATGTTCAGTCCTAGCTGTCCACTGTATTTTCTGTTTTGCTCTCTATTTATATTCTTACCAAGTCACACCGACCTAAAACTTATCTTTGTACAAAACTAAGACTGAAGTGGCCCAATGGAAACTCCTTATTTGTGTTTCGGTGGAGTAAGAAGGAAGCCCATATATTCAATTAAGACCACAAGCCCATCTGTTCGTCCCTTGTCCACTTCACGCCTACTGTATAATTATTTTTTTTATTCATTTTTCCTTTGCTTTCTACACTTCATGCCTGGACTTCTTTTTCTTTCTTTTATTCTTCTTTCTTCTCTGAATTCTTTTATTTCACATATGCCTGGACGGGATCTCTCAAACTGGCAGGACTCAATTGGCCTAGACTTACTTTGGAGGATACTTCATTGTATATATCATTGATATACAAATAATAATAAGGACAAAATTTAGCTACAAACTTGATTGTAACTTGATGATGTAGAGAATCAGTAGGCTGAACGTTCCGGTTTCGATGGCGGTCGATGGTTGCGAAGACCTGTAAAGAAGAACACAATCAGAAGACGACCGGGGTTGACCGGCCAAATCCCCTCCAATGGTGAAGTTAGTTTCCTTTATAAAAACAATGTTCAGACTTGGAGGGAAGCGATGTTATTAAAAACTTACCTTAGTTTGGCGTAGGCCGGTCTTTATATAGTGGACCTTGGGGCGGTTATTCTCTTGGCAACTGCTCCAAGGTTTGTGGAAATCAGTTTAGACTTAACTTCCCCAACGGCTATAAAAGGTATAACTGCTGAAGGAAGTTAAGTATTTGAGGCAATTGCGGCGACATCTACGGGTCTGGTGCCCTTGGGATTTCCAAGGTATGTGAATGGAAATTGTATCTCGAAATTTCCTAAGGGTCATATAGTCGTCCATGTACTTCGTCCGTGGACGTGTTTCGTCTATGGACGGCTCCCTCGTTCACGGAAGGCGGGCTTGAATTTTCCCAACTGGTTCATGGATGACCCTTATGGACGATCAGGAGATGGTCATGTTTTGTTATTCCCATCAGTTGCCCCCTCGTCCAGGGGTCGTCCAAGGTCGTCATTGGTTGAACGTCTCTCTTCTTTCTTTTCTCTTTTTTTTTTTTTTTTTTTTTTTTTTTTTTTTTTTTTTTTTTTTTTAGGGCTACGTGTATACATTTCATTGGTTGACCTGCTTCGTTGATTGCTCTTCCCGAAGGAACTGCCACGTGTCGTCTTTTAAATGGCGAGCGTCGCTTCGCTGACCCCCCCTCTGGGGCCTATAAATAGGCACATTCTCATTCTTGCCCCTCACCTTTCTCGTAATCTCCTCAACTATCTCGTCCAAGAATCTCGTCTTGCACTCATCCTAGATTTGCCAGGTATTCTTTTTTCTCTTTTAGGTTTCTTAATCCTTCATTCGTCATGTCGTCGTCTAGTTTAGAGAAAGAGATAGACGAGTATCAGGACGTTTCGGTAGGGAGTTATGAGAGTGGTGAGGGAAGTACCAGCTATAGCAGCACTTCCTCAGACGAGCCTTACTTGTCTGGGGTTCCTGGCATTCCTTTAGAAGAATTCCAGGAACTGCAACGTAGGAAGGCCTCTGGGGCTGGGACTAGCTCGTCCAGAGAACCAATGAGCCCTTCTCTAGACGAGGAGGAGGAGGAGGAGAATGTGATCTACAGCTGTGCCCCTGAAGTAGCGTCCACTTTAGACGTCTTCAAATTGAAAACCCTTGTAGATAGATACCAGATACCGAGGGAGTTCCAACCTCGTCTACCCAAGGAAGGTGAATGGTGTTGTTCTCCTTCTTCTGGTTTAGGGGTATATACATCTTACCTTTTAGCTGGTCTTAGGTTTCCTTTGAATTCCTTTTGTAGAGGTTTTCTTCATAGGTTGGGTATTGGACCTAACCAGCTCAACCCCAATGGATGGAGGACAATAGTTGCCATGCAAGTGTTATGGCGTGAGGCGTTGGAAGGGGACCGTCCTATCACAGTAGACGAGTTCCTTTACTGTTATAAACCCTCAGAAATCAAGAAGTCTGCTGGTTTTTACCAGTTCTCGTCCAGAGGCTCCCCCTATAGTTTGATTAAGGGTCGTAGCTCGTCTGACAGGCTTTGGAAAACAGAGTTTTTTATTATTTCTGGAAATTGGGCTGGGGACCCAATTGACGTGGCTAATGCCCCCTTCCCACCTTTTACCACCCCTCTAGGTCGTCTTCGTCCTGAGGGTATGTTCTCTTTTCATTTTATTTCGTCTTATATATATATATATATATATATATTTTTTTTTTGTTTGTGCTCCATCTTTTTGTCGTCTAACCATTTCCTTCCATTTGTGCAGCTATTGCTCGTCCAAGCTTGGACAAATTTCATCTAGATCGGATTGACAAAGCTCGTGCCTTCCCTGGTAGAACTTTCCACGATCTAGAACTTCACACAGACGGCGCCAACTGATGATGTAGAGAATCAGTAGGCTGAACGTTCCGGCTTCGATGGCGGTCGGTGGTTGCGAAGACCTGTAAAGAAGAACACAATCAGAAGACGACCGGGGTTGACCGGCCAAATCCCCTCCGATGGTGAAGTTAGTTTCCTTTATAAAAACAATGTTCAGACTTGGAGGGAAGCGATGTTATTAAAAAATTACCTCAGTTTGGCGTAGGCCGGTCTTTATATAGTGGACCTTGGGGCGGTTATTCTCTTGGCAACTGCTCCAAGGTTTGTGGAAATCAGTTTAGACTTAACTTCCCCAACGGCTATGAAAGGTATAACTGCTGAAGGAAGTTAAGTATTTGAGGAAATTGCGGCGACATCTACGGGTCTGGTGCCCTTGGGATTTCCAAGGTATGTGAATGGAAATCGTATCTCGAAATTTCCTAAGGGTCAAATAGTCGTCCATGTACTTCGTCCGTGGACGTGTTTCGTCTATGGACGACTCCCTCGTTCACGGAAGGCGGGCTTGAATTTTCCCAACTGGTTCATGGACGACTCTTATGGACGACTCTTATGGACGATCAGGAGATGGTCATGTTTTGTTATTCCCATCATAACTTAAGATTATAACTTCATTCAATATCTTTATATTAGATGTGAATTTTAACAAATTTACTATTAGATTATATTTTCTTCTTATATCCTCAATTCTTGTAAAATTTACAGAAGACCAGAGATCAATAGCTATGCATCAATCCATTGTTTAAATTGCTTAAGAGAATAAAGAACATGCAATTTAATGGTTAGATTTTCAAAAAATATAGTAATATTTATTTTACTAAGTAAGGTTGTAACCTTAGATTACAACCAATTTCGTAGCTAAACTTTGTCATTTTGAAAATATACTTGTTGGATTGCATGTTTTTTTACACTTTTAACACAGATGATCTGTAAACTTATATTTTATACTTATTTTCAAATTACAAATACTTGTAATTTAAACAATTTATTGATGACATAGGTATTGATATTTAATCTTCTAAAAATTATTTTTGGTAACCTTGTTGTTATAATTGCACTAATTGACTATCTTTTTTCAATAACAACTAGCTATTCTTTATTAAAATAGCCAAAATTTAATCACAAAATTGGTTATAGTCTTAGACTACAACCTTATTCAATATTTTTTTTATTAGAGATGAATTTTGACAAATTCACCATTGGATTATATCTTTTTCTTATATCCTCTATGCTTGCAAAATTTCAAAATGATTAAAGATCACTAGCTATGTCATCAATAAAAATTTAAATTGCAAGTTTTTATAATTTAAAATTATGAATAAAATATAAACTTATAGATTATATAGTAAATAATATTCAATTCATACAAAATTTGACACGTGAATTAAGAGCGTAAAGAACATGTAATTCAACGGTTTGATTTTCAAAATATGTAATAATATTTATTTTATTGAGTGAGTTTGTAACCTAAAACTACAACTAATTTTGTAACTAAATTTTGCCCTAGTAAAATCTCTTTTGCCCAAATTTCATCAACCAATAGGACTAAAATATCTTTTGCCTAAGCTTTATCAACTAACAACACCCAAGTCATTTTAATACATAAACAACAAATCCAAAGCTTAAGCCAGAGGGAGAGAACGACGGGTTATGCTCCTTGTCGTTGGTCATTTGGCTTTGATTAGACAATGGCTGGCTTCGTCATCTGTCACTGTCTTTGATCCCACCATTAATCAGTGGTGCATTCTTTGTTGGTTCAATCAGGTGGTGGTGATTGACTTTAATCGAGCGATGGCTAGATGTGATAAGGAGAGAGATGTTTGAGAGTGAGAGACTTGGGTTGGATATGTATGTCTTTGAGAGAGAGAGAGAGAGAGAGAGAGAGAGAGAGAGTAAATAGAAATTGGGTAATTCAATATTTTATTGAGTAAAATATCATTTTTGTCCTTAAACTTTCATGAAAGTTCTTTTTTCATTCCTAAACTTTCAAAAGTTTGTTTTTTGTTCCTAAACTTTGCAAAATGTTCTATTTTCGTCATTTTGTTTATGTCTGTTAGTTTATGTCTACATGGCCTAAAAGAGTGATAATATGTTATTTGACTTGGACTAAACTATTTTATTTAAAAATTTATGGACACATAGCTCAGAATGATTCATTGATTAAATATTTTAGACAAATTTACCCTCACAATTATTCGTCCCTCTGTTCTCACAACCAACAGCACCTTTTCTTCTCTCAGGTGAGATCTCGACGCTAGCAACAAAAGCAAGATACAGTTGTAGTTTGGGACTCAAAACTTTTGCTTGGTTTGGAGCTATACGTGCGACAATACTTGTAAAAGTTAATGGGTTTGTATTTTGTAGTTGAAGCGGTAGCCCTAGAGATTAAAGTGAAATGAATTAAAATTAAAAAGAAGCTACAAGTTCTCTCTCATTGTCAATCATTTCTTTTCTTCTAGAAGATGAGCTTCTCTTCTATTCTCTGTCAAAAATCATTTCCATTGTTTCTCTTAATTGGTTTTTAATTAGTTTGCAATTCTGAGCACGCTTTTTTGGTGCTTCAACAATCTTTGGGACAAATATTTCATCTCCTCAACGCAGGTGAACGGAACGGTTGGGGTCACCGTTTTGCACTTGCCGATTTCTGGTCATTGATGGGGCTTGCTGGTTAAGGTGTGACTGGGGATGGGTTGGGGCCATGGGAGCGTTGTAGTTTTCACGTTTAATGGGTTTCAACCTTTAAGGTTTGGGTATCAGGATTTTCAATTGGGTTGTGTGCGAATGAGGATAAATTTGTCTCACTACTAAAATATTTAATCCACATGTGGAAATCATTGTGAGCCACATGTCCAAATGTTTTAAAATAAAATGATTTAGTTGAAGTCAAATGCTAAGTCAGCATTCTGCTAGGCCATATAAGATATAAGATAATTGACACAGATAGTAGGAAGAAAAATAGAACATTTTGCAAAGTTTATGGAAGAAAAACAAACATTTGAAAGTTTAGGGACGAAAAATAAATTTTGTAAAAGTTTAAGGACGAAAACAATATTTTATCCTATTTTATTCTATTAAATTCATTTACAGAAGTTACTTTCCTCTCCACACCAAGAGAGTCACTGTAGTTCATCCAAAATATATATTTTTGGCAAAAATGTAAAACTGACTCTCTAACTTTCACATTTTTTCATTTTAGTCTTCTTACTTTCAGTTTTGTCAATTCAGTCTTTTAACTTTCAATTTTTGTCGATTCAAGGCTCCGTTACAACTCAGTTAGTTCTGTCGTTACCACCAATAAAACAACACCGTCTTGTTCTTCTTTTTTTTTTGGAATAAAAAGAAAATAAGAAAAATGAATCTAAAAAAAAAAAAAAAACATTAAGGGGAACGACGATGTTGTTCCCCTTCCCTTGAACCAAAAAGAAACAAAGACCCAAATTCCTCTTCCCCTGAACAAAAAGGAAACAAAGACCTAAATCCCTAACTCTCATGACCAAAACAATATTGTAACTTTGTGAGAGAGAGAGAGAGAGAGAGAGAGAGAGAGAGTTCACCAGCGGCGAGGAACCTTACCGCCCCTGCTCTAGAGCTCGCCGTGTAAACCACCACCACCACCCTTGCTGCTCTGCCTTGATTGAATTAATTTCTGAATCGATGATGGATGTGCTCTGCCTTGCCTTACTGTAGCTCCTCCTCCCCTGTCCTTCGCTTCTTCTCTCAAATCGGCGCTCTCTCTCTCTCTCTCTCTCTCTCTCTCTCTCTCTCTCTCTCTCTCTCTCTCTCTCTCTCTCTCTCTCTCTCTCTCTCAAAGTTACAGTATTTGGTTGTTTTGTTCATGAGGGTTAGGGATTTGGGTCTTTGTTTTCTTTTGGTTCAGGGGAAGGGGAACGACGTCCCCTTAATGTTTTTTTTTTCTTATTTTCTTTTTATTCCGAAAAAAAAACACAAAACAAAACGGCGTCATTTTATTGGTGGTAACGGCAGAACTAACTGAGTTGTAACGGAGCCTTGAATTGACAAAAATTGAAAGTTAGAGGACTGAATTGACAAAACTGAAAGTTAGAGGACTGAAATGATAAGATCAAGCGGATGGTCATTCCCGATGCTCTCAAGTCTGTTTCTTTCTCTCTCTCTTTTCATTTTTTTTCTTTTCTTTTCTTTAATTTTCAAATGTTTTAATTAATTGTCTTGTGCTTTCTAATATATATATATATATATATATATATATATACAGGGTTAAGGTGTGACTGGGGATGGGTTGGGGCCATGGGAGCGTTGTAGTTTCCACGTTCAATGGGTTTTAGCCTTTAAGGTTTGGGTATCAGGATTTTCAATTGGGTTGTGTGCGAATGAGGATAAATTTGTCTCACTACTAAAATATTTAATCCACATGTGCAAATCATTGTGAGCCACATGTCCAAATGTTTTAAAATAAAATTATTTAGTTGAAGTTAAATGCTAAGTTAGCATTCTGTTAGGCCATATAAGATATAAGATAATTGACACAGATAGAAGGAAGAAAAAATAGAATATTTTGCAAAGTTTAGGGATGAAAAATAAACTTTTAAAAGTTTAGGGACGAAAAACAAATTTTTGTGAAAGTTTAAGGACGAAAACGATATTTTATCCTATTTTATTCTATTAAATTCATTCATGGAAGTTACTTTCCTCTCCACACCAAGAGGGTCATTGTAGCTCATCCAAAATATATATTTTTAACAAATGCAAAACTGACCTTCTAACTTTCACATTTTTTCATTTCAGTCCTCTAACTTTCAGTTTTGTCATTTCAGTCCTCTAACTTTCAATTTTTGTCAATTCAAGACTTCGTTATAACTCAGTTAGTTCTGCCATTACCACCAATAAAATGACACCATTTTGTTCTTTGTTTTTGGAATAAAAAGAAAATAAGAAAAATGAATGTGAAAAAAAAAAAAAAATTTAAGGGCCTTCCCCTGAACCAAAAGAAAACAAAGACCCAAATCCATAACCCTCATGACCAAAACAATACTATAACTTTGAGAGAGAGAGAGAGAGAGAGAGAGAGAGAGAGAGAGAGAGAGAGAGAGAGAGAGAGAGAGAGAGAGAGAGAGAGAGAGAGAGAGAGAGAGAGAGAGAGAGAGAGAGAGAGAGAGAGAGAGAGACTGAGTTCACCAGTGGCGAGGAACCTCACCGCCCCTGCTCTAGACCTTGCCACCCCTTCTTGTCGTGAAATCACCACTACCATCGCTGCTCTGCCTTGACTGAATCAGTTTCTGAATCGGTGATGGGTGTGCTCTGCCTTGCCTTACTGTAGCTCCTCCTCGCCTGTCCTTCACTTCTTTCTCTCAAACCGGCACACACACTCTCGCTCTCTCTCTCTCAAAGTTACAGTATTTGGTTGTTTTGGTCATGAAGGTTAGGGATTTGGATTTTTGTTTTCTTTTGGTTTAGGGGAAGGGGAATTTGGGTTTTTGTTTCTTTTGGTTCAAGGGAAGGGGAACAACGTACCCTTAATGATTTTTTTTTTTGTTTTTTTTTTTTTTAGATTCATTTTTCTTATTTTCTTTTTATTCCGAAAAAAAAACACAAAAAAAAAACAGCGTCATTTTATTGGTGGTAATGGCAAAACTAACTGAGTTGTAACAGAGCCTTGAATTGATAAAAATTGAAAGTTAGAGGACTGAATTGATAAAACTGAAAATTAGAGGACTGAAATGAAAAAAAAGGTGAAAGTTAGAGGGTCAGTTTTGCATTTTTGCCTATATTTTTTCTAGCTGGCACTTGATTTTGGGAGTTCACTAGCTAATAAAATGGATGGGATTTTGTGTTTGCATATTGCTCTTAGAAGGTTTACTATGAAAGAAGGCATGAAATAGAGTCACTACAAAGAAATTCCCGAAAGAAATGTACTTAGGGATTAATGCATGGTAAATTATTAAAATCAAATAGAGTCAAGAAAATTTTGAAAGTATTAATTGTAATATAAAGGATTCTTATCACAAGATTCAAATGAAGAATTTCATTTAAGGGAATGTTTAGTTGGTAAAATATTTTATTTTTGGGAATTTAAAACTCCCGCAATACTGTTTGAATTCTTTAGAATTTATATTTTATTGTTCTCCAGGTTTATTCCTCTCTTCCACCTGCTGCGGTTGCCTCTTCTTTCTTGCCTCACCACCGTAGCCTATCTTGTGTCAGCATTGCATGGAGAAGAGGAATGAATTTGGATATGTGAATTTGGGAATGAAAGAGGGGATGAAACATAAGATTTCCTTTTGGATGTAGATCTTGGCTTTTGTGTTATGCTTTTACATCACATAGAAACTATCTAATGTCACCCTTTAGTTGATTTATATGTGATTTACATCCTACTACTAATGTTGACTATTATCTATAAATTTCATTAGGCGTGTGTTTAGGGTCTTAAGGCTCTAATTTCTTCTTAAGTCAAGTGATAAGATACTCATTCATCAATTAATGCCAACTAAAAAGGATACCTCATAGTGAATTCTAATTAGTTCAACTGGTAAAATTTTTAATGGTTGAATATGAAATGTGGAGGTTGAATAAGAAATCTGGAATTCAATCTTTGTTTATACTAAAAATTGATTGGCGTATTGATAAGATAGTAAAGATCACAACTATTAGATGTGGAAGCTATAGGTTAAAACTCTATATATATAAATATATATATATATGTATTTATATATATATATATATATATAGAAAAAAAAAGGACACCTCATAAGACATAAAATTGGGCCAAATTTGGCCTAGAGCCACAAAGCCCAATTAACTGTTTGTGCAGGTTGGTGGGCCTCGCAAACCAAAATTTCTACACTAGAGATAGGCTTCAAGGCCCATGAGTTTCACTTTATGTATTGGGCTTTGCAAACCTTTTTTCCCTCATCCATAAAATGGGCTTTACAACTCATAGGCTTTAACTACATAAATTAGGCTCAATGGAGATAGTTTTTCTCATAGCCCTAATTAGCTGCATACGACGGAAAACAGAGTGGGGAAAAAAATTGAAGCCGCTATCATTTGCAAGAAAAAACAAATGTAATGGGCCATTTCATTAAGACAAGACACCACCACCAAAGTTATAACACTAATTTGCCGATTGTTTTGGTGTTTGACGGAAAATGTAAGCAGCTGCACTGCACCACGCATACTTCTAGATCCACTGACTGAGAGCTGGACTTCACCCCTTAAAATTAAAACATGAAAGTGCCCTTCTTTCATCTATGTTTGGATTCCAAGAATACTAAGGATATGTTTAGAAATAGTTTATTTAGTTAAAACTAAAAATTTTATGTTGAAAGTAGTATAGATAAATCTAAAAGTTAACAGAAATAATATAGTGAGATCTATGAATAGTACAAAAAAGTACAATGAAACCTGTAAATAGTAGCAAAAATAAATTAAATAGTAAAAAAAGTTGCCCAATATAAGTTATCCTAAACGCAACCTAAAAAGAAATTAATCTATTTTTCTTTCCCATTATTTCTCAGTAAACAAGCCTGACATCATTTCTTAAAGAAACAAATTTGAAATAGACAAATCTTTTCTTTCCATCTTGACCTCTTCTTCTTCTTCTTCTTCCTCTCCTCCTCCATTTGAACCCCACTCTACCTCCCATAATTGACAATCCTTCCTTTCCAAGCCCTCAACAATACTCATTTATTAAGTTGTTGAAATCCACCAATCACATTCTTTATCACACCAATTTATAAACATTTTGTAGTAAAATTTGCAATAATTATAACATTTTATTTTATAAAAATAGAAATAAATAATTTTCTTAAATATATGTTTCGTTAAACTATATTGTGATAGAATAAATTATACATGGAAACAAATGGAGCCTAAGTTTAAATGGATGCGAAATTTGTCATTCTTCGACAACAATCATAGTAAGAAACACAAGGAAGTTTTATTCAACATTTCAACGACAGTTTGAAACATGCAACCAATGCAAAGCAGCAGTTAATACTGCATTTTTTTGCAAAATGGAAAATCATAAACGTGTGCATACAGCCAACACTTATACTCATATTACCTTTTAATTTTTTGAGAAGAATTTTACGCATATTACCTAAAAACTAAAGAAAATGTAAATCTCATATCTTATGTTGCAACTCCCAGTGACAACTCTTCCTCCAATTTTTCCATTACAACAATTAGGAAGTTCACCAATATACCGTCAAGACATTTGAAGCAGTCACTGCTAGAAAGATCCCTGGTGCATTGTACCAAACCATAGAGCTTATTTGAACCACCAACTGCTACGTCTAGCTCTCCAACTGCGTAGAGTTCTGGGGTGAGCGTTGCTTCTACGGCTAGAAGGCTCAACAACTCCCTTGTTTGATTGGTAAATGTTGTGGTTTTGCTAGCGTTTTAAGGGTTCCACAATGAGAACTGGTTTTGATTATCAATTTGGTGAAAGAATTCAGTGTTCAAGTACTTCAAAAGACAAATTATCGTACCATATAATTGCAGCTTTATTATACCGGCAGAGGTGAGGAATTTCGCTGCTAGCCTCATTAACACAAGTCTGGCAGTCTGTGGCACTAACATCACCTCGACATAGTGAAAGCCCATAAGCTTGGCTTGGAGAAATACCAACTGAAATGAGACCAAAACCCTGTGGAGGGGTTTGGTTGTAAGGATTTCCCAAGAAATTGTTGAGGTTTAATTCATATGAGGAGGTGAAGTCCCCAGCAGAACTTGAACAAAAATGGAAGATAGGGCTAGCTCCAAAAGTGGTTTGGAGAAAGAGAGCAAAGGTTAGAAGCAGGCAGATAGAGAAGGTGAAGTGTGAGGAAGACATTTTTAGAAGGAAATGGGAGGATGATTATGAGTTTAAGGTATGGAGTCTATGGAATATGGATCATGTACAGTTATTTATAGTAAATCTCAACTACAACCTAATAAGAAAATTAATATTATATTGATTCAAAAAAATTATTACATAACTAGTTAATTTAATAAGTTGATTAATTGCTTTGTAAAATTACTGAGGAGTCTATATAAAATTTTTATTTGGACAAAATTTAGTTACAAAATTAGTTGTAGCCTAAGGTTACAACTTTACTTATTTTATTTTTATTAAATTTGAATTTGTTTGACAAATCTACTATTAGATTACATCTTCTTCTTATATCCTCCATGCTTGTAAAATTTCTAGAAAATTAAAAATTAATAGCTATGTCATCAATAAATTGTTTAAATTGCAAGTTTTTGTAGTTAAAAATTATGCATAAAATATAAGGCTATAGATCATATAGTA